>OY987208.1:26184318-26784318 GCA_963920795.1 Eutolmus rufibarbis | reverse complement strand
AAAAAGTTAACATCAAAACTGTTGATTAAAAGTAACAATTTTTTTTACAGATGTTAAAATATGCAATTTTCCGGCCTTCTATTATGCAAAGTCCTCCTCCAATAGCTCAACTCCTCTTATTAATACTATTGTATAAGTTTTAATAAAAACTAAATATATTAATATTTTCCATTTAAAAACTTTGAAAACAACCTTTTAAGAGCAAATTACACTTTTGGAAGTGTTGGATTTAATTTGCAACTCATTAAACTTAATTAACACTTGCAAAGCATAAAACAGCGACTCTATAATTGAATGCAAATTATTGTCTTATTAGACGTATTCACAAACTACACTTGTCAACAATATGCAGTTGTTTAGAAAAAAATAATTATATTACTTAATTTGAGCACTAAATATCAGTTGTTAGGTATATATTTTTTTGTATTGTCTATAAAATCTGGGGCATGCTTCTCTCCACGTGAAAAATTAATTAAAAATTCCTTGACACTACTTCCACAACTCTATAAAAAAAAATCCAACAACTACCTATAATGACATCTCTCTGGGTGATTGCGTTCAAACGTATTACGTTTAACCAATGCAGTCTTTCAAGTTTTCACTCCACTATGATTAAATAGTTGACGGGGCAAGATTCTCGCATAAAATCGATAATCATCTAATACGATTAACCTTCCGCTATGAATTGTAATTCAAGGACTGCTGATTTAAAAAACTTAAAATACTTATGCTTAAATACTTTTACTTTTCTACACTACGAATAACATCGACAATTTCCTGAGTAATGCGCAAAACCCACTAGCGCCAAGTATGCCCTCTAAGAAAAGGAAGGTGCGAGCCAAGATTTAGATCTGCAATGAAGCAATGAAAGTGAAATCCCCTTGCGATGAGTTGCAATCTCTGCTTTAAGGTTTCATTCGATCGCCCTGACCTTTAACCGAAGATCACAATCAATCCTTATTGAGTATGGACTCTACGTTTGCCGGTGCATGGCGAGGTGAGAAAGTGAACTGACCAGTCATTATCTAATTTTTCTCGCTTTCGATTATTTGAGCAGCATGTATGATGATGATGTATGTGCATCGCCTTAATGTCGACAGCTCGGTAATGACCTTCACTTGGTATAAGGCACTCAGGTGGAACACAAGACAACCGCATAAACATAAAATTCCTCTCAATAAAGCTTACTTTGAGCAACGACTGCCTTTCTTTCGCATTCCAGTGAATTATAAGAATTTAATTACGCTATCAGAAAGAAAGCCACTGTAGTAAAATTCAAGGATTTAAATAAGCATTAAATAAGCATTGGAATAAGCCATGGCAGTTGTTATTTAAAAATCCACTATCGATAAATAATGTAGCTGTTCTTTATAAAAGGAACATTTTAAAGATGTATAAAGCTGAAAAATTCAAAAATATAGTATATCGAATAATTTTTTAAAATGTATAAATAATATAATAAAAAAAGAAATGTTCATAAAAATAACATAATTTTCTTTTGAAATTTAAAGTTCGTTATTACAACAATCTTTTTCAATTCTTCAAATCCATCCAATTTAACTTTTCGTGAGCTTGGTGAGATCCCAAAAGCCCGACACATTTCAACTTTTACTGATACAGAGAAGCGTAATTTAGTTTGTTAATATTTTTTATAATAAAACTTTTCGAATTAAATATTTTTCAGAGTTCCAACTATTATCTGATCACTTTGTTGTCCGCCTGTCTGTCCTTTTTTTGAGGAACGGCTAAAGGTATCGAGTTGAAGTTAATACCAAATACTAAAACCTCACAGTCCTGTAAAAACTTGAAGTTTCTAACTGAATACAGTAAAAAGATAAGGCCTTTGAAAGCGTGCTTTGATCTACTGTAACAAACTGATCATCAAAACTTATAAGGTATTTTCCGTTAACCTAAAATCTGGAAATTTGGCAAGAAGGAAGGTCTTACAACACAAATAAAGAAAAAAGTCCAAAAATCATTTATTTCTAGACAAAATGATAGAATTATTACGTGAAAAACTTGATTTCTTTCACTCAATTCACTCTTATAAGATGTGAAATCATGCGACTTAGAAGCTTGCTATTTGACATAGTAATACATCTTTTTAATCCACATGTGCTAGTGCTAGTGCAATAGTTTACACTTTGAAATATTCATATTATAACTAAGGAGAAGGCAAAATGGATATGTGAAATTTAAATTTTTTAAATTTCATATATCATGTGAGGTATCTCTTAACACTTGACAGGTACACTGACCCAAAATTGGTCAACCAAAATTCTTCTGATAAGGGTTCCTACCTTGGAGTTTCTATTATCCCTCGAAAATTTCTTTAGACAGTATGAAAGCACTCTCCGTAGCCACTTTCACTAGTTTCGAAGTAACGTGCCGTGGACAAATCTGTATTTTTGTTGACCGAATTGGGAACAGTGTACCGGAACTATGAAATTTTTTCAACTTTTGTCTTCATCTAACTGCTTTAAAATGTAAGTATGAATTATATTTAGATATTTGTATTCAAAAATAATTATAAAAATATACATTTTAGGCATAGGAACTCATAATATTTTTTATTTGTTTTGTATGTTTTTGTACATGACAAATAGTGATTTGAAACTGTGTCTAGACTGGATGACGGATCCAGAACAGTATATATTTTATGTAAAACCATCTAAACATTCATATTTCAATTAATCGAAGGTTTTATCTATATAAATAAATAAAAGAAGTGTCTGTCTGTCTGTCCGGGTTAATCTTCGAAACGGCTGAACCAATTTCGATGAATCTTTACAGACATGAAGAGGAGGTTGTCAGAAGTGACATAGGCTACTTTTTTTAATTGTTTATTATTGTTAAAATCTACAAAATTCTGAACGCCAGTGATATGTTTATGGTGAGCCATGTATTAAAAAAAGTATTTATGCGATTGAGAGGAAATTTTATGGGCATGTTGCGCTTAACTTCCTGAGAAACATTTTGATGAATTTGAAATGTCATATTTTTATTAAAGTTTAGCTTTATTATAGTTGTGCCCGGGCAACGCCGGGTACTGATCAAATAGTAATAATTAAAAATCAACGATGCCACGTGAAACAGCATACCTACTTTAAACTATAAAACCCGAAATGTTCGTCCCAATATCTTCAATACAATTAGAGATATGTAAATATGTAAAAACCAAAAAAGTCTACTTTTAAAGATTTAAGACATTATATTACCGATAAAAAAATAATACAATTTAAAAAATAAGTAGGCTTTCAAATACTACAAATGAATGCGTTATTTGAAATAAAAAAAAATCCAACTAAAAAGACAGAAACAAACATTTTACAATTAAATCTATGAGTGTGAGAAGAGATGCTCCTGATTTTATTCAACACGGCAAACAATATTAGTTTATAATCATCTGTTATACATATACTCTTCAATTTATAACTCCAAATAAGTTGTACCAGCCGGGACCCATTAGCGCCATCTTAAGGATGTACTTCCACTTTACAATCCCAATATTATGGGTCCCAACTGCTATAACTTATTTTGAGTTATAAATTGAACAGTATGTATATAATATTCTTTTCATAATTTTAAATAGCATATTTAAAAAGATATTCTAAAACTACTGGAACTAAAATTTTTTAAAGTTTATTAGGAAATAACGAAAACTCTAGGTTTTATAGATATCTAGAAATTAATTTTACAAAGTTATTGTTTTATGTGCGGTCAACTGCGATGAACGACCGATAGGACAATAAGTGGCTATGATTAGTGCGCAGTGTGATAGTTATCACAAACAAATTTTAGTAAGATTTAAGAATAGAACCGTATTCAAGCTAAGAGGTAGAAATAAGCTTTCGAACTTCAGCAATGAGAATATTGGCTCGTATACTAAAAAACTGAGCAAAAGTTC
Organism: Eutolmus rufibarbis; assembly: GCA_963920795.1. Classification (NCBI taxonomy): domain Eukaryota; kingdom Metazoa; phylum Arthropoda; class Insecta; order Diptera; family Asilidae; genus Eutolmus; species Eutolmus rufibarbis. The sequence goes on along the minus strand of OY987208.1, from coordinate 26,780,411 downwards.
AATCTCACTTTTTGCATAGAAACACTGAGTTCGTTTAAATTTGATACTCTGTTTATAATACAAAAATCGAATCTGACCTTTTTTTAACTTTGTTAGCATACGAGCCATTATACTGACCGGAAAAATATTGATTATACTCGTACATTGTGTTGTATGTTATATCTGTTCTGAAATAGAGCAGATTGGAGAAGTAATACAAAAAATGTGGAACTTTCTATGCACGAGTTAAATTCGCATTTGACCGCTGTTTTTTTATTATGTACTAACTGCTAATAACTAAAAGAAAGTTCACCTATTCTATACTTTACACGTTTTCGCTTTAGCACAGTTTTAATTATTGATTTGTGTCTGTCCACATGATTTAATTGTTTTTATTTAGTATGGATAATTAATTTTCATTTATGTTTTTCATTTTAATCAATAAAATGGTGGAAAAATGTATGTGTTAAATTTTACATGAATGAAATGAAGTTTTGATTTCGAAATTTTACATTCAGTAAATTCCTTCCCTCACGTTGAAAGAAAAATTAGTAACTTTTTATCTTTTTGGTCGAACGAACAAACAATGCTTAATAATTAAATTATTCTGCCGTAAGTATGGCAAAGAGATGGCGAGAAGTTCAAAATAATGGGGTACAATATTCATCATCGTTTCTTTTTAGCATGGAATGAGAAAATCATTTAAATATAATAGATGAATATATTTCTAGATATTTTTTTTTTTTTTTGTTTTAACCACTTTTCCTCAAGGAAATTACTCAAATTAGGTACCCCGAATTTTCCCAATTTTTCATATACTCGTAATATTTATTTTCTCTCCCTAACTTCGTTGCATCATGAAACATTCAGTAATTATATTATTTGTATCCAAAACGCATTCCTAAGACCCATACATAGTTTCTTCCTAGCATGAGACTTTCATGAGAAAATAATTTGTATGTATATTAGGAATGCAAAAATTCAGTGATTTCAATGAAAATTTCCTGACATTCCTAAAGACTTAAATTCTCTAACTTTTCCCAGTTTTCCTGAAAGTGGTCACCCTGAATATACACACCACCAATTTAGAATGACAAAAAACCAGGCTTGTAAGAAACTCAAATTTTGACTCCGCTCAACATTTGAACGTTAAGCAATCGGTCAAATGTTTGAGCGGACTTATACGGACTCAAGTCTTGAGCGGATTCAAGCCTTGAGCGAACTCAACTCTTGAGCAGACTCAAATCTTGAGCAGACACAAGTTTAGAGCGGATTCATCATTTGAGCAGCGTAAACGAAGTGTATTTCGCGGCGACTTCAAATATGTAGTGAAATCTTAGGAAATCTTAAATTGTAAGTAGACACAGAGAATTCCAAAGTGAAAATTAGTTTGTACTTTTAAAAGCTTCTGATATTTTGAAAGGGGCTCAGTTCTATTTTTTAAGAAACTATTTTATTTTGTATATTTTAGTTCTACTGATATTTTGAAGGCGAGACATAAGTTTCTAAATTCATTCATAAATGTATCTGCCCCCATGTCATTAATAAATCTGAATAAATCAAAATAGTAGTACTAAATAAATACTTTCAACGAAAATTATTTTGAACAGGATTGTTTTAATATATCCACAATTTTCAGTTTTATATAGCAGCAATCTACTAAGTAGACATTCTACAAACAACTTACATTATTTGTTTGATTTGATTGAAAAGAACTTTTTGGAGGAGCATTTCATGATATTTATCATTCTAACCAGTCAATTGCGACCTTTACTCGCGTAAAAAGGGTTCCTAAAACAAAATTTTGAAAACTTGCAGAAATATAAATTATATATTATTTTCATTATATTCATGTTTTCTGATAGCCAAACAAACTGGTAACAAAAAATTCTTTTATTAACTGACTTTTCGCGATATAATTAACAAATATTTTTAGCACTTTCTATTTTAATTTGATTTATAACCATCAGAAATTCTAATCCTTGAAATATTTAGCAACGATCTTTTCTGAATTTTTCGATTTTTCCCAAGCCTAAATAAAACTTTGTGCAACGATTAGTGGTAGAATTTTGTCTTTATGAAATAATTTGTTAGAAAACAACAGAAAGCCAACAAGCAAAACTATACGAGTTATAATATAACAATCCCTGTTACTCGAGTCATCAAAGAAAATGTTCACTAAAGAATAAAAGGTTATCGTACAAAAATAGTACTATTACCAGTAGCGCCCCTTTCTAGTACAGATTTTGTTTAATAATGTAGAACTGGATAAACAAAAATGTTGGTAGATACAACAATATTATAAAATACTTTGCAAATATGAAAAAACATAGTTTAGTCATTTTTAATTTTATTTACTATTAATTGAAATTTAGAAAAACTTTTATTCTTTTTCTAGTAACTGAGATATAAAAGTCACTGTTGCGTATGTGCATAAGTTTGGAAACTAATATTTTTCATTTTGTGCCAACTATGCCTAAAAACCACTAGCCGCCACTGCCCACAGTTCATGGGGTCATTCTAAACACCAACTATTTTGTTTTTTCTGTTATAAATTGATTTTTACTTGAAAATTTTCCAAAGTTGACTATGGTTACTTGTAGCTAATAAGTTTGACCATATGATTACAAACCACAGTAAAGTTCGTACCTTTTATCGTTATCGTTTAAATCGAATCTTCGTTTAGGTGTTAGTAATTCCGCTATTGTGCACTGAACGAACTCTAGTACTGTTCAATCTCACGAAACATCCGGGCCTGACACATTCGTTCTCCGGCTGCGGAACTAGCAACAAGCGTCGGAATAAGGTCTTATATTATATATTAATAAACGTGGTTTAATAGCTAGCCAATTGTGTTTAATAAAACCATTCCGATATACTAAACCCGCTCTCCTCTATTTAAATGAACTTTCAGTTCAATCACAACGAAATCCACTTAATTAAAAATTCATTTGAGTCCGCTCAAGGCTTAAGTCCACTCAATTGAATCCGCTCAAGATTTCAGTCCACTCAAGATTTCAGTCCGCGGAGCGTAAAAGCGCGGCTTTTCGTCAATTGTTCAACAAGTTCAGGTATCAAATTTGGCGATATTTGAAATTTTATTGGGTTAACTTATTCCAATTGCATAAATTTAGGTGTTCACACAACAAAGTCAATAAAAAATTAGGCGCAAACATGGTCAATTTCAATACTTGTTGAATTAATACTATAAATCGACAAGTTTCGCCGACTGAAACCTTGCACGAGTACAAAATTTGCTTTCCAGCGTCTAGTTCGACTCGTTTTGTAATAAATCAATCTTTTCGTAATTACTGGTACAACCGCCACTTTTTTTTATTATTACCTGAACTTTGAAATAAATTCTATAAGCTTAATTGTTATAAATAAGCTCCCTGTTGCAACACGTGTAACAGAATACTAACTACACAAAATATTTTCTTTTTATATAGCACTTAATTTAAAATAATGGCATTATTACAAATATTTTAGAATGTCGGTAGTCAATTAATATAAAATACAGCAAATGGAAATTATCTGCATACTACTTACGTCTTTATTAGCATGGTAATATTATCCCATTATGGCACCGACTTTGGTAAAAAATTGATTATTGATTATATTTTAATTAATAGGACTTGACAGAATTAATTTTCATATATCTCTATTTCTGCTGGTAACAAAATTATAAATGTAGCCGCTGAGGATAATAAGCCGTTTTTTTTCTACTTATAAGTTGAAAAGAACTAGGCTGATTTAAATTAAACTAGATAAATAAACTTACATATTTGCTTTTCTTAATTTTCAACTTAACATTTCACGATTGTTATATGAGAAGAGGATGTGATTAATAAAATGTCTTAAATTACGGAATAATACCTACTTACTTATATATAACTAATATGCACTGACAAAATCTCGCTTTATCATAGAGGCTAAATATAAATAATAGTTTTAAGTAAATTGCATATCGTAATTAAATACTTCTATGCATTGAAAATTTCAAAGGAAATACCGACATTATTGATAAATACTAAAATAAAGGAGAGGAACTAAATTACTTCGTTGTGGAAGTCATATGAGAATTTCAAAACACTTTTAATTGATCATGAACCAATTAAAAAAGATTGTGAGATAAAATGTACAATTTTGCTGCTTTATTTACCACTTAATTTTTTAAGTAAATGATAACAATTCTGGTTTAGAGAAAAGGAATATTTAATACTACAAATTTCACTTCCCTTCCGCGAAAATTAACGCAGAACTCATTATTTCAGTAATTTCAAGCACACAGGGATAGCGTTAAAATATTGGGTAGTAATGTTATTAAAAATATCTTATTCTACATTAAAGACAATATTATTAGTAAGCTACGTTTAAAATTTAAACTTAATTGACCAAATACTCTTCGAAATATTTGCTCCACCAATGCGGAAAAGTCAACAATTTTTGGAATTAGGTAATTTAATAATATAATAAAGTTAACTGATACAAAACCTCTTGGGGATTTTAACTATTTAATTTTAAACCTTGTTACAATGCTTTGCTTTTTGCCAATCAACTTTAAAAAGAAAAAAATCCAGAAAATCACATTTATTTCAATATTCACACTACCTAAACTAACCAGTTTCGAATTTTTCAATGAAATACGAATCCATCACATGTATCATTATAAACTATGCAATCAAAAGAGCCGTCGACAAACAAATAGAAGTTATTTAAGACTTGTATATAAAATGACATTGCTAATTATTACAGAAAATTTAAATAGTTAAATTTTTCTGAGATTTATATGAGATCATAAAAAGCACCAATGACAACTTCCACATTGCGGAACAGGTTAAAGACTAATACCCGCCAAACAGAATACTTTAGTCAGGTTCATCAAGGTTTTTCAACCTTAGCAATTAATATGTAAGTACTAACCTACCTCAAGTCACGTGATTTAGACTGGTTTTATAACAACACATCAAAATACGAAATGAGTTTTTATACCGCAAATTTACGTTATTTCGAGTATTTTAGTTATGTAATGCACTGAAAATGACTAATTCAATTTAAATCAGTCGAAATTTTTATTTTAAGATTGCGGCATTCGACCTCCTAGACGACAACCACGATCCTTTAATTCTGATCAATTTTTCTACAATGGTCGCATACCAAAGATCATCGCAGGAAGTCCGACTAAAGAGGGCCAATTTCCTTGGCAGGCTTCGTTGGAACTTCTTCATCCATCAATGGGATTTTTGGGTCATTGGTGCGGCGGAGTGCTGATTCACCAGCACTGGATACTGTCGGCAGCGCACTGCGTCCACAAGTAAGAATTTGTGTTTCTAATATCGCTTTTACCTGGCAGTTTTAAGAGGTGATCGAATTAACAAACTCTTTCAAGTGATCTTTTCAACCTCCCACTACCACCGCTCTGGACTGTTGTTTTAGGCGAATTTGATAGGAAAATAGAGTCTGGCTATGAGCAACGCATTCCAGTTGAAAAAATTGTACTCCATCAAAGTTACCATAATTTTCTACATGATCTAGTCCTCATGAAATTATCTGTGCCAGCAGATCTATCACAAATATCGAACATTCGAAAAATATGCTTGCCTTTTGTTTTCGATGAGAACTCTCAATCTAGCTTAGAACTGTATGAAGAAGATGTGGTTGAAGAAATTGAAAAAGATGACAATTTCTTGAGAAAAGTACGAGTAAGAAGTAAAAACTTTACACTGCCAAGTATGAAGGAGCTTCTAACGACGAAAATTTCATCCCGCCTTAAAATGAGCCAAAGACAAGATCGAAGCCTTGTTTCGCGAAGACGAAATGATAAGATCATGGCAGGATTCGTTGATGAGTTCGAAGACAAATTAATTGAAGGAAAGCACACAACAACTGAGTACAACGATTTGCCTTACTTAGACTGCGTTGCCACTGGATGGGGCAAATCCAACATCACTGGTGATCTCACAGATATTCTTTTAAAAACAACTGTGCCACTACACACCAGCACTAGGTACTTCCAATTGAAGATCGTCGAATTTACTTATTGTTTAATAGTTTTCTCTTTATTTATCAGGTGCAGAGAAGCGTACGGAAGCTTCGTAAGAATTCATAAAGGACACCTTTGTGCAGGAAAACTTAATGGAAAAGGCGGCACTTGTGTGGTATGTAGTATTTAACCCTAACTTTTTAAAACATAACTACTATAAATACATATTCCAATGATATATATTAATATTTGTGAAAGGATATTTATTTATATTACCTGTGACAACATCTCTAGATTAGGCATACCAAGCTTACTACCTATACAAACTACTTTTATAAACTCTTCAAAATTAGCAATATTAGAAATGAGTAGTTTGAGTCTGTGAAACGGTGAATCTTAATAAAGTTATAATAATTTTAATAGATAAAATATTTAATAGATAAAAAAAAGCTGATATTTAGTTTCTGTTCCACCACTGAAGTTCCTGATAATACATATTATCCAGTATGTAATTGTTTGATAATTTAACTGATACATACTACCGGTTGTCTTGCAATTTCATAAAAATAATAAATAAGAGTTTATGCATTTGTTAAAAATTAATAAACATATCTCATATAGATAGCAATGCTAACAAGACTACAATGTCCCGCAGATATTTAAAACCGGTCAAGAGCGTGTTGGGCACGCTGAGGTTCTTTGTTTGCTCCCGAAAGAGTTATATCCAAATTTTTAATAATCTATTTTTGCTACAATGTTCATTATAATGTTCATTTAAAATACTAACTAAAGGAATTTTTCCACATATTTTGCAACAATAGTTTAAAAATTAGACTTTGAAAGCAACCATCTCATGGCTGAAGGGTAAAATTAAAAAATTTCTAAAGCATTTTAAGTTTCACTTTAGGAGACCTATCCAAAGTTATCCCACTTAATGGGGTAAGTGAAAAAATGTAATTTTGAGTACATTTTTCACTGTATGGGAGGGAAGAGTCCAAAAAACTTATTTTTTTTTTTTCGATAAATAACATGATTTCTGTTTTTCTCTATGGTGGAAATATACAGAATTGATAAAATAAAAGAGAAGATTTTAATTTAATCATTTTTATCATTTAACTGGCCCCAAAACTTATTTCCCTGCATTATAAGAAAACCGGAAGAAACCCTTCTCAGAAATTTGAATTTGAACTGGCTTATGTGCTTACAAATTAGTTGTTTTAATTTCGTCATGTACTAATAAGAGCACAACATCAACATTTAGTTTAGTTATTCCAAATCGAATCCTTAAAATGATCTCCTCCATTTCTAATTAGGTACACGATATACCTTTAGGCAATTCGTCAAATTCTTCTTCTAATATTCAAATTAATTCAAACTAAATTTCACCACATCGTTCGGAATTTTGTTTTTCTTATCTGACAAATACAAACCTAACGGCCAATTGATCTGAACTTTATCTGCTAATTATTGTAAGCAATGACTCATAAAAAAACATTTTGTGAGATATATGGAAGATAAATTTTATGTAGAATATCAGACAGTTTATCAGGAAGTGGTGACGAATACTCTCAGTGTGTTATCAAGGAAAATAAATAGATTTATTTATATGACGTTGAATCAATTTAACCTTAATCGACATTTTTTTATAAATATAGAGGCTTAAATTGCCAGCATGAGTACGCTTCCAATACAAATTCAAAAGAATAAAGCAATATAACAAATTCTCGATTTATTCCTTATAGAGATTACGAACGTAGTTATTTCGAGATATTTAACAAAACATATAATACTATTTTACAAAGTGTACAGATTCGTGACAACTTTGCAGAAATGTTTTTACTAATGACTCTGTAAAAAATCAGATCAACCTCCTACCAACGTAGGTTAAGATCCTCTCTAATTTACCTTTCCCCCAGTAATCGATTTTTACTCTGAGTTTATCGGTCTGGAACTTTTGGTTCACACGATATTTCATACAAAATATGTAATTTTTTACAATCTTGATGAATTTCATAGTAATATTAAGTGAGGCCCATTTTAAGTTATGCTCCTGGACTCTTCAATTTCATTAATTGAAATAATTTATTTTCCTTCATTTATTTTCCTTCATTTATTTTCGATCATTTGCCTTTAAATCATGTCTTCATTTACAGCGCTTGTGTGTTGGACGGCATGTGTTATGCACCTTTTATATTTATAGTTATTATATTTAAAAAAAAGTACTGGAGAAGAAGATAATTTTAATTCCAATGATTATTTAAAGACAAATTAAAAATAATTATATTATATATATGAATAATACATTAGTCCATAATTCCTTGGAAAAAAACATATTTCGTTCCATCTTTTCAATCTACATATAAACAAGCTCGATGTTGGCATCTATATTTTGGCTTTCTAGAACACGACAATTAATATAATAATCGCTTAAATATCATGTCTAAAATTATGGAATAAAGAGAAGTAATAGTAGTAAAATAGTAGAAAATAATTTTCTATTTGCTTGAGAAAATGAGAAGACAAAACAATTATTTTATTTATAGGGCGACTCTGGTGGACCCTTGCAATGTCGTCTAACAAAAAACGGTCCATGGATCCTCGCTGGTATTACCTCATTTGGTTCCGGGTGTGCACTTGAAGGCTTTCCGGATGTCTACACTCGAACATCTTATTATATGAAATGGATATTAGATACGATTAACAGTGAATGAGAATTTCGAAAATTCAACTTTTAGTTACGTGTTACCATGTTACCTATTGAATTCATAAAGCATGTGGTTAGTTGATTGTGATATTTTGTTGTTAATTGTTCAGTTGTTAATTGAGTAGTTTTGTAACGCCTAATTTGTTAAAAAGAGATATTAATATTTGTAATATTTAAATTAAAACTTTTTTAAAAATTCATTTGTTTTAAACAAATTACAAGAGGGTTTTTATTAAATTAATTATAAAAATTACAGGTGGAAGAGTTTCAGAATTTTTGTTTACGTATGGTAAGTAAGTATTATCTCCAAGTTATTCCAATTCATTCCTTTTACTGAAAAATGTTTCCGTCAAAAATAGAAATTTTAATTGGCAGAAAAAACTTAAAATTACAAAGATACCTCAAACTTTTCAAAAGATATTGAGGCTTATTCCAGACTCCGTCGTAGAAAACTGTATCACCTCTTTACGGAGGCAACAAACTTAACTACACTCAGATTGTAGACTACCATTTTTTCGTTTTCGTAACCCCTCCAACATATTCTAGAACAGTCCTGATAATTTGTTAAAAACTTAATAACGAAACACTCACTGAATATTACTGAGAAATATGATTAAAGTAATTTACTGCTTATCTAAATTGGAAGATTTTAATACTAATTCCAACTTTAGCACTTGATCCATGCAATGCGAATTATTTCGCTGTTAAAACTAATAAACTAAATGACAAAACTTTGAGGTCATTTCAAGCACAACTTAATTTTACATGTATGAAAATCTTAATTGATTTTCATTTTTATTATTTTATTTATTTATATTCGCAAGCTCGTTCAAAAACTGACTATTAACCAATTAGAAAGAAGTAAAATAAAGAAAACTGAGTATATAACCTTTGTTAAATTAAAGCACAGGTTGAAGTCGATACCTTCTTTATACGATAAGTTAAAAGGTCTACACATTGAAGACTTACATATTTTAATTAAATTTTTAAACCACCAATTATTAAAATACCTAAGTGTTAGGCAGAGAGCAATAAGAGAAAAATTAACATCAGCTTAGCTGAAGCCCTTGAAGTGAGATACACAAAAGAAAATGTTATTAATAAAATAATGAACAAAAGGGGAAACTCCAGAAATCTTAATAATTTCCCTTGATAATGCAGAAGGAAAAAGAATTTAACTTAATTTTGAGGTTTACAATAAGGAAACAATTATATATGATTCAGATTTATCATACGTGTTTCTATCTTGGAATGAATTCATTTTCAAATAATTAAAAACTACTTAAAACTAGCTACGAATATACATAGGATCAAGTGGGGTAATTCCAATAATGGAGAAAATGTAATAGGGGGTTAATAGATTTGTTTCTAAAAAAAAACAACCGGTGCGTATAGCCAAAGCAATACTTATAACTGATTTAAGAATGTGGTTTGTAAGAAAAAGTTCATAGCTCTATAAGTTTTCTCCTGATCTATCTTGAGATAAAAACCAAACGTTAATTGGGGACGGGGACGTAGGTGCAACGGCCCAAAACCCACGAGACTGATTTGGCATACGAGCCCTTCTTGAACTTTCCCCTTCAATTTCATTTGCGCATTTTATTGATATCACCCAGACCTGAAGCTATCTGCACTGCTAAGAAATTGAATATCATTATTATTTATCACATTTCCCCCCTGTACACCGGTTAAATGGCACTTTAACTTGGATTATCTTCCTATTGACGGAGTGATTTTATTTTAGTAGTTACTTCAAACAAAAGCCTAGTCTGTTCAAGTCCACCTTATGCTCATTCATTGGCATGACTTAGTCAGTAAACTTTTGTTCAGGAAGAGCTATTTAAATACTTCGTTCGCTTAAGGGCATATACTAATTTTTTTTTTTCACAAATTCGAAGCCGTTTCGAAGATATTTATATGTACATATATATAAAACTTTTACTGAACGTAACAAAGCGATTGTCATACTTCAAACGCGTTTTTCTCGAAATAACCGTTTTTGGTAGCGTCACTGGGATATCTCAAAAAATAAATTAAGGTATCTACTTTAATCTTGTTGCATTTTATTCGTTAATATATTATTACCCAGTAGTCTTAGTAGAACTTTTGCTTAATATGCACTTTTTCAATTTTTGGCCCCCTTTTTTGCGTATTTTTACCCCAAAACATTTATTTTTTCTTAAAATGCGCGTCATTTTCCAGTTTTTGAAATTTGTACTTTATGCTACTAAGCCCACTAAAGGACACAATGACCGTTGGTACTTCTTTTTTTATATCTCTACTTCGACGCCATGTATCTATAATAATAATAATTTGAATCTTTGCTTAGTACTAGAAAGAAATTTTACAAATTTGCTAATAAAACTGCTGAGAAAAAAATGTTGAAAATTGTCGTTTTTTCGCTCAACGTGCCTATTGGTATTGAATTGTTATTAATTAATAATTGTTAACAATTTAATAATTATATTACTCTGAATAATTAATAACAATATTATTGCAATTTCTATTGGAGATTTAAAAAAGTTTTTATGGAAGTAAAAGATTCGATTTCCGAACGTTTGTGAACTGTTATTAAATTAATCTTTTAAATATTTATCGTAAACGTAATTGGTGTAAATATTGATCAAAAGGGCCTATTAGGTAGTTGTCGTATGAAATATTACCTATTGCAGCATATCTGATGAAAAGATTGCGGAAAATGAATGATGCCAAAACTCGTTTTAGAGATCGTAGACTTAAAAAATATAATTTAATTGTACATATGTATATGTATATGCATATATATAATATATGTATATATATTTAGTTGTAGATAATATAGTTTTAGGAAATTTTCAAGAAAACTAAATTGCTAAAATTTACATTACCTTTACATATGTATATGTAAATGGTTTATCTATTTAGCCTTAGCCTTAACTTTAACTGCATTTTGCCCACAGCCTTAATGTCGAAATAGCCCCTTTTGAACAGACGCTCCTAAAATATTAATCCTCATTTGTCATAGGGTGTTTCATGCGAAACCGGGGTATATATTGTTTCATGCGAAACCGGGGTATATATTGTTTCATGCGAAACCAGGGGACATATATATGATAATTCCCATTTTTTTTACATTCTTCATTCCTCTCTCTCTCTATCGCGGCGATGCATCGTTGCATAGAAGGCCTCAGGGCGGAGGTCGCGTGGTGAGAAGGACGAGAGAGGAAAAAACCCATCTTAATTTTCAACTCATCAAGACCGATGCGGTCATTCTACCAGGTTTTCTCAATCGAGACGCTTGTAGTTTATTTTGCTCTGAAATTCGCTCAATATTTAAATCGTTCGCTTCGTCGGTTAAATTGAATTTGTCATTGTTTTAATTAATAATCGGGGATTGAATTCAATCATTTTGTTGTGTCTTGTTGCGTTTTGTTGTCTCAATTCAATATCGCGTTTAAATTAATATTTACGCGAACGCGGAAGTGATCACGGGGTGGGCGTGCTCTCCTTGAGAGTTGCACTCCTAGTGCAAACCAATTAAGCTATACTCGAGTGCACCGAGTTCAATCGTTTCAATCGTTTTAACGGAGGTCAAGGTGACTCGCTCCGTCAATCGCGCGCCTAGGTGATTCTGTTAACAACAAACGTCCCAACGGAGGCCAAACGTGGCTCTCTCCGTCTTGACGATCGTCTAAAAAATCGCAAATCATTAACGGAGGCCAAACGTGGCTCTCTCCGTCTTGACGATCGTCTAAAAAATCGCAAATCATTAACGGAGGCCAAACGTGGCTCTCTCCGTCTTGACGATCGTCTAAAAAATCGCAAATCATTAACGGAGGCCAAACGTGGCTCTCTCCGTCTTGACGATCGTCTAAAAAATCGCAAATCATCAACGGAGGCCAAACGTGGCTCTCTCCGTCTTGACGATCGTCTAAAAAATCGCAAATCATCAATTACACATATTACATATCAGGTAGTCTCAGCGTGCTTCTCCGTAATATTCGGTAAATTCGTTCCCTTTTTGTTTCTTTTGTAATCTAATTTTATAATAACATTCTTCAGAGAGTTTTTATGCCTTGGGCTTTTCTCTCCATTTTTTTCGGGTAAAATATACGTTTTGTATTTTGCCCAAATCGAGTATTTTATTTAATTACCTTGCCTTATTCCTTTGGTTTTTTATTATTTTTTTATTTATTTTTTTTTCATTTTCAATTTGCATTTTTTCGACGATACAAAAATTGGTGCCTCCTGTGAGGATTGAGCACGCTTGAGATTTGCCTTTTGCCTAAAACAAAACAGGGGAAACGAGCACGAGATCGTTCGGGGAAATAGCGTGCATTCTGCTTTGTCATCTGTCCTTGGGCCGCTTCTGGAGTTCATCATCGGGACATTGACGTCAGCTGGTTTACAACTAAGTTACCTTTTTTATTTTTTATATTTACCATATATATTTTGTTGAATAGTGTGTATAATATACAAGGAAGAAAAATCAGTGCGCGTGGTATTGTTGCGTCAACTCGCATACAGCTGTGTTCGCGTGTTCAACGGTCTTTCGTCGTGCACGTGCACGAACGACCCTAAATTCGCGGAACGGATCTCATCGTGCGCGCATATAAGGGCGGAACCGGCGTACATTGTTCGCGCCGTTAGCAAACGTAAACATACGACTTCGCGGAATTGATTTACCGCTCGTGTGCCTTCTTGTCTTTCGTTGAATTGGTTCGGGCCATAATTTGAATTTTTTCTGAACTGGGTAATCGTACATTTGCAATTTGAATTGACTTAATTTTGATAAATTGTAATTGTTCGCGGAGATTAATTTTACATTATTTGAATTATATTAAAAAATTCGGGTTTATTTTATTTAAATTGGATTGGTCTTAATTTGATTTGATTTTTGATTGATTTTTTAGATTTAATTTGATTTCAAAATGGCTGACGTGAGAAAGCGAATTGAATTTATAACCGAAAAACGGAAAACGCTTCTTGAACGAGCTGCGGCTCTTGAGAGCGCCTTAGTCGTCGGTAGCATATCTCCAGTGGAATCAAGGTTGCGAGTCGATCGTTTGACTACGCTCTTTTATAATTACGAAGATTTGCATGACGAATTAAAAACCCTCGACCCAAATGACGCCGGTATCGCGCAAATGAATGAAATTCAAAATACTTATTATAGAGTCGCTGCTAATGTTCAAAGTACCCAAAATATAACCGCGCCGCGTAATTCTGATGTCTCAATGGGTCCGATAGGCACGTCGACTTTTATTGAAAGGCAGAAATTATCTAAACTTCCCATAAACGAACTTCCTAAATTTTACGGTGATTATAAAGAATGGCTTGATTTTTCTAACACCTTTAAATCCGTGATAGATTCGCGTCAAGACATCGACGATGTTGTTAAATTTCAATATTTGAAGAGCTGTATGCGAGATGCCGCTAAGGACAAAGTAGCGCATTTTGCTGTCTGTGCGGAAAGCTACGGGGCCGCGTGGAAGCTTCTAAAAGATTCGTATGAGAAAAGGCGTATTATCGTATACCAACATATCGATTCGATAATCAAGTTACCTAAACTCACCGTGGCGACGGATAAAGCACTCGAGGGGTTGGTCGATGTGGTTCGGCAAACAATTAGCGCATTGGAATCTCTCGGTGTTAAGCCGGATACGTAAATGTTCCATAGCGGTCGGTGCTGTCAATAATATGAATTCTTTTTCAAACGGTAAAGTCGATATTTACATTCAATCTATTCACAATAATTTTGAAAAATCATTAACTTGTTTAATTGTTTCCGTAATATCCGAATTTGAGCCTCAAGATGTTTTTCCGCGAGAAGACGTAGATTTGCCACCTAATTTGCCGTTAGCTGATTCTCAATTTCATTTACCGCGACCAGTAGATATTTTAATTAATGGCGGCGCTACAATGTCTTTGTTGCAATCGGGATTAATTCATGTATCGAAAACGGGTTCTGATTTGTTTATACAAAAAACGCGATTAGGATGGGTTGTTGTTGGCGGTTTTGAAACTGGTAAAAATGTACGCGCAGCTTCTTGTCATTTAACTACATTACATAAACAAATAGAAAAATTTTGGAATATCGAAGAAATCGGCGCGGGAATTGGAACAGCATCGGAAGAACCGTTATGCGAAAAACATTACGTTGAAAATACCGCGCGAACTGAAAACGGTCAATACATGGTACGACTGCCCTTCCGGCACAATAACGTCGAATTCGGTGAGTCTCGTGCGCAAGCATTTCGGAGATTTCAGTCTTTGCAAAAAACTTTAAATTCCAACCCTCGGCTTAAGGATGAATATCATAAAGTAATGCAACAATATCTAGATTTGGGACACATGTCATTAGCTTCGGATGATTTATCGCAAGGTTATTATATGCCACATCATGCTGTTCAAAAGGCCACGAGCGCCACAACTAAACTCCGGGTTGTCTTTGACGCGTCGGCTAAAACTTCTAACGGGATTTCTCTTAATCAAACTTTGATGATCGGTCCGACGATTCAAGATAAACTGTTTGAACATTTGTTTAGATTTCGTACACATGTTTACGTTTTGACCGCGGACATAGAAAAAATGTATAGACAAGTACTTATTCATCCGGATGATCGTAAATATCAACGGGTTTTTTGGTATAACGACAATAAAATTCGCGTATTCAATTTAAATACAGTAACTTTCGGTGTTTCGTCTGCTCCTTTTCTTGCAATACGAACAATACACAAGCTTGCGGACGACGAGTCACACGAATTCCCACGCGCTAGTGCAATTTTAAAGCGCGATTTGTGCGTCGATGATCTGCTTACGGGGGCTGACACTTTGAGCGAAGTACTAAAAATTCGCGACGAAATCATTGAAATATTAAAACGGGGTAAATTCAATATCCGTCAGTGGGCGTCAAATCATAGTCACGCGTTAGATAATATTCATGAAAAGATTTTTGGGTCGGACAACGCAGTTGAACAAAACGAAGTCTCTAAGACACTCGGGATTGCATGGAACTCAAATAACGATAAATTAATTTACACTTCAAAAACAATTAATTACACAATTCAATTTACTAAACGCAACGTGTTGTCCGAAATCGCAAAAATCTTTGATCCTTTGGGTCTACTAGGGCCAATAATTATGAGCGCGAAACTTATTATGCAAGAATGTTGGAGGCTAAAGATCGGATGGGACGAACCAATTACGCAGGAGCTAAGCGCATCTTGGGCCGCGTTTATACATCAATTAAATTCAATGACGGAAATATCTATAGATCGTCACGTTTTGCTTAAAAATCCAAGGGTTGTAGAAATACACGGGTTTTGTGACGCAAGTAAAAACGGATACGGAGCGTGCATTTATATTCGATCTGTAGATTCATACAAAAATACATATGTGACTCTCGCCTGCTCTAAATCTAGGGTCGCACCGATAAAGGGAGAAGATACGAAAGCAACCATCCCTCGTCTCGAGCTGTGCGGAGCTCTTATTTTGGCTCGTTTGTATAACTCTATTAAACCGGCTATTCATTTTCATGTAAATCGCGTCATTTTATGGTCAGATTCAACGATCGTCCTCCAATGGTTGAAAAAGTCACCTCAAGTTTTGAAAGTTTTTGAATCAAATCGCGTACGAGAAATTCAAACTTTAACTAAAGACATACAATGGCGGCATGTGCCAACAGAGAGCAATCCCGCCGATGCTTTATCTCGGGGCCAGTACCCCTCAGAATTCAATCGTAGCGATATGTGGTTTTCCGGACCTTCCTGGTTGAAACAATCTGAAGATTCCTGGCCGGTGTTGGGCAGTCCCGTTGTCCAGGACTTGCCTGGATTAAGGGTTCTTTTAGCCAAACCAAAGGAATGCGAAATCTTTAAACGTTTCTCGTCTTATAGAATATTAGTAAAGTCAATAGCATTTTGTTTACGTTGGCGAAATAGAACTTTTTCTGGAATTCCGATAAGCGTGGGGGAAAAAATCAATGCCGAAAAACGAGTTTTGAGTATCATTCAAAAAGAATTCTTTTATAACGAAATAGAAGCTTTGTCACAAGGTAAACTTATTAAAAGTCATAAATTAGCTGCACTCGATCCATTTTTGGATAAAGACGGTTTATTACGAGTTGGCGGTCGTTTAAAAAATTCTAGTTTGTCCAACGAACAAAAATATCCGTGTTTATTACCTTCATACCATCATGTTACAGACTTGATTATTAGAGACGCGCATTTACAAAACTATCATTCCGGTATTCAGAGCACGTTATGTTCACTTCGGCAGCGATTTTGGCTTTTGGACGGTAAAAATCAGGTCCGGAAGATCACACGCAATTGTGTTACTTGCATTCGACATAAACCCGTCGCGATTCAATATAAGATGGCAGATTTACCAAAATCTCGAGTTCAAGCATCGGCTGCATTTCAAAACACGGGAGTTGATTTTTTCGGTCCGGTTTATATCAAAGAGAAAAAATTTCGAAATCGTACTAAAATTAAATCTTACGGATGCGTATACATTTGCATGGCCACCAGAGCTGTTCACATAGAAATCGCGAGTGACCTGAGCACGGATAGCTTTTTAGCAACTTTTAAACGATTCATTGGTCGTAGGGGAATTCCCTCTAACGTCAATTCTGACAACGGAAAAAATTTCGTGGGTGCAAACAATCAATTACGCGAACTATATGCTCTTCTATCCGATAAACAATTTCGGGAAGGGGTGGAGGCTTTCGCTGCGTCAAATAACGTCGTTTGGCATTTTAATCCGCCAGAATCCCCACATTTCGGCGGCAGTTGGGAGGCTGCGGTAAAGTCTTTTAAACATCATCTTAAGCGCGTGTTGGGGGATAAACTTCTAACTTTCGAAGAATTAAGTACATTAGCCGTTGAAATCGAAGCGATACTTAATTCAAGACCCTTATGTTCTTTGTCTACTGATCCGAATGATCCAATCGCTTTAACCCCCGCGCACATTCTTATCGGTCGTCCTCTCAATAAACTGCCGGAAAATAATTATCTTAATGTTCCAGATAACCGACTCACCGTTTGGAAGTTCATAACTCGAGCCCGTCAGGACTTTTGGAGACGTTGGCATCTCGAATACCTAAGTGAGCTCCAGAAGCGGCAAAAGTGGTTTGCTGGTGAGAGCGACGTGAAGGAAGGGACAGTCGTGGTTTTCATTGACAAGCTGACTCCCTGCATGAAATGGCCATTGGGTATTGTCCTTGAGGTCTATCCTGGATCTGATGGGATCAGTCGAGTGGTCAAGGTCAAAACGTCCAGGGGGATCTACATGCGAAATGCTACTTCACTCTGTCCATTGCCAGTGGAAACATGAATATTAAATCAATTATTTAAACTCAATTTATGTACGCGCGCTGAGTTACCTGTCTTGCTACACTCATTCACAACATTTTCAGCTCATTCTCATTCGCAGCCGGGGGGAGTATGTTTCATGCGAAACCGGGGTATATATTGTTTCATGCGAAACCGGGGTATATATTGTTTCATGCGAAACCAGGGGACATATATATGATAATTCCCATTTTTTTTACATTCTTCATTCCTCTCTCTCTCTATCGCGGCGATGCATCGTTGCATAGAAGGCCTCAGGGCGGAGGTCGCGTGGTGAGAAGGACGAGAGAGGAAAAAACCCATCTTAATTTTCAACTCATCAAGACCGATGCGGTCATTCTACCAGGTTTTCTCAATCGAGACGCTTGTAGTTTATTTTGCTCTGAAATTCGCTCAATATTTAAATCGTTCGCTTCGTCGGTTAAATTGAATTTGTCATTGTTTTAATTAATAATCGGGGATTGAATTCAATCATTTTGTTGTGTCTTGTTGCGTTTTGTTGTCTCAATTCAATATCGCGTTTAAATTAATATTTACGCGAACGCGGAAGTGATCACGGGGTGGGCGTGCTCTCCTTGAGAGTTGCACTCCTAGTGCAAACCAATTAAGCTATACTCGAGTGCACCGAGTTCAATCGTTTCAATCGTTTTAACGGAGGTCAAGGTGACTCGCTCCGTCAATCGCGCGCCTAGGTGATTCTGTTAACAACAAACGTCCCAACGGAGGCCAAACGTGGCTCTCTCCGTCTTGACGATCGTCTAAAAAATCGCAAATCATTAACGGAGGCCAAACGTGGCTCTCTCCGTCTTGACGATCGTCTAAAAAATCGCAAATCATTAACGGAGGCCAAACGTGGCTCTCTCCGTCTTGACGATCGTCTAAAAAATCGCAAATCATTAACGGAGGCCAAACGTGGCTCTCTCCGTCTTGACGATCGTCTAAAAAATCGCAAATCATCAACGGAGGCCAAACGTGGCTCTCTCCGTCTTGACGATCGTCTAAAAAATCGCAAATCATCAATTACACATATTACATATCAGGTAGTCTCAGCGTGCTTCTCCGTAATATTCGGTAAATTCGTTCCCTTTTTGTTTCTTTTGTAATCTAATTTTATAATAACATTCTTCAGAGAGTTTTTATGCCTTGGGCTTTTCTCTCCATTTTTTTCGGGTAAAATATACGTTTTGTATTTTGCCCAAATCGAGTATTTTATTTAATTACCTTGCCTTATTCCTTTGGTTTTTTATTATTTTTTTATTTATTTTTTTTTCATTTTCAATTTGCATTTTTTCGACGATACATAGGGTAAAAAGTGGTTTAAAATAGAATATATTATTCTAGCATTCGCATTTACCTCACTATATCCACTACCCTAGATATAAAATAATACCGAGATTTGAGATGCAACGCAAGAATTTTTAAAAATATCGGGATGCCGTATTTATTTCTGTATTTGAGCCCTGTATTTTTACATCTTTCAATATTAATTTGTTGTTGAATTTTTTTCAATTTCAGTAATTCCATCAAAAATAATGGTTTTCTAGGAAAACATTTACAGCATGAATTTTTCGAGTTATAATTGTTAATAACAAATGTTCCATCAATGAATTTTCAAAATGTTTTTGAATGTAATTTTAGAAGGTATAAGAATACAAGATTTGTTTTCAAATTTGTTTAAACCTTTTTAATCTATAGCACTGGACCCAAAATACCCTTTTTGAGGTGAATGACAAACAGAAACAAATATTTTGAATCGGAAGTGTTAAGGCAGGTGCACGGGAATGCAACAACTGCGCCTTCCAGGACGTGGGCCCCTTAATGAATTGCTCGTGAGCAGCTTAATCGGAATTAATCCTAAATCGCTTAGCCAAGAACTAACCTGAATTTATCCAAAACACCTCTGACCAATTTTAATTGGAAAAAATTCTCTATGGATTCGATGTCTGTTGGCAATTTTTAAATGCTGGTCCTTTAATTTCTAGGCAGACTTTCCTCCTTATGTTATTTAGTTCCAAATGCCTTTGCATAAAATCCATCCTCTTGTTCCTGGAATTTTGTTCCTCAATGACAAACATCTCTTCTCACTATTTTCAAGATATAACTAGAAATATCGCGAAACTAACAAAATTTAACCTTCAACCTCCAAAACTCTCACAAAAGTGACGCGTGAAAATTCGTTTTACTTGTGATACTCGAAGCTCGTTACGCTTTAGAACACTTCATAACTGTTATAATGAATAAATTTCCTTTCTAAATTGTCCATTGTGAATTTTTAAGTTTGACATTTCTCGTGGTTTGAAACTTTCTCAGACGAGGCGAACTTCGAATTAAGACGGGGAAAATGGAAATTTCTTTGCTAAGACGCTGTTTATCCAGATATATAAGGAAATCCAACATTTAAAAGAAGTCAACAAACCGTGTTTACTTCTGCAATGAATCAAAATATTCCTGCGGCTCTTAAGAAATTTCCGAACGGTCCAAGCCCAAAGAAGAGATCAAAACCTCAGAAAAAGGAAGTGAATTTGCTCGCTGTAAGTTTTAATAAATTGTGGGGCTCACGGGGACGTTTACAAACCTTAGCCTGATCAAGGAAAGGACACCCCGGACCAACCAGGTAAACTATAATTAGCACAATAAAATCACTCAAAATGCGATAGATTGCTCTTACATGCTAAATAGGCCCCGCTAAAATGCCGACGCCACCACTGAAAAATATTTCGTAAAATATGTAATCGTAAAAATTATGAAATTTTAGCCTCTAAGTAAAGCGGCAGTCAGCACAGCTGTGCATATAAAGTTTAATTTTCAACCGTGTTTTTCTCGAGACCACTTTTCTCGACCTGGCCGGAATCATAATTTTAGGTATAATTGTCTGATTTTCAATTTAAAAAAACCAAACTTTTCGTAATTGAAGTAGCTTTCGTTGCTCGTAGCCATTTTTTTTACTTTAGTATTTTTTAAGCCTCCGAATATGCATAAACTGCGCAAAAAATTCTACTTGAGAACTGCTTTTATATAGATTATATATAACTTTTTTATTTTTCGAACCTACCATTCTGATGTTACCGAATTTTTATAAAAGAGACTATTATAATTATTTATCTGAAAGACTTTGCGTCAATTTTAAATTATTTTTAACATGTTCGCAGATGGTTTGTCTTTGCGTAGGGTGTTAATATGATCACTCTCAATAAAGTAAACTTTTTTAATAAATTTATTCATTATTTATGTAATTCTATCAATGTTTAAAAAATAAACGAATACAATTTACTGCATATGCAATGGTGATCCACAAGAGTAAGAGGATTTCCCTATATATTTAGGATTCAAAATTTTGTATTTAGTTTAACAAATATTTAATAAATAAATTTTTGTTTTTTTTTTTAACAAATATTTATAAAAATTTAATGTGACTTTTAATAAAACAATGATAAAATTCGAGGCCTACATACAAACTTTTTAAAAACCTCGCCTGCTCAATTTATTTAAATATTGAAATCACCACAGTGATAATAAAAACTTGCACGAAATAAGTTCAATATATAGGGGAGATTGGGGAATTGTGAGTCATGGGGAATTGTGAGTCACGCCAATATTTCACCATATTTGGAAAGTCTAAAATGGCTTGCATCGTCTTCTCTTTGACCAAACTCATTTTGTATTAGCAGCCATTGCGTGTACACGTCTCGTTCGGTCCGTGCGACAACTACTTGCAACATTTTCGAAAAATATTTATTCCGAGCGTTTGTATTTACATTAATTTGACAACGATTTTCGAAGAATTGATTCAGGTAAATATATTCCTAATTATCGTATGGCATTGATATTTAAACTTTTAAAAGGAATTTCACATAAACATGCAATGAGCGAATTATACACGGTCTTCTTGTCAACCAAACCGTTTGGGGAATTGTGAGTCACTTTTTTTGGGGAATTGTGAGTCACAACATTTTTGGCATTTTTCAAGCTAATATCGCAGTTATAAAATGTGCTTATAATTTTTTATGCAAAATTCCAACAGAATATGAAGGATATGCCGAAGAAATTGAGCCGGAACAATTCCATTCGCTGCGATTTATGCGATCGAGCTGTTCATTTGAAATGCGTCAGTACTGGAGCCTATTTCACAAGCCCGAATTGCGAATCCGAATTATTTCAATATCTTCCATTTTATATTTTTTCTAACTAATTCTTATACAATTTCGAACTACACAATAAACATTTAACAACGATATTTTTGATTTTCGACTTAATTTAGACGGTGACTCACAATTCCCCAACATTTTTAAAAATCTCAAAAACGTGTGTTTTTTGCTAACGCTCAAATTTTTTCAGCAGATAATAATTTGAAGAAACTGTTCAAGCTAAAAGATAGGGTTTCCTTTCTAGTAACATAAATCATTAAGAAATTTTAAAAATTTTGATTTTTGTGGCAGTTATCGAGCTTTGAAAAAGTGTGACTCACAATTCCCCAATTTCCCCTACTTAAAAACATACCTTATTTTCAAATCCCACATAAATAAATAAATCTAATATATGTATAACAAACAAATTCTGAATAAACGACCTTTTTTAGCCCGTCACAGTAGTTAGGGACTTAAAAAATAGGTTATAGGTTATATTTGGAACTTTTTTTTAAAATCAAAAAAGCGGTCAAGAGCATATCGAACCATGCTTAGTGTAGGGTTCCGTAACTGACTACATATACACATTGTTTCGTACGCATACAAACGCACACATACAAAAGCGCGCGAACATTTGTTTGAGTCTAAATAAGCATAATTTAATCGGCTAAATCTCGTAAACAATTTGACTCGTATTTTTTTAAAAGTAATTTCAGTATATGTGCAGGTATTTTAGATTTGTTCAGATATTTCCGAAATTTCGTTCACGGTGGTATCTTGGCCGACACAAACCTAATCGAAAATGGCTACTTTGGAGTCGAATATTTGAAAAACGGTTTAAGAAACCTCATAATGATTTTAAATTCTCTTTTCAACGATACCCCACACAATGGGGTGAGTAAACATTTTTTTTCACCCCCACTTTTCATGTAGGTTAGGTACTCCTTAAATGTTTTTTTTCTTCCAAAATGTTAATACATACCTTTGTAGCTGGTATAATTTATCTATACGTGTACCAAATTCTAGCGCTATAATCCTAAAAGTCTCTGAATAAAATGACTGTGACATACGGACGATCATGGCGAAACTATAAGGGTTCCTTATTTTGCTACAGAACCCTAAAAAGCAGTGTTTTTAAAATTATCAGGAATTTAAAAAATACTGCTACTGTCGCCTACACCACCCCTTCCAATTATAAGAATAATATTATTAATTATAAACTTACAAAAGTAAAAACAAAACTTTCTCTCAAAATAATAATTATATGTATGTAGGTTTTGCAGATTGTAGCATATATACCCAATTTTTGGCTAGATCAAAACGAAAAACGAATTTTTAATAGTTATAGACTTCTACATAAACTTAAAGAAAAAACAAAAACTACAAGGCTTGCACTCCAACTTCACCCTTTTACAAGTCAAATTCATCTTTTTGTAAATCAAGTGCTTCTATTATACAAAAATATTTTATTTAAAAAACCATCAGATGTAAATTAATTAGTAAGAAATTAAGAATTTTATTAGAAAGAGGTATATTAGATAGTCATTTAAAAGTAATTACAAATTAATTAAAGTTGCATATAATACGTATTACGTAATTATTTAAATAATGAGATTCATATTGCGTATGAAAACTGTGTGTAGGTAAATTATACATACATGACCTAGCCTATAATGGTTCTCCTGCAGCAGCTGCTTGTAACTCGACATACATACATACATATTCATTTAATAATTGTACCAATTTGTAGACGTAACAGTTGCAACAGAGTTATTAATAACATCTACCAAAAGTTCACGATATTTCTTGGACAGAATTTGACTTTTGAAAAAACTTCTTCGATGGGGTTCATCATTGGGGAATGTGGTGGTAGAAAAGGAATAGTATGTCTCCTCTGATCAACAGGATCACGCACTTCCTATATCTAGTGGACACTTGCATTGTCCAAAATCAAGTAATTTTCGTCCAGATTATCGTCCTCCAATTTCTGAAGTAATCTGATTCATTCTTGAAGAGTTTTACTGTTATTTTATTAAAAAGAAACCGATTATTTAGATCCCTTGGTGTGATTTACATTGAGTATTAAGAATACTAGCGTTTAACTCTACAAGACTGAAAATATCAACCACTTTAAAAAAATCGGTATTGGGTTTTGCTATGAACCTTTCAGTTTGTTATCAAATGAATCTACATAATTGAAAATATTTGCAACTAAGTTTAAGATTTTTTCTGCTGCTGAACAAAATACGTATTATCAAAATCACAAAAGGTCTTATTTTGGCCATTTTTGGAAAATTATTAAAGCATAAAGGTTTATCATAGAAGCTTTTAACGCAGCTCATTTGAAAGCCTAAATCCTAATATAGAAATGTTAAATACCACCAATCTTTATAGCCTTTCCGAAAAATCTTGGCGGCAAATTTTGTATGCTCAAAATAGAGATTTTTGTACTTTTAAATTCTACTTTACTCGAAAATTATCAGCTACACGTTCAATACCAAAGTTTGTAAGAACATGAACAGGATAGAAGTCATTTTGGTTGGTAATTTTTTGTTTATCCCAACTACCAACCAAAATTTGTTACCAGAAATTTTGCTTAAAGACTTTTTACCTTTAAGTTACCAGACAAATCCTATTTGTAAACTTTTCAAAGGCACGTTGCAAACTTTCAACTCCACAATTATTATCTAAGTATATATAGCCAGTTCTGTATACTTGAATAATTCGCGTAACAAGCTGCGTAAACACAAAGCTGCTTCTCTACCTTTGTGATTTCCAATTCAAAAGTAATTCGAACCCCGCTGAATAAAAATACTCACCCCGCAGGCGAACAACGATTTATGGCGCATTATCAGCATTTATAGAACCAAATAACCGAATAATCAATCATCAGTCTTCGTGTACTCAACTGTTCGAACGGCAAGCCAACGACACTTTTCGCTGGTAATTTGCAGGTTCGTTAATTGCCCTAACCTTGTGACAGTATTTGTTTTTGCAAAGTATATTCACTCCGTTTTTAAGACGTCATCATCCCCACCAATGAAATTTTGAAGAAAAACGATCTTGAAAATGAAGTCACAAAAGAAACAAACAACATCAGTAAAATCTTTGACAAATATAAATTAACTTCCTTTTTTTCCTTTGGGCTTCGATTTCAATCAATGATATTTATTTTAGGATTTCAGGATTTAATAAGAAATGAAATTTTAAAGGAAATATTATTAGCTTACATTGAACAGAATGTCAGTTTCACAAATCTGAGGTTATCAATTCGATCCGTATGTACTTTGTTCACTTTGAAACGTGTTAACCAATTTGGACAATTCCTTTTTATATATGGAAAATGGACTTGTATATAAAATGGCTACATGAGGGTTTTTAGGGCCGCTGATTTCAAATCCAATGTCCGAATATGAAAATTTAATCGAATCTAGAATTAAAATCTCTAAATATTAAATTTTATTAAAATCTCATATAAAAAGTCAAACGTTATTTTGGTTGAAAAGATACGGCACACGTTCGTTAAAATGGGAAGAGCTAACACGCCTATTGATTGAATATTTTTCGTATACTAAATTACCAATGATTGAGTATTTGCCTATTGGCTGAATACTTTCCTTATACTAATCTTTTACGGTCCAATGTCGAGTCCGACTCGACATAAAATTTCTTTGTGGCAGGTCCAAAGTCGAATGTGAATCGACATAGTTTTTAAATCTAAGAATTATAATTATTTTAATTATTTTTGCACGCCAATAAACGATTGTCTGATCTAAATTTCTTAGGTATGTATGTATATAATAAATTGATAATAATCAAAAATTTATTCGGACAGGACTACAAAGGGAAAAACGACTCTTTAAGTTATTTCTTTA
Source organism: Eutolmus rufibarbis (assembly GCA_963920795.1). Taxonomy (NCBI): domain Eukaryota; kingdom Metazoa; phylum Arthropoda; class Insecta; order Diptera; family Asilidae; genus Eutolmus; species Eutolmus rufibarbis. The sequence continues at coordinate 26,754,414 of OY987208.1, read as the reverse complement.
TGCTTTTACCTAAAGCCGAGAACTGATGAATTATTTATCTAACTGCCCATTCGATCACCGCTCAAATATTGCACTAGATATTTATGTAAGCTACGTCTAGAGTAAGTTTTACGGTCGCTACAAGATTAAATAACTAATCAAATTCGTTTATATTACTAGCTAAATTTCACTGTTATAATTAATATAATTATTACCCGTTTATCAACTTCATTATTATATTTAATTCGATTTTCACGCATTCAAGTATGTACTTATTGAGCTACTCATTTCAAGATATAGTACTTGTTTCAAATTTTTTATCGTCCAATATGTTATTGATTTGTATTTTCATACAGACAGAAACAAATATTTTATCTCCCCATTAAATCATAGCCCTAATTGTTCACAAAATTCATAAAAACCGGTACAAGAGGGTTTTTGGCCTCGTTGATTTTAATTTAGAGAAGGAATTTTAAAAATTCAATACATTTACTCCAAAATCATATATTATTACATATGCCGACCCAGACTCACTCGAAAGTTAATACTAAAACTTTTATTTCGATCAATTTTCCACCATCATCAAACTTCAGACCAAGATGATATTTTACTCATCCAAAGCCCTTGATAAAATCACACATATAATAACTGCATGTAGTTTTGATAGAAGAATCAGAAACTGTTTTACCTAGAATAAAGCAGAATTGAATCGTTGAAAATAAACAAACGAATTAATTTTAGAGTATATTGACAAAAGTGCATATACCACCACTCCACATTAATAAATAATGGTATTTTATTTTAAAACTATTCACAAAAGAAGTTTTGCTTACATTGACATGGATTCACGCAATTAGCTCAATAATTGTACAAATCAAAGCAACACAAGTACATAATACAAAATACAATGAGTAATTTATGAATTTAATATTAATGTAAGACAAGAAGTTCACTTCGAACAAATGCGACTGAAATTGACTAATGATTTTATGGATAAAACCTTTTTTCAATTTTAATATCACAGTTCACTCGCTAAAATTGTTCGCCTTAAAACTATAAATATAAAAACGTTGGTGTAGTGTCTTCAATTTTCTAAATCTCATAAATCTATCCAGTCTTTTAAAAATTAGGAATCGTATAAATAAATCTCATGACGTATTCTGCAAACAACTTTCCTCCTCCTCTTTATGTCTCGTAATAATCTCCCTTTTTATGTAAGGAAGCAAATAAATTGCTGAGTATTTAGCATTTTTCTTTGGCATAAATTCTTCTGGTGCTCGATGAAAACAAAAATATAGAAGCCCTGCAAGACCAAATGTTGAAGTACCAACAATTGCAAAAATCCAAATTAATGAAGATTGTACATATGGTGCAACATTGAATAATATTTGTAGAAGCAGAACTAAATGACGTGGCAAGTCATCGATAGACTGTAAAATAAAAACAAAATATTACTTAAAGTTAGGAATTATTAATAAATCTCTACTTACGATTTCTAACCAACAGATTGGCAGTACAGTATTTTTAAATTTCCTCATTGCGCTATTAAACTTAACTTCACCCATTAGTAAATTTAATTGAAACCTTGTATATACTTTCATCGGAATTCCTAATTGCTGTAATTATAATAATTAAAGAAATACTTGTTATTTAAAAAGTTTTCACAAAGTTTAAGTGATTAATGCAAATTAGTAAGCTCAAAATTTGATTGAAAAAAATACTCTAATTTAATATTACTCCAGTCATTCGCTGTCGAAATGAAAAGCTTAAAATTCTTGATATTGACTATAAATGATACAACAAAACTGCCGAGTAATAAAAATCTTTTTTTTTTCTGTAACCTGTAATGAGCCACGTTCTGAATGAGTTTTGCCAACAGTCTATTTAAAGATCGCAAAAGTGATGTTCTTCGGCAAAAACAAGTTATGAATGAATTGACTTACGGTGGGTTCGCGTGCCAAAGTTAAAAGCAAAAACCGGTATGGTATTGTGGATATTATTTCCTAGACATTCTAGTATACAATATTCTTCGAAACGTTAGCTGGTTTTATTTTTTTCAGATCATCGACACTTTCACTGATTATGTAAATTCGGATATATTTTTGAAGTTTGATAGAGCAGATAGAGTTTATTTATTATTTTTATTTAGTTGTATCAACTTACTGGTTGTAAAACAACAGTAGATCCATGCTTTTCTTCATCTGGTTGAAGTCCTTCAATATTTTTGAGTAAACTTGGGTCACCATTATAAAAGTGTGGGAAGGAAATGGCAGCTGGAATATCTGCAAGATAAATAAAAATATTTTGAGCAATTATACATTACTATAAGCCCTAAAATGAGAAAAAGAAGCCAAAAATAGACTGCCTAAACAACAAACCAAATGTAAAACTAAACACATCCATAAATTTATGTGTAATTTATTAATAGTGTAAATAGCTAAAATCATTCGGAAGCAAATGACTAACTCAAGCATTAAGATTTATATATCTTTTACATTGGCAATGAAAATATACGATGAAGTACACAAGTAATTTTCATTGCCAATGTTGAGTTCGATGGCGATACGCCTCACTAATTTTAGTCACTTAAACTGCATTAGCAAGATAAAATTAATCACTTACTATAGTAGCACGGCGTAATGTTTCCAAGGCCTTTTTTAAGACAAACATTATTTGTACAGAAACACGATGATGCTGGGTCATTCAGATCACTATCGAAGGCGTTATCAGCCAGCTTGAAGAAATATGCATCAATGCCATCCACTTCGCCTATAGTGGGTGGAAAATAAACAAACTTGTTACCTCAATTCAAATATTTATGTATATTAACGTGACATTTTTTTCCCAACAAAAATTGAATTCATGTATACTTTCTTAAGAAACATTTATACTTTTAAATTTCTTAACAAATTATCATAATAGAATTCTATGAAAGCAGAGATTAATGGTAATAAAATATATGTAGGCTTTAAGTTTATGGATCGCAACATTTTGTTTTATAAAAAATATTAAAAAAACTTAGTTTTTTTTTATTGAAAAAGGGAAAATTTTGTCTTATACTCTTATTATATTTTACCTGGATGGGAGTATTCAATAGGCAACGTCCTGCAGAACGATTTTCGGTAAACTCTAAAAGTTTCGCCTTTAGTTATATTTCTGGGAAAGAGTGTTCCGTCATAAGTTCCACGCAGTACGTTACAATCCGAATTTCTGTAGTAATTAAATAATGAAGTAAAACGTAAAAACATTTTATTAGGCGTTGTACTTACCCAAGTCCACCTTCTTCATACCCCCAATACGACAGCCCTGTGAATCCATTCCAATTATCAATCGAATAATCTCTCACATTAGGCTCCCAAAAATTTATATTCTTTGGGATAACCGACTCTTGGTAAACGATTTCCTCTAGAACCTCACCAAATTGATTTTTTTCTTCATCAGACAAAATTTGTTTCTCAGCAGTGGGCTGATTATGTTTATTGTTGTTAGGAGTCTGGCGTTTTTTTTGTGGAAGATTCATTGTGACTAAATTACTACCTTCATCAAACATCTTTAAAGAAAAGTAAATTTTTATTTATTTATATATAAAAATTAAATAAAAGTAAACTTACTCTATCCAACAGTCCAAATGTTTCGAAGTGAATGACACCTGGCAAGAGTTTTGATGCCAATTTTACGAGTGGATCATCATATCCCCACAAATAATCATGAACAGTTAAATTAAAAACTATATTACTTTCCATAGTTGTCATAAGAGCTCGAACAGCCATCGCTGCCAATATAGAAACTTTTGAAGCAGCCGTAGTAACTCCCATGTAGGGTACATTGGGAACTACCACAACATCAACTTTTGGGTCTCCAATTGATTTCTCACGCACAAATTCAACTCTTCGAACAGGTCTAAATGTAACAGTGTCATTGTCGTTATACACGGCGTCTCTATTTTCTAAAAATTCTCTGTAATATTTATATATTTTAATATTGTTTGACGTTTTAAAGTCCATATTAAACTTACTGATATACATAAGGTCCCACTTCATCCAATTTTATCTTAGTGTCTATTCCTTTCATAAATCGATCTAAATTTGTAATATTGAACACATAAACACTAATATAAACATTCAGAGGAGGATTCTCCCAAAGTTTCCATAAATATGATCCTGGGTACATAGTTAACATCTGGAGAAAAAATAATCAAATTTAAGAAATTGTACAAAAACAAAACGTTGGTATAATTACTTACAAAATCTACTACCATCTGTAGAGGATTTAGTACAGCTATCAGTGTACCTGCAGTAAGGCATGCTAAACTTATTATAATTAACTTGTACGAACCTGAAATGAAAAAAAGAACACTCGATTAATAGACTTTCGGGAAATTTAAAATTTTAATAAAAACTACTCTTTTCATGGTAAATTTTGTCCCCACAAAAGGAGTTTTTCTTTAAATTTGAATAATAATTATAATTTAATTGAAAATATGAATTTTCTCTGTAAGTTCTGCCATAGTTTAAAAAATATGCTGCATAGAAAATATTTTTATATGTAACACTAGAACTTAGAATAATATAATGATTTTTTTTTATTTGTACTTTAAAATAAAAAAATGTATCATGATTACTTATACCAATACCAGTCAAAATCACTGATACTTTTCAAAATGTAAAATAGTCCTGTTTAACGAACCTGAATCAACAAGAGTTTTTACTATTTACTGCACAAACAATTTCTTAGAATTGTCACTGCGTATCATTCAATATTATACTGGAAAATTCCGGATTGATAAATTGATTGATGACCAAATATTATGCTGTCATCCGAAAATATCTTTAGCCGTTCATCCTGAAGACCTACGATATTTATTGGAGTTTTTCTTATTTAGTGATAAAATGTACCACCTTTAAAGATTACGGTCTCAAATGATATAATAATAACAAAAGTATACTACATAAAATGTAAATCCTTTTGTAGGAAATAAATATATGTATGTAATAATAAATATAGAAATGTTCATAATAAAAAGCAGTCATTTTGACTGGTTTTGGTAGAAATAGCTTCATCTTAACTGTCGGTAGTTCTAGTGTTAAAGAAGTACAAAATCAGGATTAGACCTTAAACTTTTCAAAAAAGTATTACTTTTTTTTAAATATATCAGATATGATCCTAATTGCTATAAATATTTGCGCTGAAAAAGATCTGTTATACTTGAAAGGACTTAAAATGAATGAGGTATAATATAAATGAGTTGGCCACTTTTAGCTTTGGAGATGGTCTTTCAGAGAAACCCCAACGTTCAAATGAAGTAATGAACATAGCATATCATTTTAAAAATAATTGTATTATTACGTAATGTCAAAAATGTTATAAAAAGTGCTTTTACCTTGCACTAGACCATCTTATCACCAGTACAAAAATATACTTAAGGCCGGATGGTCGGCTATTGTTGATAAAGTTAATGATTTTCTTTTAAGGTCATTACTTCGGAATCAAGTTTAAAAGAATCGCACCATTTAGAATAAGACATCCTTATCAAAATGCAATAAAGCAAAATTAGCTCCTATCAGTAACATGAAGTAATAAAGATAACCCTAGTATCTGAGTTTCTTTATATAATTTAACGGGTAATTTAATAAGCGTGCATATATTTAGGTTGAAGGAGTTGTAAACACATATTAAAGGGCAAAGGAAAATGTTTCAATTGTTTTGAACAGATAAGACCAAAACGTTTATAAGCTCTAGTCGAATATAGAACAAACAGAAGTTGTTGTTATTGAATGAACCGCGCATTTTAAGAGCAAGAAGTGAAGCGGAGAGAATATTTAATTCTTGCGACTTATCATTTTCATGTTATCTGAGACTTAAAATGAGAAAAAAAACCATTAATTAGATGTCTGCTATGAAATACGTAAGTTTTAAAATAAGCCTTAATTTTACATAAATAGAAAGTTGAACAACTTGTTTGCCTTTTATTAAAATTCTTTGTACGAATCTAATGAAACACAATTTTCGTTTTAAGCACATACCTTAAACAATTTGCATTAAATGAATGACAAACAGTTCAACGAACGATGGTCAACCGCAATCTCGGATTTATTTAGGGCCACCAGACTTTCAGTAATTTTCATATAGTCTATAGAAGATTGACGTGACTTTCCGGTCAAGTTGTGTTTTATTTATTTAATTCTCGTCTTGAACTTAAACTTGAAATCCGGTTTTCATTTCTTTGATCGGCCACCGAAAGGGTTAAGAAATATATTGAAAAGAAGGTCAGGGTCAATTTAAATTTTATAAATGCTCAATAACGAATATTTACTTGATGCGTATCAGAGCAATGACTTTATTTTAAGTCACATGGTACATTGTCACTAATTAGTTTAAATTTCAATCTAACGAAACTTTTGATTTTGTTAGTCTATTTTACTTTATTTTTATCATCATGTTGATTAAGAAAATTAAGTAAATGTTTTATATTAATTCTCATAATCTTCCTTAAAAAGTTGTATTATAACATTCACGATTTTTAATTAATCTTAAAGTTTTGAACTTAGGAAAATTGAGTAAAAAGTGAGATCAATTATTTTTTACAGAATACCCACAATTTATCTATAATACTCTAAAGAATTGAAAACAAAAACTAATTTATATTTTAATTAATCCTTGCTTATTATTTAAAACAAAAATTCAATATTATATGCTCATTGCTGAGTGCAAAAAGGTCTAGAAGGGTTAAGAAGCCCCAACGAGCATAGTTAATTATTGAGGCCAAAATATTTGCAGCTCATGCTTACATTCAATGCAAAACGTAAATTTTCATAAATGTGAATGCGGCTAATTAAATGGAAAATTACTGAATAAAAACAAGATATGTATATGATATGAATATGCATAAAAATCTTAACAAGAAAATCTATTACAAGCTTGCTGATGCAAACAATGTTTACGTCTAAAGGAAGGCTAATGGGATGTAATATTTTAGATTTTATCTTGATGAAATATACCACAGATTTGAGGATTACAAAGTGCAATCCATAGCTATTTGCTATGGTCAACAACAACATAACAAGATTCCTTGTGTCTCTTATTTAACAATACTAGTTTGAATTAATACATGACCTAAATTAAAGCTTAAATAGCCATACAAAACATTTAGTACCTAATCAAGTGTGGCGCTTTTAAATTATATGAATAAATTAAAAAAAAAATATTTGACGTATTTAATTAACTGAATAGAATGATAAATACATTTTTCTAGATTAAAAATTTCTGAACAAAAATTAAGAACACGTAACCTCCTAAATGCTACCAAAAATACGTCAATGTTTCGAAAATGTTAGATATACGTTGATCTCAACATAATTTGTGAGTATTTCCACAAATACTCTGCTTTGTCTTGAATAAGAATGATTTTTTAAAAAAATCGAACATCTCCAACTTGAATTTATTAAGGTTACTTGGCAACAAGAAAATATAAAGAAATATTATTCTCAATAAAAAAACGTTGGAAAAGTTATTTTGTATGAAAAATGGCTTTGATTCTCTCGTTGAAACGATTTGCAAAATTTATAAATATTCAAAAGACGGCGTATAACCTAATCATTTTTTTAAGGTTCTAAGATCTGTTTTATCGCATAACAACATCACTCTACTCACAATTTTTGCGCCATACAGGTTTTTGCGGGAAACAAATATGCTAAATGGTTGAGCTTTCTGATTTAGAATCGAAAATTAATACTTCAGTGAAAGAAGAATATAACAGTAAAATATTTACATATGATCAGAGGAACTATAATTTCTTTTCGCGGAACAAAAAACGGTATGTGTCTTTTCAAGATCAGTTCCGTGAAAATAAAAAATTACTAACCTCATCGACTGTTCAAAAATTCTAAATTCTAACAATACTAAAAGTACACATTATTTATAGAGCATGTGCATAATTCATAAAATAATTAAACTTGCTATTAAACTGCAACATACTCGAAGAGTAAATACAAGATATTATTTCTTAAGAATTTTGTCTTACATTGCACCTGTGAAGCTATAAAAGTTGAAAACATTGATCTACTTTACCTACTAATGCATTATTACTATTTTCAGGTTTTTGCCCAAAGAGCCGATATCTTCAACTGATAGAGAGCGTAACACGCTTTACCAATTGATAATATGAACTTGCATATTTACATAATGGAGCACATATCTTTATCGGATTAAGAAAGTTGCTTGTTTATTGTTTTTTTGCACTTTTGATAGAATGATATCTTAAAAATATCTTATTCATTTTGAAAAATTCAGATGTTCTTACTTAGAACCCATTTCTTAAGCTTTAAACTTAAGTGCCCTTTTTGAATTTTGTATTCTCAACCGGGCAGACGAATCTTCATGATTTACTAAGATTCAACATAAATTCTGCAATTAACAGGGAATAGATTTTTACTTATAGGATTCGTTTAATTCAATTTGTCTTCCCTAAATTTGAATATTTGAATAGCCTTTTCACTGAAGTACGACTTGAATCTATCTATTTTTATTTTCAAGATATTTTCGAAAGATGCAATTGCTAGTAAAAACCAAAAAGAAGAAAGACTTATCGGTTTAAGCATAAAATCCTCTGAACTTAAATCATTTTCAATTTAGTGCGATTGATCATTGCAGCACAAAGGGTTAAAACAACAAAACAATTACTTAAAAGTAATTGAAAGAGCACCACTCAAGTTGAAGGCAAACTATTTAAAAGAAGTGAAAATAAACTAAAAGCTACTCACGTTTTTGCCGCTGCTGCCCACTAATCAGTTTCATCTTGTTGCAGATTATAAGCGCTTAATACACGTTTCAGTAAAGCCAATATATCTTATGGTAATATACTGTCGACCTTAGATGAGGACCGCAAAAATAGCATCATCCACTCGACTTCGGACGTTTCAGAAGCTTTCCTTCCGTTTCTCGAGAGTTAACTAAAATAAAAAATAGTTTTAAAATTAATATATAAATGAATAGTTTAAACAACTTAATGATTTATGATATGTTGCAAATAATAAAAATGATCTTAAGATTTAATGTCCAGGTATCACCAATATTCAAAAGAAAAACTAAATAGTCTCTCTACCGCTAAACTGCAATAAAAATTAATAATTCTGAAAATCATATCCCCAAACGGAAATTCTTTGGTTATTCTTGAGAGCAAATATACTTTAGAATTGAAGCCCGGAATTAAACCTGATGTTTGCTAATGGAAGTGCATATTAGCGGAACTTCCTAATTAAGAGATTGCTATTTACCTCTCAACTTTAAGAGACACTTGTTAGTTTTAGTACTTCCTTATTTCCTAGCTTTTTAATCTATGTTTATCTGTTAATTTACATATGTAGAAAAACTAAAGCAACAGAATCTATAGACACTATGAAAAGACATTTGGCGCTGAATCCTTTAATTTTGAATAGAATCTTTTCCTATATGTCTATACTTAAAAGTGAAATTTTTTGTGCCGTGTAAAAGTTATCTGTATATCATATAGGAGCAATTCTGGATATGTATATATACGTGAAATGTACATAGGCAATTTCACGTTTTTGCGAGTAATATAATTCAGTAATTAAACAATTAATAAAATGAGTATTCACTTCAGCCAATAGCCTTTAGCTAACTAGGTTATTTAAACGAGAGCTCGGTGTATCTAATTGTTTGAATGGCCTTCAAGGTATAATAAACAAAAGGCGGTCGATCACGAAATCCACGTGATGCACGCACATACAAATATTTTTTTTTTCTCTCTTATTAAAAAATAAATAAAAACACATTAAAAACAAAACATGTTGGTTCTCAGAAATTCATTAAGGAAGTCTATTCCATAAATTACAATACCCGAGATAAAGCCGACTGCAAAATGTTTAATGCTTCATTCCAATTAATATGTATTAACTAATGCAGATTACATAAAATGACTCTTGAAGGGAAAAACAAAAACTGGTTTAGCTTAGTTAGTCAAGTAATTCAGAAGAGAACAAAATCTCAGCATTGAACCGGACTAGTATACTTATAATTCAAAAACGCTAATTTTTTTTTTTTCTACAAAGCAACTTGATTTTTCACATTAATTCGCTAAAAAAATGTTTTCAACGTGAAATATTATACAAGTGACTATAAAATGTTCATTCGCATGATATAGGAAGATTTTTCCGAAATACCTAAACTGATACTAGTTGCACCGAATTGATTGCTTTTAATAAATTCTCGCCAAACTGGTTCACCGACAGTTGTTGAACTGATCTGCTTAAATATGAAATGTTTATTTAAATAAGCTAAAAATAAATATCTGCATCGATTCACTTTCTCTTCTTCTTTGAGTGACTATTAAAAAACTTTTGGGGTCATCCTACTATGAAATTTTGAAAAAAAGTAGTTGTTTACATCGCATAAATTAATTTAAACATTTAAAAAAAAATTAGCGACAATTTTTATTGAAAAATATTTAATGATTTTTGAAATAGACTTTAAACGTCTAAGTATGCTCCGCCCAGTAAAAAATTTAAACGTGCTTTTTTTCCAAAACATACCAATTTTATTGTATGTATTGTGGGTTAAAATATATAAAAACGAAAAAGTAGTTTTTGAGCAAAAATTATTTAAAAATTACTTTTGAAATGGAAATCTGATCCTCGAATGGTTAGGGGTAGTAAATACCTTTCTACGCCTTATAACAAAGCAAAATCTCACAAAATAAGTGAAAAAAACTATTGTGAAATGGTAAGGAAACTCAGTTCATCTCAAGGTTTTGGCTTAGTTTCTTTTTAAAAGACTATGCATTCAAATTTTTTCTAATTATTTTTAAGAACCTGTTGGAGCGTTTCGGTATATTTCCGAATAAGAAAAATAATTTACCTGACCAGAATAACATAAGCAACATAAATTAAAAATAAAATATTTCTGAAAAATAAATTTGACCCTTAGAAAATTTCAGATCAGAAGCACACGAGTTTGGTAATTAATAAAAATCAAATCACAATCGGTGCGTTGTTCAGTGTAGAAAAACAATCCTAATCAAAAAATTATTATTACTATTCGAAATATTAAAGGCTGTGACCGGACTAAAATGAGGGGTGTCTTTGGGAATGTTTTTAAAAGAAACTATTAAATCGAATGTTTTCAAACTTGAGGGATGTATTCATGTATAAATGAAGTAATTACAAAAAACTTTTAGTACAAAAATAATTGAATACAAGCCACATATGAGCGGCTCTTAAAAAAAAGGTTGCTTGAGTAATTACGGCCGCTAGAGTCCTTGAAACAAAAAAATAAAAAAAAAACACTGTTAAACTAAAAGGTTTTTCACCTAATCAACTAGTATTTTGGAAAAATATTAAAATTTGACAAAATGGCAGAGTTTTGAAAAAAAATTCCAAATTTCGCCTAAAAAAACAGTTATTTTTCCAATCAAAAAATACTACTTCATTGTATGGCAAGACATGTGTAGAACACGCTGTTAAAATTTCAAGTAAATCGGATAGTTCGTTTTTGAGTTAGAGCTGCAGCAAATTCGAAAACCCGATTTTGAGAGAAACGCCATTAAAATTTTAACTGTCGATTTCTTTATGGCGTAAGCGCGCTGCGGACCTTCGAGCAGCTGCTCTTTAGAAGCCTACCTTTGTAAAACTATTTGGGATACGACTCTAAAATTTTAACACGGTATATAAGCTTTCGAAAAAACCAAAAACAATTTTTACGATTTTCCGATCGTGTCACACTTGTATAGCCCCTTAAAGAAAGAAAATTAATAAATCCTTGAACAAATCATAGGGTACATAGCGTACCCATTGAGGGTTAAATAAAATTAAATTAAGAAAAAGTGAGACTGACTAAATTGTACGTTTATAAATAATTCCAACTCTTTTTGACCATGCTATCCACAACAATTAGTAGAAAGATATTTTACAATTTGTAATTATTAAAAAATAAAGCTAATTTTCAAATACATATTCCTATATTTGAGGTCTTCAGTTAATTTCAAAAATGTTTTTCTTTTGTGGAATTCCGGAATTTATATAAGTTTAGCTCATAATTTTTTATAATCAAAGTTACAATTTTTGAAGCTTTGAGGGTGCGAAAAACAAAACCTTAAATGAATAGCCGAGTTCTTAGTGTCGTTGAACTGAAATATTGGTACATGTGAGGATACACTAAGCTAAATCCAAAAAATATGTAATAAAAAGATTAAATTAAATATCTCTTGGTTGCGATTTTTTTTTACAGTACCTAAATAATATTTTTGTGCAAATAGAGTTTGTCTATGAAACAGTAAAAATTATAGCTAAAGATATGTTGAACTTGTTTCAAAAAAGTTCAACTACCTAATAATAGATAAACCATTTTTAAATATTTTACAATTACTTATTTTCCTAAACTCATGCTTTTTATAATTATTTATAATTCTGCACTTATATTTAAACAGTTATATTACCTCAAAGGATTTCCACTGAATTATGAATATCCTATGAAAACTTCAGTTCAAAATTGCACTTGTCATATTTCTCAATAATCCACAACCACTATTTTGTATATGCTTAATTATATTCACAAATTCACTTAAGGCACTCTCAATTCACTATTCTTTTCACTTTACTTGATATACAATATTTCAGAAAATAAACTTTTTAATTCCTAAATCAGAACGTGTTAAAGTTCTAAGATGCTGTATTCACTTCCAATTTTGACCAGTAAATGATACGAGCAGCTGTCGCGGTCGCTTTATATAAAGTTAACCTGAAATATTCATTGACCAGAGCTTGCAGTATGACGATATTCAATGTTAGTAAGTTCTGCTAATGTTTTTTTAGATGCCTGAATATGACGCTGTTTTAATCTGTGGAAGGAGAATGTTGCAGCTAAGAAAGCCCCATATGTGGATGTGTTAAGAAAAGTGATTAAGGAAAGGAAAATTGCGTATCATGCTTAAGAGGAGGAGTCAAGAAGTTCAATTTCGGAGCTAGAACACGCATAAGAAGTCAGCATCGCACGATAAACTTCCGCTGCATTAGTTGGTGAGAGATAATCTTTTCTTCTTCGTAACTTATTGATTTTGGTTATGAATCGTCATAGTTGCGTGCGCAGATAACGACGATAGAAACAACAACCAGTTCCTCAACTTTCTTTGAGTATAGTGACCATGAAAACGAGTGTCAATGGAATTCTCTTCTCAGTTGATCCGATCAAACCATTCTTTGTATTTTTTTCTATTTTGAATTAAGTGCTACCCTTTTTATAGTAAAGGTGATATTTTTGATTTATTTTTAAAAATTCCTATTGTAAAGTTTAAGAAAATATCCAATACAATTTTATTTATTTCAATAATACAATTTTGTGGTGAATTAATACAAGAAAAAAACAATCGAATATAGAATAATTACCTCTTTCTAAATAGTAGCCCTTTAACTCATCATTATCATTACTCTTCAACTATCTTCCAAAATTTAATTTAAAATCTTTGAAATTTAAATAGTGGTGATTAAAGTTAAACTGAGAGTGGGATTACTCTGATACACCCATTTTCGAAACCTTTGAATATACAGTAGAGGAAGGGGTAGTGTAGTATGTGTGAATGGAGCATAAGTGGTGGGGGGAAATTCAGGGGAAATAAGCCTTAGATACGAATAAGATGCTTTCAAAACATATGCAAAAATTTGTGATTTGCATTAATTCAAGTAGTCCACGGGAATCATACGCAAATCCGACGTGTCTGTACACAGAGCAATAGTTAAAAATTTTAAGATGGAGATATAAAGGAGCACCAAAATATGTATGGTTTTTCATTAAATAAAGAATTGATCACGAGCTCCTCTTCATTTTTTCTCACTTGTCCTACTGCACTGGTCACGTTTTTTGTAGTGGAAAGCTTTGTGTTCGGGTACGTATTCGTGAGATACTTCACTTCCAGCAGCTTATATTCAGCAGAATGTTTTTATCAAAATAACTCCTTTATTTAAAATAATCCCATTTCACGGTATTAAAAAAAATACCCAACTTTAACTTTCACATAAGATCACCATGCAAAAATTGTTAATCTGAATAATATATACATATTTATTTAAATCATTATAACCATAACACTTTGAAAATAAAACGTCTCATTTTCTAATCGATAAGAGCCAAAAAAACAAAGTTACTTCAAAATTCAAATTTATTTATTAAATTTATTTTTATTCAAGTGCGAAAGTCATAATTAGTAAAGTAATGAAAGTTAATAAAAGTAACATAAAAATTTTAATATCTTTTCTAGTTCTAATATTCAATTTCGAAAAGCACTTAATTTTTTAAGTCCTCTCCGTGGAATTCCCCGCATTAAATTGCACGCTTTTAAATCTTAAACAAATTTCTCACGTGCATTTTCAAAGAGAAGAATGAAAAATTTTCATTGCTAACTATTAAAATGAATTAGCGAAGCATTTTACATTCCTAAATGCAAGTATTGCGACTAAGAATTCTCCTGGTTATCTAAGAAATGGTAGAGGAGGTAGTTCTAGACAAAAAAGAGTTATTTTTCAAGGATAAACTAGAAAATAAGAAAGAAAAGCATACATAAATTTAAAATAAAACATAAATACGATTAAGCATCTGTTTATATTCTGATTAATCACATTAATAAAAATTAAACAAATAAAAAATACTTATTTAATTTTTTTACGAATTACATTTTCTCTTCATTTAATTTTACTACTACAACTTCAGTGTATTTTCTTATATAGGGTCTTACTTAGTTTTGAATAAGATTACTTTTTGTTTCTATTATATAACATCCGAAACGTATTTTAATATTCCAGCCAAAAAACTGTCTGACACAAGCCATTTATATCAATAATATCAATACAGCTCATATCTCAAGCAATATTTTGTTTTTTGTTTTTTAATTTTATCAATAAACTTTGTAAGCGTCTACTACTTTAAACCACTGAAAAACTATAATACAGTTCGCTCATTCTTTGGGTAAAAAATTGCTGATAATAATATCTGCTTTATATTTTTGTAAACAAATAAAAAACGCTTTTTAATTTTTCCCAAGATTGCTTATAGCTCAATATAATACACATAAACTCGAATTAATAAGAATGAGTGATAATGAAATACTAAATTTACATACTCGTATGTAATTAGATCTATTTTAGGGTGCTAGATATTAATCTTTAAAGGAGGACAGGCGCTACTGTAAAGACCCATTTAAATCAATCTTTGGTATTTGTTATAAAGAAAAGAATGAAACATTTGGAAAATTAACTTTTAGACTTTATTAAGCATATATTGAAGTATTGCCTAATAATGCTAAATATTTCTTTTTCCCCAAAATATTTTATTCCTTTCTTTATTAAAAATACCATAGATTGAGGTCGAAAATGCGCAGTGAGTGTCCTCCCTTAAAGCAATTTTTACACATTTTTTAACATAATCTGAAACACTTCCCAAGATATCAAACAAAATCTCTTAATAATACGTGCATTTTTATAGCAATATTAATGGTTCTGTAAATTAGTTCCAACTTTTATTGCAGGAATACTCAGAAAAAAGTTTTACGTCTATTGCTTTCCTAAACACGTGATTCTTATCCCACAGCATGGATATAATTTTTAATTAAGTACAGAACACATTTTCGAATCAATTGCTTTTGAATAATTACTTCACTTACTTTCATACCTTTAATTATGAATGACGTAGCTAAGAGCGATTGCGAAGTGAATTTGTCAAAGTACACTTTTAAATAGAATTATACGAAAAAATATTGTCTCCGCTAGAAATTCGCTTCGCTATTACATCGTAGGCGATTAATTCCTAAAGCGCCAACAACATTCAACGACACAACTTCTTTCTTCTACTAATTAAATTGCTTATAGATACTTTTATCCTATTGCAATATTTCTCACGTGCAGAAAATCAATTTTAATAACATATGTGAGTCGTTTACGCAGGTAAAAGTTTCATGTTTTAATCGATTGCTTTTTTCCAATTATCTTAATCGGAGCTGATTTAATAGTCAAAAGGTATTTGAATTAACTGTGCCTAAGTATGTCAGATCTAATATGCACCTTGACAAATAGTAACAATAAGTTTATGTTTGTTCAATACATTGGAGAATATTGTAACAAACTCAAACTCTTTTCAATTTGGAGAAAAAATTTTAAATAAGCAAGATGTAGCCATTATTTGCTAAGCCAATAATAAATGTTAGCTTAACACAAACACTTATATTTCAATTAGTAGCTAGTTAGAAAGCATAAAGGCATGATTTACATAACTATATTAATTATTTGATTGACGACTAAAATAAATATTTACATATATATTTGCTAAAGTTTGATTTAGATGCATCAATAATACATATTAAAATAATAAAAAAAATATCTGCGTAGTCTAAACTAACCGTATGCGAATAAGGTGACAAAGGTAGGAATTGACCTCCAAAAACATATTGCATACGTATGTTTTTACTAAATTATCTTTGATTCTTTCCTTAGAGATTAGATTTCAGTCTTACATAACTAGTTAATCACGATCGAAAAAATATATTCAACATGTTACGGCTTAGAATATTAATCTTACCTTTTAACGACGTCACAACCAACCTTTTTTGTGGTGTTGTCTTCTAAGAATTTCATTAAAACATGAATTGTTCACTATTTGAAGATATCTTTTAATCTTTTGCTTTTTAAATTGCAAATAATTCTTTTCTCAAATATCGATTTTTGTTTGTTCACAATTTTTTTGCCGGCCAAACTCGAATTTTATTATAAAGGTAATGTTTGTTGCTAAGATAAAAATTAGAAAAAAGCTAGAAAGATTTCTTATTAGTAATAAGAAACGTGTAAAGTACCTAAATATCTTGCTGAAATTATTAAAACTTATATAAAATGTTTATAAATAACAACTTCAATGTTATTCACCCTTTCCTTCAAGGTTTTTTTTATGTTATTGTTACATTTCTAATAATAATGCTTTAATATGTTTTGGTTGAGAAACTTAGGGTTCAATAAACTATAACTATTACAAACACATTGGGAATTTGTAGTTTCTTTGCTTTATTTTTCACTATCAGTTTTTATTTATTAGGTGTAGTTCAATACGTCCAGTACTTTGATTATATTGAAAAAATTTAGCTTTTGTTTCCTTTTTCACCTTACTCCGTGTTGACCACCGCTACACCGAGAAAAAAATTGAGCTAAGGACACTGAATATAAAAAATTAAAATAAATAAAAAATCTTTCAATGGGACATACATATAATTAACAAGAAATAAAATAAAAAAAAGAATAGTCTACGTCTGTTTTATTATATTTATTTAAATGTTTTTGATGTGAAACATCTATTGGCGCGGCTTGACAGTAAAATTGAATGCCGTCACGGTGGCATGGCGCTGTCGTGTCGTGTCGTCCACTGCGCCACCGCTGTCGACTCCGTTGTGTGTGTGCGCACATATACGATACACTGTTACTTTTCTGTATAATAATAAATAAAAATAAATATAATAAAAATAAATAAAATAAAATAAAATAAAAATAAAAATAAAATGAAAATAAATAAAATAAAAATAAAAATAAAATAAAAATAAATTTTTTTTTAAGTTTTCACTTCTGTCGGCAGTCCTCATGACTGCCCAGTTTTTTTGATTATGTCATATTTATTTCCTTTCATAAACTATCCGTTTATGCATATTATCTGTTGTTGTTGTTGTTGAATCTCTGTTACTATCCGCGGATAGTGCTGCCACTGCAGCTTATTTGGTCCAGGTCAGGTAGACCAAATTGACCATCCTTCTGCAATCCCGCTCTGTATGTGGTCCATAATTTAGACAGAAAGATTGGGCCAGGGCCCTGCAATTCTATGACCTTTGTTAATTAAGCTCTCCTCAATTTCTACTTTTCTCTATATGTATCCTGAGTAACTTTTGCGACTATATCTGAAGGACACCACAAGATGGACAACACATTAAAAAAGGGAATCAAATTAAAAGGTGTGTAACTCCTACATACTTAAATATTACTTCAATGGTGAGCCCCATTTTTTACAATTTTTACAAAAAAAAAAAAAAACACACAAAAACACAATCAAAAAGCTAGGTCGGTCAGAGAAGGTCAGTCCCATTCTCCCCATTGCTCCATTCACAATTTCCCAAGGCCAATTATTAAGTAATGCTTACAAATTCACAAAATCCTCATTGGAGGCTGACAGGAGTCACAGTTCCATTTTAGCCACTGCAATAAAACTGGCCAGATCATTTATTCTCTCTACGCTATAGGGGGTGAGAATCTCAGTCAAGTTATTTGCATTTCTGAATATGCTGAATTTCGCTCTTACACTGCTGAACTTAGCACATGAGACAATTACATGTTCCTCATCTTCCACTACTCCACACACATCACACAGATTTCCATCCACCCTACCCCATTTTGCCAGTCTTGACCTAACATATGCATGACCTGCTATTACTCTGTTCACCATTCTTATTATATGTGGGGGTCTGTCACTCCTCTCAAACCAAGGTTTAGCTCCCACTCCCGGAAATATACCCGCAAAAAACCGCCCCTTCAAAAGTGACCTTTGATCAAACTCATTCTTCCA
Organism: Eutolmus rufibarbis; assembly: GCA_963920795.1. NCBI lineage: Eukaryota > Metazoa > Arthropoda > Insecta > Diptera > Asilidae > Eutolmus > Eutolmus rufibarbis. The sequence continues at coordinate 26,735,847 of OY987208.1, read as the reverse complement.
TTGCATCATAAGTTTGTGCCTAATGTTAAGCAATGCATCGCCCTGTGTGAGGAAGTGTGACAGAATATCCCCACTGATTCTGGCTCTATCTGCAATTTCATCTGCCTTTTCATTCTCATAGATGGCTTTATGAGATGGTACCCAGATTATCTTTATCTCATTGAGTTGTGTTGCTAGACTATGAATACCATTAACTATCGGGTTAACAGATGTTTTTTTGTTCAAGAGCCTACAGCTGTTTTTACTGTCGGTAATTATTATAATATTCTGATAACCACGTTCAATTGCAAGCTTCAGGGCCAGGTCAATTGCAATCAATTCAGCAGACAAAGTAAACAATTTCCAAAGAAACCTGAAGGCTAACTCCTCCCCCCCATTCACCAGAAAGACTCCCATTCCAACCCCACTCTCAGATATTGATGCATCCGTTGCAACTATTTTTGCATTAGGAGAAAATTTTGCTCTCTTTTCTGCCATCCTTGCTCTAACAATGTCCTCATTAATTTGAGCTTTTCTCTCACCATCCTTGAAGAAGGACATATCCACTTCTATTCCTCGAGAGCCTACCGACCTCTCTTTGTCAACACTTGTTATTTCAAAGATTTCCTTAAATTTCTCCCAACATCTTTCATACGGTGTTCCTATACTATTTCCCTGCAATTCAGTCTCAAAGCCACTAAGGAATTTCTTAATTTTTAGGATTTCTTTGGCTGTGATTAGTTCCGCCCTTATCTCTGGGGGCCACTCACCTGCCAGCGCATAGAGTACCTGGACCGGGGTTGATGGAGCAAGTCCCAAACTCTGTCTTAGAAATCTGTTTATGGTTATTCCCACTCTTTTTTCCAGCGTCTTGGATTCATTACAAGATAAGGATCTTGCATATTCTATTTTGGATCTGATCATTGTTCTAAATAACGTAAGAGCATTTTTTGGTGTGATTCCTTTTTTCACTCCACTTACTATTTTGACTACCCTGCTATTGCTCTCCATTGTTTTTATGGCTTCCCGCAGCTGTACAGTACTCTTCAAGCTTCTAGTGAAAGACCATCCAACAAACTTAATTGTATTACTACTTTCAATGGTAGCGTTTTCAAGGGTCAATTTTATGTCCTTTCTTGAGTTTAGAATCATACTTTTTGATTTGTTTATATTTATAACAAGTCCCAGGTCTCTTGCCGCTCCATAAAAGTTGTTAAGTGCCGCCTGCATCTTATCCTCCAGGAGCAAAAGACTGTCTTCCCCTCCCATAAAACAGAAATCATCCGCAAACTGAACTATTTCAGTATCCCCATAAGGCCGATCATGGAGCACTCTCGAGTATATGTTGAAGAGTACAGGGCTAAGCACACTCCCCTGTGGTATTCCTCCCACCGCCTCTATACAAGTCTTCCCCATCTTTAAATTTCTTTTGCTAAAGAAATCAATGATCCAGTTTACAAATACCAAAGGTATATTTACTTCCAACATGGACAAATAGAGCTTTCCCAAGTCCACCCGGTCATAGGCACTGTACAGATCACATATTACCATGGCTACATACTTTTTCTTTCTCCTTAAATTCTCAATTCTTTGTTTTATAAGGGCCAGACACGACGTGGATGATCTATCTTTTCTGTAGACAAAGGAGAGCAAGGGCAAGGAATTTTCCCTCTCAATTTTTTCCACGATGGCATTCTTGATCATTAGATTTATTATTTTTAATGGAACACTGATTAAGGAGATCGGTCTATAGTTTTGGATGAGATCCAAGTCTCTTCCAGGTTTTGGGATCGGAACCACCTTGATCCTCTGCCAAGCCTCAGGTACACTTCCACTCTTCAATGCCTCAATTAGAAAATCAAACAGTGCTCCTTTCCCCTCTTGCGACAGTTCTTTTAGCATACTATAAGTAATTCCATCATCACCAGGGGCCGTTCCCCCAGATTTCCTTTCCAAGACCTCACTCAAGTCACCAACCGACCATTCCTTACAGGCATCAAAGTTCCCATCAGTCAGGTGGGGAATAAAATTGGGTTTGTTTGCTTTCTTATTCAGCATGTCCAAAAACTCTCTAGCAAAATTCTCATCTATCATACTAGCACTTTTAGGTGTTTTTCTTTTAATTCTATTTATCAGTTTCCAGAAATCATTTAATTTTCCTTTTTTTTTCATTTCCAAGATGAGGTCATTCCAACTCTTTTTTTTTGCTAGTTTTTTTTCTCTTTTGAACATAGCATTTAATCTATTGTGTTCAACTAGATACGAAACAAGTCCTGTTTTGTTAAATTTGGACAGCTGAACAGCTTTTAATCTAAACAGTTTTTTCAATTTGTCACTCCACCAGTTTTTGGGTACAAACTCCCTTGGGCTGTCTTTTCTGTATATTGTTGCTTTACTAATTACTCCCGAAATTTTTCCGATAATCTGAGGGAATTCACCTACACTTATGTTGAGATTTCTAAGCCCTTCCGTAACCTTATTTGTGGCAACATACTTTTTGGTGAATGGACTTTTCTCACTTTGTATCTCAAAACTGACAGGGATGTGCGGGCTACCCCCAACCGCAAAATCAATGGTTTTCCACACAATCCCTAAGTCAGTGCCATTACATAAAGTAACATCGATAGCGCTTCTATACGCATTGGAACATCTTGAAATGCAAGTAGCACTTCCATTATTGCAGATCGCAAAACCATAGTCACTCGATATCTGCTCTAATATTCTACCTCTGCCATTTGTAACTGTGTCACCCCACAACTCACTTCTAGCATTAAAATCGCCTGCTATAACCACATCCTTCATCTTTGATGCATCAAGGAAAAGGAGTTCCACATCTCTTTTAAATTGTCGAATGTTACAATCCCCAGAGGCGTAAATAGCAATGATAGTTATGTTTCTCGTGAAACTGAGTGTACTGATCACGACCGCATCAAAAATGTTCCTGAATGGAATTTTCTTTACTTTAATATCATTTCTTATGGCAATGGCAGTTCCCCCATAACCATCGCTTCTATCGTTTCTGTAAACTTGAAAATTTGCCAGAGAGACATGGTCTGACGGCCTCAGCCACGTCTCACTAACAATAAGTGCATCATACTCGTTTTTATTGATTGTCATTTCGATTTCATCTAGATTTGGGATCAAACTTTGTATGTTATATTGCAGTATTTTCATACTGAAATAATAAGATTTTCCTTCTCAGAGTGACCGTCAGCTAGCTTAAAACAATTTTCAAAAGTATTAAGCAGCAGCTTTTCAATTTCAATTAGCTCCAAACTATCCTCTCCCCTTATGAACGAGCCCAATAGTAGTACCGTCTTTTTTATGCAAGCCTTTATTTCCTTTACCCTCGACCCTTTTTCCAAAACCAAGGCTTCCGAATAACTACCTTCCTTACCTCTTCCCTCCATGTTATCCCTCATATCATCAACCTCGGCTACGTCCACCCTATCATATTTCCCTTCGTCTCCCTTTATTTGTCTGTTTGTGTTATGTTTTGCCCATCTCATTCCACTTTGAACTTCTTCAAGTCTTAGGACTTTTTTCGCATCTTTTTTTGAGATTTTCTTTGTTTGCATTAATTGCAATACTCTCTGTTCCCTCTTTCTGACTGGACAGTCTCTGTCAAATGCACCGTGATTGCCATTACAATTCGCACACCTCATGTTTTCTGTGCATTCCTTACTTATTCCTTCATGAGTCTTACCACATCTTTGACAAACATTGGTTTTGTTTTTGCACTCCTTCCCTATATGGCCAAATCTTTGGCATTTGTAGCATCTGAGTGGGCTCGGGATAAACAAGGTAGTTCTGTAGCTAATGTATTGTATCTTTATCCTTCCAGGAATTTGTCCTCCCCTGACAAAAACCTTGACCCTGTTAGTGGGTATAACATTAATGTTCTCCTCCTTCCTCTCTCTCCTAAAAATTCTAAAAACCCTTTCCACTCTAATTTCACTATTTGATTCCCTGATAAGTGCTTCAAGTTCTTCCTCCGTTAGGTCTTCGTCAATGTCATGCAACAGTAATGGTGTCGCTACTTGATTTAGCGGAATAAAGACTCTATAATCCTGTCCCAGAATTTGGTCTCTTATAAATGTATTGGCACTTTGTGCCTCTTCAAACTCAATTTTACATTTATTGTGTGAAATCTTCCTTATTGTTGATATTCCTTTAACCTTTCCCATCAACAATCCTCCCACCTTCAATGGATTTATTGGGGTCAAAACCTCATTAATGCCCCCTACCTTCATAACAGTCACCTCAAGGGGTACATTATCCCCCTCCTCAAAATTTATCTGTCTTCTTCCCCTACTTGTATTCCCCCTCTGGGAGTCCTGCAGCCCAACCCCACTCTCCAAAACACCTCCATCCACCGCATCCACTTCTCCTGAACCTCGATCCTCATCCCCCAACTGCGGAACTTGGCCCCTATTAGATGGTTTGCCTCCCACAACCCCCAGCAAGGGTAGCCCCTCCAAGGGATCCCCATCTGACCTTTTCTCACCTTCCCTCACAACCTTTGTGGCCTTTTCAGGCTTCCTCGTGGCCAGTCTTGTAACTGGACCCTCCACTTTTCCAGCACAGGCCTTCATCACACTTTTAGGATTTATCTTTTTAACCCTGTCCATAACTTCTGTTTAATTCTATCCAATCAATTTAGAAAAGCAAGAAAAGAGAAAGACTGCAGTATTCAGTCAGCACGCTAGGACCCGCTACTCGGCGTCCCTCGTGGAGTATCCAGCCAATCCAGCTGAACCAATTTAATTTAGGAGTAGATTACGCTCTTAACTACTTTAAGAAAACAATCTACCAAAAAAAAAAAAAAAATCGCAATTCTATTTGCCTCGTCACACTTAAAATCAAATTATATACAGAACTAACAAACTCAACAAATTGCAAATTACGCACCAGATGCAATTTTTGCTCCAACACATGGAGTCTTCTTAATCCAAAAAATTCGCAAAACTTTTCTGTCATCCACTGAAATTAAAATGGGGCTCACCTACCTTTTGGTATAATTACTATTATTTATTATTAATTTATTGAAATTTTGGTATCCAAAATGAATACCTTACACAAAAACCACCTCACAGAAAAACAAACAAGGATATAACCTCTTGTGGAGCCCTTTTTTTTTAAAATACGTGTTGTCGCTATCACTGCCAGAGGAGGAATGCACGCAAATGCATATTATCTGTATAAAATAATTTCGATGTTTCACATCTGTCAGGCATCCCGCGACGCATTTCTTTTTTTGTATTACATTTACATACATATGTATGTATATAGTGCGTTTGTTTTTATGTAAGAGGTAATCTCAGAAACTACTGAACCGATTTGAACAATTCTTTCACCATAGTTCGCTTTGGTCTGAATTTTAGGTATGATACCTTAGAGGTAGCCCAACACAATTTTTAGGATAAATCGTCAATGATAAATGAGAAAGTTTTTAAAATTAGTTTGAATAAAAAAACTTATGCGACTTTTTTTCTTAATCAGCCCTCAAAGATATAAAGAAATTTAATTTTTTTAAGTTTTAAGAATTCAAAAGCTCTTTTCGCCACAATGGTATGCGCTATAAAATCAAATCTTTTTGTGTTGGTTTAGCCTATTATTCAGGTAAATTGGAACAAAAAATCAAACATTGATCTCAATTATTCATGTTACTATGACCAAAAATATCTTGGAGCACGTAATTTGGTAAAAAATCATGAAAACCAATTATAACTCATTATATAAACAAAATCGTATAACATACATGGGGTGAATTGGAGTACTTCTGGGAGTGATCTACTTCCGCGTGACTCTATTTTTTGGGACACCTTGTATATAAAAAACCAATATTAACAGATATATATAAGATTCGAATGTATTATATTATATTAAATTCAAATAAAAGGCTTCGCCAGAAAACGCAGGATGTGGCCAAGCTACAATAGTGCGCTCTATTGCGAATATCAGCCTTTTTGCTACTAATGTAAGAGTCGATCTTACGAATCGAAAGAAGCTTACAAAAAATTAAACATCAAAATAATTCGATTGGATTTTCTAATCAATTTATTTTAATCACATTGAACGAAAAATTTAATTGAATTGTAAACAGCTTGTTAGCAAATAGGAATAGAAACGCCCTACTTTAAAAACTTATAGCTATAGGTATCAATTATTACTGATTAGACCTTCAATATTCATAAATAATTTCGATGCACTTCGCCCAAAGTGGAAGTATTTATGTAGAAGAGAGAGTTTTAATTAATTCATAATCAGACAGCTAATTGAAGCGCACACGTAGCAACCCGCAAGAGGATTTGCATATTGTATGATGTGGAGATCTAAAGATCATAGGTGATATATCAAAGAACTACACTCCCTTGTTTAAATAAAATTAATGTTGGCAGTTAATTTGCTAGTTCGACAGGTTAAATAGAAGGTTTGACGTCTGAAAGAAGTTAAAAAAACAATGAACTTGAACATAGAAGCGCTTACAACATTTAAAAGGAACATGCAATTAATTTTGCAAATATTAACACTTTTTCAATTACTTAGTGAAATCTTTCATCAACTTGGTAAATACCCGCTGAATATCCAAATTTTTATGTCTATTACTTCCGTGCCAGTTAAAATTCCCAGAAAAAAATGCTTCTAAGTAATACTTTCCGGGAATTATGTGAAAGAAAATGAAATCATTACCATAATAAGAAACTTCTTAAGATTGGCAATATATGCATTAAAAGCACGAACTTGGTGACCTATTTGAAAATTAGGAGTTTTTACATGCTGGACAATAATTTGATTGTAATTGGATTTAAATGAAAAATCAATAATTATCGCTTCGATTGTTTTTGTGGTGTAAATTATATACATATGTATATATATATATTATATATATATATATGCGGTTACCGTATTTAATTAGTTCCTCGAAGTGTTATGAACTAACATCATTTATAATTTCTCACAATTCAAAGGAAGCTTTTAGTAATTATACAAGTTAATGGAATATTACATCGATCCTCACAAATATGCTAATAAATCTTATACTCAACTCTATTAACTAAGCGGACAAATGACAAACACAATAAAGTTTCCGTTTTTCTAAGATGAATGCTATGCAAAAAATTAAATGGTTATTCCCGGGTTTTCTAGTGAATAAAAAATGTGTAAAGTGACACAAATCCGGCATAAAATATTGCATTTAAAAGTGCCTAGGGCGTAAGCATGATCTTATTCAAAGGGGAGGAATGAAACAACAAATTTAATTATTTGTACTTACAGTGTATTGCATAAGGATATACCAAGAATATTAATTTAGAAAATAAAAAAAACCGGCCAAGTGCAAGTCGGACTCGCGCACCGAGGGTTCTGTACTTTTGAAGGAAACGCATAAAATGTTATTTAGTTAAATTCATCGACCGCCTCAAAAATAATACGACCTAGGATTAGCGCCATAGTTTTGCTATAAACTTTGAGTAAACCTCTAAAAACCTTTTTTCATAGTTTTAGTGATTCATTAAATTATACTCTATGAATATTTATAGGTATATTATTAGCACGCAATAGAGTTGCCTTCGCGGTTGAAAAAAAAACAGGCCCACGAAAAATAAGACAATTTCGCTACTTTTTAGGCCTATATATTAAAAGGTAGAAAAAGCCGAGGTAGTGAACCAAAGGCCGTAAATACGCCGGGGTTTGGGACCGAAAATACGCCGAGGTTTTGCGACCGCATAACTAAGTTTGATTGTAAACGATTTTTGCTGATTTCTACCAATCTGTGCTAGTTAGGGACATATTTTTTTAAATTCTGTCATTTGCAATAAAGGTGGGCAAGCATTATTTAAAACTATTCCAAAATTCAAGCACTATAAGGGTTCTTTTTTACCATTTTGGTATAGAATCTTAAAAACACCTTACCTACCGCAAATAATTTGAAACTGAAAACTTAAAATCAACAGTCAAATTCAACAAATTTTGTTCAAACTTTTTTTAAACTCGGATATAGATAAACCATGGCTCATTCGAAAGCCTGTTCTTTTGACTTTTAAAATTGTTTATCCTCATTCAAAAATCGTAGGGGTTTTAAGAAAATAATTTTAAAAAATGTCAGTTTCAAAACGCCATACTTGAACTTAATCAATTATTTTTTGTACAGCTGGATGAGGTCAATAATTTCATAAAATATTAAGGGATACCTTTCTTTTTCCTTTTTTGATGTCTTACAGGGTAGTGGGGTGAGAAAAATGAATATCAGGTTTTTTTCTGTAGGGCAAGTGCTTTTAAAACGAAGTAGGTATACTGTTATTTAGTTTCTATTTGAACTTTTTTCCAACCTAGAGGTTCATTAACCTGCATGCGAAGTAACAAAGTTTGTTTGGCGCAACTATAACAATTTATTTTTTATTATAATATAATATAATAGCTACATAAAAAAATAAATATAATAATTATAAAAAAATTGAAAATATTAGTGAGCAGTGAGTATTGTTACCAAAATTTATATGGTATAAAAAAACCAATGATTTTTTTATTAACTGATATCTAAACTGATATCTAAATTACTTATGATGTCGCGCAGTCGACAATAACAAATTTTCTGAGCAAATTAAAGAATTTTGAAGCAAAAACATTGTTTTTCTATGCAAAAATGGAAACTAAAAACTTTATTTAAAAAATATGAAGCATTATATCCAAAAACCCCTACGCTTTATCGAAGATAATATTGTTAATAACTTGTGTGTAAAGTTAATACTAAATTTATTGAAGAACTTAATTATTTACTCCACCGATGTGGAAAAAGTAGTTTCGAGAAAATCACAAAACTACAATCAAATTCTAAGCATCACTTATTTGTATTATAAACGGACATTTTGACTGACTAAACTATTGGGATTTATTAGCCAATTGGAATTTTTTAATGAATAATAGCTTAAATTATTCTTATAACTTTATGCTACTAATTTAGTTTATAATAAGCTGACGTAACCCTTTAAGTGAGCTCTTGAAAGTTTAAATCAACACTAGATCTTCACTCATTTCAAAATAATGAGCAACTTGAACATTATTTTTTAGCTAAATGATAAAAAGTTATTAAATATTATAATAATTTAATTTTTATGGTAAAGAAATAGGTATACCACATTTTATGAAGGCGCATCAGAAGAAGTCCTTTATTCGTCAATGCCTACTAGTAGTTAAAAAGATTAATGTAACTGAATAAAGAAAAACGCTTTATCAAATTATCGTAAAAATGAGAATAATATATTCTTCAAAATTGATTTTAAACATGTCATGAACAATTTCGGAATTTGAATTAATAATGAAAGAAAATTCCAACAAAGAAAAGTAAATTTAAGATTTTATCAGATTTTTAAACCTATAAAAATGGATGTAACATCTCAGCGGAACAAATTTTTAAAATTCGAAGTCATTAAAGTCCTACGAGATAAATTATATACTTGAAGCCAGTTATTCTAGTCAAATTAAATACTTAAACGTATCTATTTATTTTAAGTAAACGAAACATTATTACTTTTGATGAAGATGGTGCAGTTTCTAAACTCTGAAATATATATAAGTTAAACGTATTCAATAACACCTTCATGATTTATTTTAAAGTTTTGTATGCACCAATTTAATGATACTTATATGTATTAGGGAATAGTTTTCAATCGGCTGATAACTTGACTTGACATATACATATACGTATACATATACGAAGATATCCCGCAAAAAATTGTTGTTTGGTTTTAAATTTTTCTTAAGACTCTACGAATATTAAAAGCATGTTCTTTCACTTCTTTTTAAGGATTCTAAAAATATACACTAATTTTACCTACGATGAACAAAAACCATTAGATTGTGATGGACACAAAATAACAAGAGATAATGGGTAGAATTTCCCACTTTTTTTTAACGCGGCCAATGATCTTTAGAATTAAAGAGTAGACGATAATACAATAAATAAAGCTTGTTATTACCAGTTTTCTCTAAAATTAGTCGGCGTCCGCGTCAAAGATCATATGATGAAGAACATACGAATAAAAATTAAAAAATACATTAAAGAGTTATATGTTTTCATGCGGGTAAAAATAACTTAGTTTTGCTATCTTATTTCGGTTCATCTTATTTTACATATTCTTTTTAAATAAAAAGAAGCGGTGTTACAATCGTTTCCCCATGTTGTGTACAGAAATATCGACCTAACAGCCGATAACTATTAAAAGAAAATAATCTATCGAGTTTGCATATCAAACCGATTTTCCGATACACATTGTACAATTCTAAAATAAATATTAAAAAGAGTCCAAGCAGTTTGTTAACAGTTCCTAGGTGTATGTAGCCCCTTAATCGACCAAAATATTTGTCATTAAAGTGTTGTTTGTACTGCCAAAAAGCTAAAATTACCAGACATTCAAAATCTGAACATGGAATTTTCAAAACAGGCAAACCTAAATTTCCAAAAATATATTCTTAGCACAAGAATTTAAAGTATGTACACATACTTATGTATTTTTGTCAGAGAAGAAGTTAAGAAAAGCTTTTTAACTCAACCATACATATAGGGCCCCTATGAAGTTATTGAAAAGGAATAGTAGTTTCAATCGATAGACTTAAACCGGCATTCGTCTTAAATAATGATATATTTAATGAAGCTATCACGACTAGATCAGCAAGTAAGGAAAAAGTGATATTTTCGTTATAACATAATTTTGAAATTGAATTAAAAAAATTACAATTTTACCGCGAGAGACAGTGATGTGGTGATATTATACTATATTTATTATTTAAAATATATATCAAATAATAAATATAATACCACCACAACGATAAGTTAAATAAATCACGAGTTAGATAAAATAAGTCCTTAAAATTTTGAGGAATACCAGACAGGACCAACAATTTTAACTTAAAAGGGAAAACAAGATTAGATTGAGAAATAATTTCATTTTGACTCTATTTATAAGATTTAATTTTCTTATATCTTGGCTCTGAATGAATTTGAGTGATAAGTCTTGATTGTTATATTATTTAAATTTATAATATATTTTAAAATTTGGTCAATGGCTGCATAAAAAAGGCGCCTCTGTTTTCGTATTCAATTACATTAGCTCTGCAAAATTTACCTTTTTAAAAACCGCGACATGAAAAGTATCTATTGGGTCCCATTACGACTAAGAGTCGATCGTGCGAACCGAAAAGAGCTTACGAAAGCTCTTTTTGGGTAAAAACTCCTTAATAATGTTTCAAAATTCTCATAAATTCATTTCAGTAACCTTTGACTTAATTAATTTCTTTGTTCAAAGTGGTTAAAATAAGTCGATTGAACGTCAAAATAATTCGATTGGATTTTTCTAATCGATTTATTTTATCCACTTTAAAAGAAAAAATTAATTGAAGTCAAACGTTACTGAAATGAATTTGTGAAAATTTTAGGAACTTTATTAAGGAATTTGTACCCAAAAAGGGCTTTCATAAACTCTTTTCGTCGCAGAAATGACGACATTCGCAATAAGGCCCAATTTTGGGGTGCTGACTTCGGATATGGTAGATATTCATTCACGTAAAGTTCTTGATATATAGGAATAACTAGCTGAGTAACCCGATTTTACCCGGTGTATCAAAAATACTATGTACTTAGTTAAATACTTCTAAAATGTTGGTACTTCAGCCAGATAAGGAAGTTTAGAAGTGTTACTAAAATCGTGGATGTGGTATAGAACCGTCAAAAACTCATTTTGCTACCACCGTCCATATCAGAAGGGCTCACAATATATTCTGTACTTATACGTTAAGTGTTAAATAAATAAATAAGGTTATTTTTTTTACTACATATTTTATCGTTACCTTATTGGAAAACGTTAAAGCTGCAAACCTTATGTTGATTGCCTATTCGTTATAAAAATTATGTCTCTGCGTAAACATTTCGTGACACATGTAATTATTCAATATTAAATTATTGATTATTGAATCAACCATTCTAATTTATTTTCTGATGATATTACTTTACAAAATTTGGTCCCAATATTGAGTCTACTATCTTGATTTCTAAATTTTAAAAGCGGATTCGCAATCACCATCTCCAAATACCAATATTCATGGCAATCCATTGAAATTTACAATTGCTGGCCGCCATCTTAAGTGCGCCATTTTGGAACTCTTAATTTTATGTCCTTAAAAATAGTCCATACCAACCGTTTCGGCGTGATTGACGAACAAACTTCCAAATAAACAAATAAACTTTCGAGTTGATATGTACGGGATTCAAAATCGGTACCACTAAATTTCGAACGTAGATTCGCAATCAGGACCTCTCAAAACCCCCAAATACCAATTTTCATGGCAATCCCTTGAAATTTACAATTTTTGGCCGCCATCGTGGGCCTGCCATTTTGAAAACCGCGATTAAAAATTAACCTATATGTTAAGCCGGAATATGTAGTGCCCTCACTCAAAAAATGAAAATTATCGCACCCAGCGTTTAGCCGTGATTTTGCAAAAAACAAACAAATAAACAAACTTTCGATTTTATATACATATGTACATATACAATACATATATAGAGATATAGGGATTAATAAATCAGTATTTTTTTCTAAAACTTGCAAATTACCACAAATGTTCTTGAAAACTGAGTTTTTCAAGAACAAGGGCTAAATTCTCGTAACATTCTTTCAGATGAACTGAATGACCTACAGGTAAAGAAGCTTATTTATTGCTAAGGTGTAAAAGTCTGCTTTTAAGCTTCTTTTTGACGAGTCTGTGAAAAGTCGCCACTCACTGGCATCGTATTCAACTTCAAACATTTTTATAAATCCTCTTATATTTTTGCAGTATAATAGATCTCCATCTTGGCAGAATCACCCGCAAATTTAGTGATTATTGATAATGAGAATATGCAGCTTAATGATTCAATGATTAAGTAATATTTATTAAGATATCTAAAAAACCTTATGTGCTGGAATTTTTTAGTTATTTTTCCAATTAGTGCTTCGAAATCTATAAGAAATAGTGGTTCAATTTCAGACAATTTAACCCTGGCAGATCTATGTTATTGTTCAACTATTTCAATTATTTTATTTGTACATATTTATTTAATTTAACTAAGAGGGAGTTGAAGTTTGAATGAACCTTGTCATGTACAGCAGGATGCAGTCCTTTTTTGCATAGAGATAAAATTAAATTTCAGAAAGTCAAAAAAGATTAAAAATTCTTTTTCCCCTGTGCGCTACACTCAAAAGCAAATAACTTGCACTTGCTGCGTGTGCAGCCACATAAAAGCGGAACATTTGTTTCCATTATGTGGTCAGGGATTTTGCTAATAATGTAACAAATAACTCTGACATAGCAACAATAACAATGACGTGAAATACGTCTTTTCAAGCCCCATCACTGTTCACCTGTATGATCCTAATTAACATGTTCATTCAATGACTTTGCATCTTGAAGTTTTTCATCAAAGTCAAAACTTTTTCATACGCAGAGGGAGAGGAACTACGATGCTTCGGGGGAATATCCCAAGTTGAAATAGCAATTATTAAAAAACTAAATTCCACTTATCCCAAGAGATACAGTTTAAATTCTGGGTGAAATGTGACAGTGTATCCATAAAATATATTAATTTACATCATGTTTCCCTTTTTTTTATAACTAATTTAACATTAATGGCTTAAAAGATGAAACAACAAACGAAATATTTGCAAATTTGGACGACACATTTTTTGTTTTAAAGCGAGCCGAATTTTATTTTAATATATTTCTAGTTTTTAATGATTTGTTTCGTTTTTTAAATGGTAAAGCCTTATGATGCCCTAATTAAATTAAAAAAAAAATAAAAGCTAATCCACAAACTTTAAGAGGTACGGAGAGTAAGTTTTGAAGGTCTATGGATTTAATATTTTGATTGCTAATGTTCATTAGCAGTTCCGTAACCTTGTCAGAGGCAAAGAGAGTGACTGGATAATTACTTTTTAAAAGAGCCTGCTGGAGAAAGGCATTAAACTCCAAACTAGCTTTTACCACCTTTTACCACGATCATATTTTGAATTTGACGTAAAAAGCAAAAAGTAATAAATAAATAAAACTAAAGCTATCGATGCTATGCGGAATAGCAAAGTAAACGATCTGTTCAGGCCTTTAAAGTAATAGGAACTGATTAGTTAAATGCGATCTTAAACTATTCTTAAATTTTATCACAACTGCAAGTTTTGTATATATAATACATTGTACTTGAGGAGTCGTTTCTTAACATGTCACTGTTCACTGTCAATAAATTCATCATTTTGTAATGTATCATGTTTTATTTTAATATTTTCTAGGCATGTGATCCTATGTGGTGGGGTGGATACATTTTATGTAGACTTCATAATCAAATATTTTTAGCATCATTCAATTATAAGCTGGCAACATCTCCAGATAACACTGGCCAACACCAAATTTGTTGCAAGAGAAATGGCACATCATTTCTATAGGGTTCTTTCCGTAGGTTACGAATTCGTAAATGAAAATGCTCAATCAGCTCCCATTTGCGAGTAAAATAGAATTAAAAAGTGCAAAATGTCCTATTTTTACCATTTTTGAAAAATCATTACAAAGTAACGGATTGATCCAGAAACTTATAATGTTGCTCAAATGACAGCTGATATTAGGCTATTATATAAAAATACAAAACGCTTTGAAACATTTCGAAATAATCAGTTAATTCTACTTTATTCCATAAGCTGATTATTTCATACAATAGAAGACGAATAAAGAACACGGCAAGTGCACACTTATGAAAAACTTGTTCGTCAAGATGTGTAAAAAAGGCTATAGAGATAAATTGTATTTGATACTCCTAGATTAAGACTCAGGCTTTCATTTAAGTTACAGCAAAATGCTCTATATTGATAAATAAAATTTAATAATAAAAAAATATTTTTTAAAAAAACTTTTATTTAACAATAAAACATAAAAATATACTAAAAAAGAAAAAATGAGTTTTTGCTAAAATAAATTTAGGCTGAAAATAATATTTTTATAAAACAATTAATAAAATAATAGCTCAGTTTTATATTTTGGATTGACGAACGGTCTAAGCTTATCAATTTTGGGCCTAAAATATATTTCAACCAAAATATAGCTTTAACGTATTTCTTCACGGTATTTCTGTATTCGTGGGACTATCAATAAAAACTTGGGCGCTCATTAGATATTAAAATTATAAAATAGCAGTAGTGAAACGAAGCGAAATATTGTGTAATTTTTCAGCATAATTTCGCTTCTAATGAGCACCCAAGCTTTTATTCATAGTCATACGAATACAGAAATACCGTGAAGAAATACGTTAAAGCTATATTTTGGTTGAAATATTAGACGTCCGCCATATTGGATTTAGGGCCTGTCCGAATCCAAGTCTATGTCTACGTCTTCGTCTCGTTATGACAGTTTATGATGTCAGCGAACAAGCTGAGCTATTATAACAATTAAGACGAAGGCAAAGCTAACCTGTCCGAATTGGTTTGCTTAGCTTGAAATTTTACGTTTGAAGTTAACCTAACCTAAGCTATTAGTCCCTGCAATAAAAACATTGTTCTTCAGAACATGTCTACAACAATTGCAATTCATTTTACTTACATTTTGTACCTGACATTTTTAATTTTTCTTAAAAAAGTCATATTTCACAAACAATTGCACGTTATCTACTTCACGAAGTCAACGCGAGCCTTGACTCGCTCATCAAGCTAAGCAATTGACTTAACTTTTATACTACGTAGCTAAGTTCACAACCATAGACATGAATTCGGACGGAGCTTAGCTCGGTGTGACGTCACGAACTGTTATAACGAGACGAAGACGTAGACATAGACTTGGATTCGGACAGGCCCTTAGAATGACGTCACCTCACTTATTGTGTTTCGCTCATCAAGCCCCTTCCTTTGATATCCATATCATAGGGGTTACTATGAAAATTATAAATCGCCATTTTGTGACGTCCGCCATAATGGATTTAGAATAACGTCACCATTACTTATTATATTTCGCTTATCAATCCCTTTCATTTGATACCCATATCATAGAGGTTACTATGAAAATTATAAATCGCCATTTTGTGACGGCCGCCATATTTGATCAAAAATGGCGGCATTTAAGTAATCGTGCATTGTCACGTGAACCAAATGTGTGTGCCAAATTTCAGCCCGATAGCTTCAGCGGAAGTGGGTGAAATATTGATTGCAAAATTCCAGGCCATACATACATACATACATACAAGTGAAGTTAAAAAAAAGCTTTTAAAATGAATATGTTTTTTAATTGCACAACCAGTAGGCGTGTGTTTTATTATCGACTGGCGTACGAAACCAGGAGTTAACGATAAAACTTATTAAATCTGGGTTAATTTCACAAGAAATTAAATTTTAATGTATGTAGCTCTTGGGAAAGAAGAGATTTTAAATTAATTAATTAATTATTTTAAATTTCTATTAAGATTTAAATTTGCCTTTGCAAATCAGCAAGCGTCTCCGTATAGTTTAATTATTACAATTACAAATAGTTAGCTAAGAGTAGCTCGTAAATTGCTATTTATGCCCGTACTCGCCGATTAAAATACTTTTGGTTTTATCAATAGTTTTTCACTTTTTACAAATAAGTAAATATATTTAAATCAACTAAAAAGAAAAAACGTTTGTTTTGAATTTTTGTTCATATGCATACATGTTATTTGGCATGCCGACTGACACTCAAATTAAATTTATAGGGTACTGATTAATAAACCTATAAAACTATGAAGTCGAGTTTTAATAAAAACTTAAGAGTTCTACAAATATTGAACAAAACTGGATTTCAATTACATAAGTTCCCGAAAAAGCGTTTTTTGTTTTTCAATATTCAAAGTTTCACTTTTCTTCCATTGAATTAATTTTGACTTATGCATTCATTGAAAAGCCCCTTCGTGAAATTTTCAAACAAAATCAAGAAAAATAATCGTATATTAGTCAAACAATTCTCAGGCTATAGAAGCATATTTTTGTTCTTTTAATAGACAGTGATTAGATTTACTAAATATAATATGTATGACAATCTACATAATTGCGTTGAGAATATACTCAGATCAAATTTATGAAACCTTATACAAAGAGATACAAAGAAAAGTCTTCTATTATTTTCATTTATTTTTTTTTTGGTATGGGGAATAAAGTCAGGGAAAACGGCACAAATAGTCAGGTAATAGCCTGTTTTACTAGAAATAATCATCTATGTATAAGAAATATCGAGCAACAGGCGAAGTTAGTGTAACATCCAAAAATTATATTATATTATTAGATATCTTCGAAAGTCTATAATTTCATCAAATACCAAAACGCCAGCTAATTAAATCAATTACCTTAACAATTGAAATGATTGGGGCGCGGTGGCAATCATTTTACCGACTACATATTGTTTGCAATATTTTTTTAATAATTTAAATTCATCTTTCATCACTAACATTGCAATATAAATATTTATGTTTGATATTCTAAAGGCAATTTAAAAACGTTTTTATATTATAATATCTTTGCACTTAAATTTTTTCTTACGCAAAGAGCCATTGCTTTTGTTGATATTATTCAGTAGAGTGAATTTTAGTTATTATATCTACAGAATCAGCACAATTTTCAGTGGAATTTGATTTTAAAGATTACTCTGAGAATAAGCAATCAAAATAAAATATGTACTTACTATCCTCTCGTTTTAACATATGTAAACTTTAAACTTAAATTATTGATAGGATAGGAACAAGAAGAAAATATTTTTCTTAGTTGGATAAAATTGTGAAACATTACAAAAATTACATCAACAAGGGAATTATAAAAACAAAAGAAGAAAATTATAACCACTAAAGGGTTCATTTATCATTTATAACAAAAGATGATTCCATTACCGTCGTTAATCACCTCTGATATAAAACAGTTTGAAAACGAACGTCTTTATTTACGTTTATTACTTCACTGTTACAACATGGCGTCAACGGTGAACATTCACCCTGTTTTTGTTCTAAGATAAGAATTTGCATACACTAATAGATAATTTTTCAGTTCACCTTATTGACCTATGCCACTTAAATATCTTAATATCTTATCTTTGCGTGCATATGAAATGCTCGTGCTAATTGCATTCTAAATTGCTTTGACGTTTGAGACCTGCAGAATAAATAAGTTCTGCGAACTTCCTTTTACGTAAATATTTGCTGCAGAATAACCTATAATTATATTATAATATCATATATATTAATATACTTAATTGCATTAGAACTTCAATTCCTGACTTCGAATATATATCGAAAAGCGACAGGGTAAGTAACTGTCTGTTATAAATAATATTTAAATCACATGAAAATTATTATACCTAAGTGTTTTTGTATTCTCACATCGTTTGAAAACTAATGTTATATAACTTCATTTTAAATAATCTCTAAAAAACTATTATATAATATTATATATGTATCATTACTTAAATGGTTGCAATTTAATTAATTGCACGAATTAATATTCTCTGTGGCACAAGCCTTGTCAATAAAAAAAAATACGTTTTTTAGTATAAATATCAAACAATAAATTAGTGCTTTAACTAGATGGAATTAGAATATTTATATCATAAATTGCGACTAGAACTGGATATGGTAAAAGGTAAAGGAAACTTAATTGCAAAATTCTATAATACTAATTTGTTTTTATTTATTTTAGACCAACGCCCTTGATTCTAGTTGTTACTTTAATTTTAAAAATGTGACAGCTTATGGCTGAATTTTCTGTTTTGATTCCAGTAACAAAATTGTTCATAATTCAGCTAAATGTCATGGCGTTATTTAAACTGATCTAACAACCAGAATCAGGACAGGATACCAATAACTTTTACATTGAAGAGTAGTTGATATGGAAAATAAATTTCGTTGTATCCATATATTTCATATGTATATAATTATATATTGTCTCTTATATAACATAAAAATAAAACTGCATTTGATTATTCCCCCTTAAAATGCTGCGATTTAAAAACACTAAAGCTTTCTTTTCGAAAATTTAGGTTTTCCAACCTATCAGAAAAAGTGTTACCGAGATTAGGTATATTCTGCTTTAAATTCAAGATAACTTTGAATATGTTCACTATTTACTGTCTTTGTTAATAAACACACTGCAGAAACAGAAATAACAGAAATAATAAAAACAAATAAATTTATACTAATAAAAGATATTAAAATGTTATTCATGAATGCGTAGAAAATTGAGGCGATGAGATAGAGTGAGGACATTACCTTTGAGCTCGATGATTTGACATCAATTTCATTTGTGTTAAAAACGTAATCGAAAAGACACAAAATTCTCTACCCTACTCGTACAAATAATTATTTTATATCTTTCATACATAAGGTATTTTAATTTGATCCAGGCGTCTAAACAAAACATATGTAGACAAATTCGAACGGAAGATTTTGCGATACATTCTTGGACTAAAAAAAGAATAATCGAACTAACCAATTCGGAAGAACTAGGTACAAATTGTGCAACCTGTATGAAGAACCACCAGCATTAATTCTCTGAGAACTACGTAAATTATAATGAGCTGATCATTTGGAAAGAATGGACTACGGAAAAATAAACAAACGAAAGGGTGAAATGGAAGCCAATCGACCACTGGGAAAACCGAACAAACGACGGACGCAAATGTTAGTCAAACTGTTCTTTATTTAAATTATATTTAATTCATCTAAAAACAATATCTTCTGCCCGTTCTGCAATGCCCCGACCAACCAACCAAGTGCTGAATTCCATGTAAAGTACAAGTTCTTGCCTCTATTTGTGCCTGTCGGTTGTCAAAACATGCTAAGGCTACTGTTTAATCTGGAAGAGTTTTACCACATTTTGAGCGGAAAAACTGCTCAATTTTGCTTAAGTTCTGGGCTGGAATTACCGTACACATTTTCACAAGTGTCTTGTATTATAATTAGTGCAATGATGTTTTGACAACCGGTGAGACAACTGTGGCGCTGTCACTTATTCTAGTATAAATGGTTGCTGAATAAGTTGACTATTACTTTTGGTGAAAACGCACACATGAAAAAGTTAGCAGGGACCGCGGAAGTACTTCTTGACGGGGGGGGGCTCGTTCTACGACAAACGTAACCATCCTCCCTTGCACCGGATAATTATTAGTTTTTATTTAATGTAAGATTTTTTCTATATCTAAATTAAGTCAAACGACTGTTCAGTTGTAGGGGGAGCGATCGCATTATATGTACATTCAAAATCCGACCCCCAGATGATGGAATAGAAAGGCCGATACCCCGAGAGGAATTCATCATATTCTTAATGTTTTTGGTAGTTATAATAATTAAAACATATTTTGAAACCGTCAGGTTATATTGTCTCATTTTTTTATTAAAATAATAATATAGTAATTTTATTAATATAATAATGTTTTAAAAAGTCTATTGGTTGTTAATACATATGACATTAATTAAGGCGTTACAAATAGTAGATAGCAAGAAAAGAAACTGAATCCTATCCTAATGTCAGACAATTCCAAAGACATTGCGCCTCTCGAGCGTTTTTAAAACGAATTCATTCAGAATTTCATCTAAATTTAAGTCGAACGTGTACTATGTGGCAAAAAAAAAGGGGAGGGGGGGCTAAGCTCTCCCCGTTCGTTTTGGAGGGTGCATTTGGCCCTACCTGCCCACCACTTCCGCGGCCGCTGAAAGTTAGCCTGGCCAGGGTGAAATACAAAGGTGGACCAACTCCTGTCTGATTTTATGCTAGAGAATCCGGTAGTACTGTCAATCACCGCTTGGAGGCGTTGATGTTGCAGGTACCCGCGCGTTTTGAAATCAGTGTACACCACAACTCATCTCTGCCAAAACTCGTAGAATTTCCGGTAATAACTCCTCAAACTTTTTACACAATTAGGGAATACACAATGCCAAACCATTATTTCCGATTAATAATGGAAAATATTTTTATATCCTCTACCCTCTTCGCATACCGCACCCACACATGTAAAAATCGCACATGTCAAAATCGCACCGGCGCATGTAAAAATCGCACATGTACACGGACCTACAACCCAAGAGCCCTCTACGCTTAAATCTCTAAACTACCGGATTCTCTCGCACGCCTCTTCCATTGCGAGGGATAGGAGTTGGTTCACCTTTGTATTTCACCCTGGCCTGGCTGACCAAAACACGAGCGAGAGAAATGATGACGCAAATAAGAAAATGGAACGCAATGGCGCGATTTTGGTTGGTTCGTGGTTGGTTGGTCTCTGCATTGGAGAACGGATTTTAGGGTCGATTTTTGAATAGGCTGATAACTTTATTCTTCAGATAAAAAATCAACTTGGCTGTGAGAAAAAATTATTTATTACTCTATTTGTCAAAATTAACTAACGAATAGCAGTCATTTCTGCCGCAAATAAGTTTATCTATCTGGAGCAAATAAGTTTATCTATCTAATAGCTATTTTATATCAAAGTCAAGTTGATTATTAGGACAATTTTATTCGACGAATATAGTTATCTGACGATTGAAATATTGGCCCTTAATGAAATAGCATAAAGTGCTTTATATTGCTCCATTAAGGAGTTATACCTGAGTTAAAATAAAACATTCAAAAAATCGATTTTTTTTTATTGGCTTCCAATATTCTATCGTCATTCCAAAGCATAACACTGCAAACCGCATGTCGAAATTCAAATTCTAAAGCTCGCAATATGCCTGGAGGATTTTTATCAAGGTATGATTTATACATACTTTCAAAACTTTAAAGCTTGTTTTTTCACAAATTTTGTTTTTTGGTGTCGTATAAACTGTTGATCTTTCAATCGATCAAAATGAAGTATTAGGGATACTTTAGCAATAGTTAGTTAAAACATCATAATTATTTTTGAGGTTAGGTTCTTTAAAAACAAACTTTATGTGCCAAAAACTAAAAATTGTTTGTTAAGTGTTGAGTTTAAAATTCTACAAGCTCAGTGCGCGCACTAGTATATGAATTTTGACATGTTTGCAGCATTCTAATTCGTAATGACCATAGCATTTTTGAAGCCAATAAATAAAATCGATTTTTTTGAACGTTTTTACTCAGGTATTCCCTTTAAGTGGTGTTATACTTTAAATGGGTTTTTCTCAAATATTTTCACATACCTACGTAAAAAATTACAATTACATATTTGTGTCCTTTCAGAAATTACATTTAGGATTGAATTTAAATTATATTCGGATTCAATCCCATGTATACGCAGATTGGATTGAAATCGGATCGAGTGGATCCAATCTCGCTTATCTGGCTGGATTGAATCGAAATAACAGCTACAAACGTGAATCGAGTAATCGAACTGACAATTGCCGCTGAGCGTGTTGTGACTAAATTAATTTTTGTCACATTTCTTTTGCCAGTAAAAATTATTTTATTTAAAACCAAACACACAAAACATAAAATAACAAAAAATAAAATTCTATTCGATTCACAATTTCAGCTGGACAAAACATTTGCAACTTTTGTAAAAAGCGGACAGAGTTTTTACCATTTTGCATTTTATTTTGTACCTAGTTATTAGTAAGTAAGTAGTTTATATCGTTTGAGCGTATCAGTCTTATCTACAAATCATTTAGTAGCAAGTTACATTCCCTCAGGTCGATGCAATAAAATCAGTATTCTGCGTAATTAGTGTGTTATTATTTTTGGAGCTCCAAAGTGAACTTAAAACTAAAAGCACAATTTTGTGAGATAATGGCAGGAAAAGAACCGAAATAACAGCTACAAACGTGAATCGAGTAATCGAACTGACAATTGCCGCTGAGCGTGTTGTGACTAAATTAATTTTTGTCACATTTCTTTTGCCAGTAAAAATTATTTTATTTAAAACCAAACACACAAAACGTTGAAAAGGAACGTATGGGAACATGAAGAGACTTTGGAAATGCTCAATATAATACAAAATTAAAATATTATTAAATTATTTGACGGTAAAATTTACCGAAATACAGAAATTTATAAAAAAAATGAAAAATAATAATAATGATAAATTTTAAAAATGTTAAAAAAGGGTTGGCCACAAAAAGTGATAACCAAATAGAAGTAAGGTGGAATTTAAAGAGACAGTTAAAATATCACTTCAAGTAGTCAAATACGCGGATCGAAAACTCAATCCAATCTCGATTCGATCTCTCAATCCCTCAAGTATACGTAGTAAATTTATGTAAAATTTACAAAATTAGAGATTGCTAAGTCCTAACCAAACTACGGTTTTGTTCAAAAGATTTTAGTATGGATATACATCAATAACTTGGGCTATCAGACTGAATCATAATTGTCTTATTGTCCTTGAAATTATTTCGATAAAATCGCTTTCGTTTTAAAGTTTGATTAAAATTTATTGCTAGCTAGCTACCTAAAAAGAGTCAATTAACACTCTGCGCTGAATGCAATTTAATAAAAGATCAAGAAATAGTGTAGTAAAAAAATGACTGACGCCATTAAAGTAACATTCAGAAGTTAGAATCTAATAACTTTCTTATAAAGGTGAATCTTCTCTTATTACCCCGGAAAAAAACCGCAATCGATAAATCATGATTTTTTTAAGAATGAATGACGCAGATGTATAACTAACCCAGGTTATGCAATTTCGGGGTTTTAAACGTTTTTATTAATATCTTTGTCGTGCAAAAAACAACATGTGCAATTGCCGAAAGTTTTCTTGACCTTTGCCGCCGTTTCTTTGTGTAGAAGTAAGAACTGTACAAGATTTCTAGTTTTAAATTATTGATAATTTGTTTGTGCGTACCTCTGTGGTCTGCGGAAGCGCATTAACGGCTAAAAAAATATTACTTCCATCAAATGTCCCACCTGAAGGTGTCTTAATTCAAGGACGGTTGCGTTCAGCTATGCCAGATTTTTACTTTTTATTTGCATTGTCGAGATTACACATTTTGCAAATCTTAAGAGCAATGACCAGCCAATGTCGTCATTGCGGTCTCATGACTTTAGAAGCTCTTTTTTGTAGATAGATATTATTTTAGTAAAAGTCTATTTAAACTTCGTGAATTTTTACATCAATTTCACATTATATTAATAACTTTCTTCTTATTCAGACTGAAAATTTAAATGTAAGACCATTGAAGGTTGAAACGACATTCCTGCCTTTAGAAGAATAAATAAAAATACCTTATCGGGCCTTCCTATTTTTTCGTTGAAAACACAGCGTTTTTTTGATAAGCAATTGCGAAGAAGCAGTAGACGGATTGTGATAATTTTTTTTATTGCAAAACCCAAATATTAAATTTACAAAAAACATTTTTTATTTAAAAAAAAAAAAAATTGTCGCCGTTGAATCTGCTCCGGCAGTTTTCTGCTTACAGCTGTTATCTGAAATCACAAAATGAAGCACTTTTATAAAATATAGGGTTGTAATTATAGTTTATCATAGGGGTTTTTTAAAATTTTAATTTTACGCGATTTGGCGCAACTTTGAAAAAAAACTACGATTTGCACATTTAATTTCCACCTTTAAATCGTTATTAAAAATCAAATTTTTGCAATATCAAAAAAATCCTAAGTTGATCCTTAATGACAACAATTGTGAACATTTAAACAAATCATTAAAGTTGTTTAATTAGTGTCAAAAAAAGAATGCACTCCAGTTGTAAAAACATAGTTTTTAGAGAAGCATGTTTAAAATTTTTCTTTAATAGTATTTTGGATATAACAATTAAATTTTCCAACTTACATGTCTTTATTTATTCCAGGCCCGTAGATCATACCACGAAAAAACCGCATTGAAATTGATAAATCGATACCCAAGATCATTCTCATTTTCGCGGAACTACTACTAAAACCAATATCCGACTCTGCAATCTTTAAAAGGACCGATAACATTGAGAAAATCTTAGCACGTTACCACAGACGTTACGTTATCTGTGCCGCACAGCAGTTGCCGCGCGACCTCAGGAGGTACGCGTCGTCACTAATTCGTGTGGCACTTAACAATTATTGTGCATTTCAGCATAAAATTCTGGGAAAATATTTTTTAACCTTCAATGCATCGATTTCTATAAAAAAAATCGATTTTTTAAAACCAGAAAACGGGAAGGCCTCCTTATTTCTTCTACAGTTTTGTATTTATCGGAGGAAAAATTAGATAACTAAGGCTTCCTGTTCGCATATTATTACTTTATGTATGTAAAAGAAAAGTTTCACCCGAGATACAAACAGAATGTAATTTTAAAATATGTAAAGTCTTCGCTCTTTTTGTTTTAAAGAGTTGGTCTCTATAAACAAGTTCGTTAGTGATTTTCATCACCTTTACTAAATTCTCATTTAATTGGTGTTGAATGAGCATAGTAATGAAAATTAATATATTTATAGCAAATTCAGGTATTTAAAAAGTGACAATAATTCCTAGTAGCAATTTACTTTCGCTTGTTCTATAATAGTATAAGCAAGGAAAAAATACTTGGCTTCACATGTAGGAGCTTTTTACGGTTGGTTATATGTAAATAAATATATATATATATACAGTGCTGGACAAAACATTTGTAACTGAAGTCACCCACGAAGTTTTTTATTTAATATCCTATATTTTGATTTAAGCTTAACAAGTCTTATACAGGACTGTTTTACCTTATGTGCTAAGAACAAAAATAACAACAAATGGAGATTTTCAATTCCCATAAAAATAACAAAAAATAAAATTCTATTCGATTCACAATTTCAGCTGGACAAAACATTTGCAACTTTTGTAAAAAGCGGACAGAGTTTTTACCATTTTGCATTTTATTTTGTACCTAGTTATTAGTAAGTAAGTAGTTTATATCGTTTGAGCGTATCAGTCTTATCTACAAATCATTTAGTAGCAAGTTACATTCCCTCAGGTCGATGCAATAAAATCAGTATTCTGCGTAATTAGTGTGTTATTATTTTTGGAGCTCCAAAGTGAACTTAAAACTAAAAGCACAATTTTGTGAGATAATGGCAGGAAAAGAACTAAAATCTGGAATTCTAAGTGATTATATGTAGAAATGGATTATCTCAAAAGAATATTTGTGAGAAGTACAATATGAAAAAGTGTACAGTTTGTAGAATTGTAAAAAGTTGCAATGTGGAGACAGTTCAAAAAGGAGGAGGACCTAGAAAAGCTACCACAAGAGATGATTCAAATATCAAAATTAAAATAAAAAAAAATCCTGAAATGTCATCCAAATAAATAAAAAACGAATTGAATTTAGACGTAAGTTCTAAGACCATTAGAAGAAGAGCTGTTGAAGCTTGACTCAAAAGCTGTCGACCAGCAAAGAAACCCGTAATTTCCAAAAGAAATTTGAAGGCCAGGCTAGAATTTGCCAGATTTCATATCAGTTGAATTTACAGAAGTGGAAGACGGTCCTTTTTTCTGAGGAAACAAAATTTAATTTAAGAGGTGCTGATGGGTTACGTCATGTCTTCTTACATGAGTAGTTTTTGCTCAATTTTAATAATTGGTCCAACACCATCGTGGACAGAAATCATCCCTAGAACATTAAATTCCCACCACTAGGTCGTCCTCCTTTGTGAACTGTCTCCACATTGCAACTTTTTACAATTCTGCAAACTGTACACTTCTTCATATTGTACTTCTCACAAGTGTTTTTTTGAGATAATCAATTTCTATAATCACTTACAATTCGAGATTTTAGTTCTTTTCCGTATTTATTTCCTGCCATTTTCAAACAAAATTGTGCTATTAGTTTTAAGTTCACTTTGGAGCACAATACTGATTTTATTGCAACGACCTGAGCGAATGTAACTTGCTACTAAATGCTTTATAGATAAGACTGATACGCTCAAACAATATAAACTACTTACTTACTAATAACTAGATACAAAATAAAATGCAAAACTCTGTTTTTACCATAAACGTTGCGCACGTGTTACCGCTTTTTACAAAAGTTGCAAATGTTTTGTCCAGCTGCAATTGTGAATCGAATAGAATTTTATTTTTTGTTATTTTTATGGGATTAAAAATCTCCATTTGTTGTTATTTTTGTTCTTAGCACATAAGGTGAAACAGTCCTGTATAAGATTTGTTAAGCTTAAATCAAAATATAGGAAGTATTAAATAAAAAACTTCGTGGGTGACTTCAGTTGCAAATGTTTTGTCCAGCACTGTATATAACTATACTTTTTATGCTTACAAAACTCCATTTCGGGTCATATTTCATATGAAATCGGTCACAAGCACCATGCTAATCCAATCTCTCTTCAAATAGACTTTTCAAAAGAGAACTTAAGCCAATATATTTCCTGCCTCCATTCCCCAAATCATCAAAATGCAATAGTTTAGCCCAAGGTCAATATAATTCTGAATTCTTTTTAACTACTTTATTTCAACGTTAATTTACAAAAATGCAGAATCATAAAACGTGTTTGAAGTTGTTAAACGAAAAAGCAATGGCCTTTAGAAAAATAATTTTTGCGATTTATCAACATATTGACGTCATGACTATTGCAAAAGACTTCTGGAATTTATTCTCGAATCCGTTAAGAAAATTAAAGAGGAACCTATAAAATTAAAGTAAGCTCGTCGAGAGTATTAATAAAATATCCTGTCTGTGTAAACAGTTTCGAAAAACTCAATCAAATAGAGCTCTAAAATAATTTTGGATAAACCTATTTTAATTCGATACAAAATCAAAACCAAAATATATAAGAAGAAAAAAAGTTTTTCGTTAAAAGCTATTTTATAGACTAAATAAATCAAAGTCAGACACCAAATTACATGAAAAGCTTTAGCCTAAACTTTTTTAAGTTGCAAAAATTGAACAGAAACTCGGGAAATACGTCATAGAGCTTTTATGGAAATTTGTTTTTCATTTTAACACCAGTGACCGTTGGCATTTGTACCGAAAATTATTGGTATTCTACTACAATATAAAAACTGCATCTAATTTAATGTTTCCCATTTTAACAAGGCAAATTGAATGTTAATCTCTTATATACAGCGCTAGATTCAGACAAAATACTCACTTAATAATCACATTAATGGCGAATTCCTTTAAATGCGCGAAATTATTAATATAATTATTACATGTACATATACATATAATGGTAATCACAAAAATATATCCGAATTAACCAAAAATGTTTCATCATGCGTGTGCAAATTGAAATAATTTGTTATTTCGAATAACAATTTTGTTTTAAAATGAATTAACCTCATTATTTTAAATAATCCGATATTTGAAAATGAATTAATCTACTTATTTCAAATAAACAGTTAACCTAATTATTTCAAATAACTGCTTATTTAAAAATTAAATAAAACTTTAATGAAATAATAATTTATATCAAATAATAGAAAAAATAATTATACTGGTAAAATCTCATGTATACTTTACTTGAAATACACACTTCTTTCAATTAATAACGTTGTAAATGGAAACGAAACAAAATTTTACTGAAAAGTGTTTTCAATGGAACTATTAGCAATTAAAAATGAGATCGATATATAAATCATCATTGTTTACAGTAAGTAAAATATATTCTTCAAAATTGTCCTCAGATAAGATTCATATATCGATCCCATTTTTAACTACTAATGTACTTCCCATTAAAAACACTTTTCAGTCAAATTTTATTCGTTTATATTTACTAATTCAAATAAGCTATTTATTTCAAATAGTTATTTATATTCTCACTAGGTATAAATTTATTGAAATAAATATTTCAAATAACGAAGTTTTTATCTCAATAAATTATAATATTTTTATTATTATTATTTTTTTCAAATAAAAAATGTCCAAACCTGCTTTTCATTTATTGCCGTCATTAGTCTTACATTAGTTTCCTACGTTACCAAATAATTATGTATGTAAGAACTCTGGGTTTCTCGTGACCTAAATTATGTACCTATTTATGTAATAATTTTAGAAAGCAAAATTTGAAATATAACAAAATAAAAGTTAGTTAGTTTATTATAAAAATAATTACTTGAGTTTATACTCAGGAATTGACTTGAGAGTCATTACGCTGACTCTTTTCACACAAAAAAAAAACTTCAAAACAAAAGAACGTCATTTGCATAAATTTCGAAGTATTTTCCGAGTTTGATTAAAATTCGCTCGGTAATTACCATAGCCATTCCGGTAAGTCAAACAAATCCGCAGATAAGTTTGAAGGGTTTGCCTCTTATTTGCATATTCGAACAGTAGTTTGATTAGATTAATGTCTAGAAATTAATTAATGTTACATTTTTTTCTGGAGAGCACTTCAAATGTGACATCACCCAACTGTATGTTCAGTGCTTAATTACAGTAGTTAGTATCGCCGTGATAGCGTATATTTTCGATTTTTGATAAAATACAGGAGGCAGTTTCTAATCAGAATGTTCTATTAATTGCAATCCATGTTGAGCACTCTCTATGCGTAGGACGATATTAAAATTTATGTTTTCGTTAATAAACCGACATCTAAGGGCAGTACTTTAGAGTTTAAAGGAAGAAAAACTATATAAGAACTTCTATAAATGTTATACCCACTTTTATGAATTGCCAATATCCACACGAAATATTTATAGAAAATTGATAACCACTTTTCAAATGTGTTTGCTCTCGATGTTTCAGTCCCTAAATGATTTTAATTTTTTATTATTATTCGAAGCTAAAGGTTTTAGATTTTGACAAAACTATTTACTTCGAAATTTTCTTTTAAAAAAAAAAAAAAAAACCTATCTGTATCCTTTTTCACTTATGTAATTTTTACAATTTTCACAAATTTGAAGCTTTAAACATTTATTTATTAAAGCTTCACCAAAACCTGATTACTACAAAGGAATCAATATAAAAATATTTTCTTATTTAAATTAACGCTAACAAAGTTGACCCTTAATCTGGCGCTCCGATAAGTTGAAGTCGATTTTAGCAAAACTACGATTGAAGAGGCGGGACATCGATGAAGTCGGCTCATTCAAACCGTATTTCGTGTGATGTGGAGCAACATGAAGAAAGGTATAGTTCAAGGAGTGAGCAGGGACATTTATTTTAAAAGATTCAACCAACTCAACAGAGTTAATTGAGCCTTGTATGCACTCGAAAGCCAGTTCTGGAAATGTCTCTTCGAACCTCGAGGGAGGACAGGGAAAAGATTTTAAGATTTTCAGCATATGGTGGAAGAAAATTAGGGTTACTCCAGGGGAGATCACGTAGAGCAAATCTAATAAATCTCCGCTGTACAATCTCGATGCGATTGATATGGGCCGCGTAAAAAGGCGACCAGACGGGACTGGCGTACTCGAGAGTGGGTCGAACAAAACTGCAATAAAGGAGTCTCGTTATGTACGGATCAACGAACTCTTTAGACCATCTTTTGACGAGTCCCAGTGTGGCGTTCGCTTTGGCAGCAATGCCATGGTCTTCAAAAGGCATGCGGAAGTTAAGTATGACACTCAAAACTTTGCTCAGTACAACTCGGATGAGAGAACATTGGAGTAATTGAAATGTAGGGGAATATTTTTGCAAATGAAAGACATTGAACTACATTTAATGATATTGAGGGGGAGATAGTTAATAGAACAGTATGTGAAAAAGATGTCTAAGTCAGAATTTAAAATTTCACATTCCCCTACATTAGAGACGAATCGGAACATTTTGGCGTCGTCAGCATAACAGTTTATTCTGTAATTATTCAAAATCAAAGGAACCTCATTGAAAGAAGTGATCCCAGATGCCTTCTCTGGGGAACACCAGAAGTGTTATATATTTCGTTATAAACTGCATTACGAAATTTTACACGCTGTGTACGACCAGAAATGACTGCAGAAAGCGCTTACAGTGGAAGAAAAATACATCACAAACCATGGCCTCAAAGATCTTGGCGATCAGGACGATAATTAGAAATATCGCACCTGTTCCCCTTCTTATGTAAGGGGATTATCAAAGAAGTTGTCCACTATTTTGGAAAGACACCATACATTAAAGATAAGTTAAATAAATAACATATACGAGTATATTACAGAAACAAGAGAGGAACAACAGCGTTTGAAAAACGTGACAGGAATTCCATCAGGATCTCAAGACAAACTATCAGCCAAGGTGGAAATATATTTTGAGACGGAGACGGTGTCTAAAACGAGGTCTTTAATCTGAAGAGAGGTCGGCGGAAGCTTCGTCAAACGAGTAAAATTGTCAATATTGAAATTACAGATATTATCACAGAAAGCAGTTTTGAAAAAGTTCCCAACGTGATTAGAGGTAATAACAGGGTCATCGCTGCAGGTATTGCCAAATCTTAGCGACGATGGGTACCCGTCAGATTTACGCTTACAATTGACAAATTTCCAAAAAAGCTTAGGATCATTATGTAGGCCCGATTGTAATTTTAGCAAATAATCTTTATAAGATACCTCGAGGCCAGAGATGTGTTTACTGCATAACTCCGAGTATGCTGCGTAGTCGGAATCGGTGCTTGAGGTGCAAAACCTCCTTTTTGTCGAAGTCAGCCTTGTTAAAGTTATAACAATAAAATTGATACAAAGTCATATTTCAAACAGTCATGCTCTATGGGGCTCCCCTCTGGTTTCAATGTGCACGTAGTCATATTAAGAAATTACAAATCTCCCAAAATAAAATTCTAAAAATGATTTTTAATTTGCCTTGGCACTTTTCCACCTCAGAGCTACACTCTTTAGCCAACGTTACGTTAATAACTACCAAAGTTGAAAACTTAACGCAAACATTTTTTGAAAAATGTAAAACAGCGGATAATCCGCTGATCCGACAGTTAGTCGATAGTTAGTTAATAAGTTTAGGTTAAGTATTGATAGGTTAGGATATACAATTTCACAGGGTTTTAATTAAAATAAATTACTTTTCCCAATAACTTAGATTACTTTAAAATTGTACCTTTGCTAGCCAATTATAAAATATCATAGATGAATGAAGAATGTACTTCCAGCACTAAATTAAGTAATTCCTATTGTTTATACCAATGAATTCCAACTTAAATAAATGAAATGAATGAATGAATGAACAATAAAATTGATTGACAATGACAGTGATGCAAAGGAAAACGCTGGATCGAAAAACAAGACGACATGAAAAACCGGATGATGGTCAGACTGAGGAACCAAAGGTGGAAGACAACGTCTCAAAATAGTCCCATTCGGGTCAGATGAGAAAACCAAATCCAGCGACTTCCCTGAGTCGTTGACAATTTCATTCGTCTGCGTCAACCCGATGGACAAAATAAATATTTAGGGGACCATTTAATTATAATGATTTTTCTTGAGTCTAGCTTAAACACAAAAAACCAGAATAGGAATATAATAAAATATTTATGGGAATAAATGTTTGGATTTATTATTTTATAATCTTCATATATTAAAATTAAATAAATAATAAGAAATTGTGTAGACATTTTAATAATTTAAATAAACTAAATAGAGAATCGGGATGGAAAAATATAAATTTTTAATTTTTAAATTTATATACCCCGGAAAACTTCGATCTAATATTTTTTTATATAGATTTCTTAACCACGTGCTAGATAAGCCTAAGTAAATAGTAAATACTCTTCATTAAAAATATATTATTATGTAAACAGCAATAGTACAGAATTTAACATTTTTAACTTCTTATGCATCCTATTAAGAGGGAAAAACACATTAGGAGGTTAAATTATAAGTGTTTTGTTTTTACAAAGCAAACTTTAAATAAATGTTTTAAAGCTTTAAGAATCGTTTAATGTACAATTGGTAATTTTTTCAAATAATTTCAGACCAAAATCTCGAAATTATCAAACAGGTCTTTATCTCAATTCGCAATCCGCGTGTGTTCTGGAGTTCGCAGTTCTTATTTGAAATCAATAAAACAATTTTTTTTACATTATTAACAATATTTTTTTCAAGAATATGAACTAAGCTGCGGCGGTTTTGTTTTTTTTTAGCTTTATGCAATAAAAAACTTATTTTAAATAATGATATCATCCCAATTGTTATTTCATACATACATACATATATTTGATAATTGTATAAGATAAATGTATATAAATTTAAAAAGCGATCAATTAGTTTTTGAGAATCATGCACGCAAATTGAAAAAATTTCGTTGTGGGAAAAAACGCGTTTAAAGTACCTGAGCGAACACTCCGGTGTCGAGCGAAGGAGCATTACCTTTAATGTGAATAGCATCAAAATCAGAAAGACCCAAATTTCGTTCAGAAACTTTGAAAATATTTTCTTGAGATGTTTTGCTGATGATTTATGAAATAAAAAAAAAATCGATTTATTGACCCGCCTAATGTGGTTTCCTCCTTACAATAGTTTAACAGAACCTGTTTTAAATATTTTATACTATCAGAATGTCAGCAAATAATTTACATTATTATTATGTGCAATTAATACAAGAATTACTATCTTTAAATAATTTTATTTATGATAATTTTAAATTATATTACTATTAAATGCGCATTTCAAATTAAATCGTTTTTAACGATGAGATGAGCCCAATTGATATTTTGCGCTCTTGAAATTATACCAATCTTATTAATAACAATAAAACAACAAAACTTTAAACTTAAAAAATTTATGTTTATGAGTATACAAAATTGATTGGAAACTTTCTTATTATCAAGTTAATCAAGAAGATGAAATCATTTCGTATTATTCGAAAAAGTATTTAACGAAAATTAGAAATCGCTGTACTGGAACAGAAAGAAAAAACAATGATTTTCCCAACATATACCTGAATATTCCGCGAAAATCAAAGCGACGACGCGCACCTTTGTAGGTGGTATGCTGGCAACATATAAAAGGCATCGAGTTCTTGGTTGTTCCTCATTCTTGCCACAGGTGCACGTCATTAGAGTTAGTGCTCGTTATATATTTAAAACATTAAGAAATTTTCTCGGGTGTGCTCTTAATAAACATATAGTGGTAAAATTTGCAACATTAAAATAACTTGTAACTACTTCTCAGTAATATTTTGTTCGCTCAACATTCACATTGTGAGTACTTAATAATAAAATAAATATATGTTAATGTAAGATATTACATTTACGAATAGGTGGTTACGCATCTATCAAGTTTTATGGTACATTAAATTAAAAAATCTAAAATCATTAAAAAAGAAAAATAGATAAAGTGTAAAGAGTTGTAAAGAGAGAATGAAAAGCATGTAGTTCTTGATATTTTTGTTTCGTAATGAAATTTTGAAGTTGAGTGAAAATTGTTTTAGCTTCTAATTTCTCAGCCGTAAATTTGAAAAATCGGCACAAATATTAAGTACTTAACTTGCATCAGCATATTCAAAAACTATTTAATTGAATAAAATATAAATTAAACAACTCAAACAGATCTAATTAAACACTGAATTACATTTTGAGTAGGATCGCTGTTATCCTTTTTTTCTATTGATCTAGAATCTTTCACTACATTAAACTAAATTGGCATTCCTAATTGTCCGTTGTTAGCTTCACAAATATTTTTATTTTTATAACGATTTCTAAAAACTCCTTCTTCTGACGTCTCCAGCAGATAAAGATTTACTTGCTAAGCATTTTTAGTTTAAATAAATGCTGGCCATGCAAATGTATAACTTTCAATTATTATTTAATATGGAACCCACATCAAATTTATATACAACTACAATTTTCTTAAAAATACTCCATTTATATGTTTTTACTCGTTTTCTTCAAAATTAATTTTGCTAGAAATACACTTTGTAATGCAATAAGAAAAAGGGAAAGAAAGAGAATGTATTAAATTAAGTGATTAATTTTTACAATAAAATGTTAACTACATATATTTATTTAAACTAATTTTACTAAGAGTTCTAAAACAACATTTTGTAATTATGCAGCTTAATAATAAAATGTCGCAGACTTTCTGGCAACTTAAATTTGCATTCCTGATTGCATTTTGCATTTTTGCTATAAACGCTGCAGGATCAAATTCTCGGCCAACAAGAGACAACGAGCCTAACACCTCAGAAGCTTTAAAATATCTTCAAGCGCTTGACACCTTTTACGCCAACAATGCACGTCCCAGGTAATTTTCTTTTGATTAATGAATATAAAAACAATTATACATCTACTTATAATTCTTGAAAATAAATTTTTTCTCTGGGTAGGGAAACGCTTTCTAAATTAAAATATTGCCTTCAATTCTGCTATTTATATTCTCTTCATATAAAAAAACAAGATAAATCTTTACTGACAGGTTAGTTGATTCTTTTCGCAAATTTCAATTTTAGACTATATGATTAGTAGCCTTGATATAAAAACCAACTTGCTTCATAGCTCTATACAAGAATTTTCTATAAAATTTTGATATTAATGAGTTGGGGTTTGTTTACTACCTAAACCAAACATGAGAGAAAATTGAAGAGGATGAACAAACATCGAGTGCATTTAGATACATGCATGTAAAATGGAATGTAGGAGGGTATATTCCATTACTTTGGTATAATTTTACACTCCGTGGCAGTGATACAGAAATTGCCCTCACGTCCTTGAGGTTACAAATTTCCAATCTCACGTGAATCGAAATTTAAATTTATTTGGAATTTTTCTAATTATGCACATAGTGCTCCATGTAACACTATTTCGCTTTATCTCAAAAATTGTCTATAATCCAAATGCTATTTCTGCTATAAATTGGATTTAAAATCAAACGTTTGCCTTTGAATACTTTTTAGATATAAAAATGGTCCTAACAAAATGTTACCGTTACGTCCAACATTTTTCAAATTTTATGTATACAAGCATATATGTATTTATATAATTATGTTGATAATATACGTAAAATAAAATATTATTAATGAATTTAATTTAATACAGTTTCTTGCCAATCAAAATTCTTTTGTTACAAGATTTTATAATTTTTTAAAAATCGATAAACACTTCTTCGTTCGAAATTCGGATTGCTTAAGTATATAGCAATTTTCATTTTAAAACTAATAACTTTTTAACTATGAATTGATCAGGTTTTAAATAAAGTTCGAATTTAATTATAAAATGTGGATTGAGATAGCCGTTAACTACCCGATTTTCTCCTCCTCATTAAATTTCTTTAAAGTAAAAAGCACGAAAAATAGATTTGATTTTTTTTATTTTTTTATTTAAAGAGTTTTATCTTTTGCAAAAATTGGACGGAATTTGATGTACCAAAATTCATTTTAAAGCTGACACTTTCAAGTTTTTCAGTATTTCATTCAATAATTATTATGACTCTTCATTGCTCCTGGTTATAACATTGTAAATTGTGCTCAATTCGACCTTAAATTAATGAATGTAAAACTTATACACTTGTGAGAGGCATTTCGAGCATTTTTAACAAATCTTAATAAAATTGCACATTGTATTGATCATGTCCCTACTAAACTTTATGAAAACTCAATCAAACTAATATTTATAATATAATCCATACAAAGGATCGTTTATTTTTTCCAAGAAAATTTTTTAATTTGTTTCACTATTAAATTCCAGAATACCACTTTATTGTTGGAAAAATTAAAAGATATTTTTTGGATTGTAAGATTAATCAATATCCTAAAATAATCTATCATACGTGGAGCAATGCAATAGTAGATACTAATTTTCTGCATAATGCACCAATACATCATATAAAAACCTTTTTAAAAGTCCAACTTTTTTTAGTTCTCATTTAATATTAAAAATCAGACTATATATCGTCAATTGACGCTCTGCTCAGTTTTTTTGTGTGCATAATATTAGCTACTCGACTATAAATAATCTATACTATTTAGTTTAAACAAGAGCTCCATAGACCTTTTTCCACTTTCTTAAACATCTTAAACATTCAGTGTTGGTGTCTGACCTTTTTATACATTTAGGCATTCTCGTAGCGAAAGGTCGGAAGCTCCCGATCTTGAGACAGCCATACATTTACTGCAATTAGATTCAATTGATCGGAAGTATTCATCACAAAATAGGCCCAGGTGAGGAGGGTATCATACAGCAGTTGTAAGAAGTTTACCTCAAACAATTTTTTTCTTGCAATATAATTTAGAAAGTTACTCCCCTAATTGCGTAATAATATGAATAAAAAATTTTAAAAATAGTACGCATTATCTAAAATTACTTTATTTGCAGATTTGGTAAACGAAATACATTTTACAAGATGGTACGAGATAGAGCTTTGGATGACGATGATATGGTAAAGGTAAAACACGCTTCTTTAACACGTTAGAGATTCAAATTAATATTTAAATATGCAGGATGATTGGCAAAGTAACTTTTACCTTCAAAAGTAACTCCCATTTGCAGGCGGAACACGTAAAATAATTTTAAATGGACATACGAACTTGCAAAATGTAGATACAACAATATAAATAAAGCATTTCATGAAAAATAAACAATGATTTTTTATTTATATTATTTGTTACATGATACATAGATTTAAAGTTTGAATTTATCAATCAATTATAAATAATAACGTTGTCCTATTTTGATAAATATGCCGAATAATTGGGAACAACCTGAAATGTTTCTATTTTTTGTTTGAAGGTAAAATAAGCGTTAGTAGAGCACACACTAAAATAAAATTTGAAATAAATTAATTATATAATTAGGTTTAATTCCTCTGATATGCTACCTGTAATAAATCCTGAAAACAACATAAAGGTTAAACTGCAGTTTACCTCCAGTAAATTTCCTATTATATTACTGCCTGCAACACTCCCAAGTCGTCCGAGCATTAAAGATATGCATACAGCCATACCTCTGGAAATAGTTATATACTATTATTTATTTATTTATATAATAATAGTTATTTTAATTTACCTTAAATGCGTTGGTATAAGATCAACAACTGCTCCGTTTACAACTGATATGCAAAGACCAGCTAACATTAAAAATGAGCAAAATAGCAAAACAATCGCTAATGGCTCATTAATCCAGTGCAGAGATAATCCAGCAAATCCAGATCCAAATAAAGCTGCTGCTAAAATAATTTTTCTTCCTACGGGATTGATTATCAGGGCCAAAATTACGTACCCAACGATATAAAAAACACCGAGCATCATTGAATCTACATATACTTTTGAGCTAATACTGTCATCACAGGTCTTAAATATCACATTTAAATAATTATCTTTATTAATTTTTTAATTTTTGTTATATATATTAATTTTAAATTTCCTACCTTTTCAAAATAATTTGCATTATTTATTTGCGATTTATTAGAATTTAAGTGTACAACCTCACAAACGGTCATATGAGCGTCAGGCATCGAGTTTAACCTGTTTTGGATCTCAGGATACCAAAGACCCATTCCACCCGAACTATAAAATTATTATTATCAATTAATATTTTTTTTTATTGCACTTACCAGAAAAATAATCCAAATTGAACCACACTGCATATAGTAAAATTTAATAAATGCGGAGGTTTGAATAGCGGCACCGTTTGTTTCCACATCGACTTTACAATATCTAAACTATATCACAACTTTACTAAGACGCCTATTGCCTAATAAGACTCAATTACCATTTCTTTTTTGTAACAACATTCTCTAAGTACTCCTTATCAACTTCTGGCACCAATTTCTTAACTTCATAGGTTGCGAAGGATTTGCCAGTGTTATTTTCATAGATCCAGTGAAGTATATCCATTGCTTTATCGTCCTTTCCTTGAGAAAGTAGAAATTTCGGACTCTCAGGCAGTTTGTAAAGACACAGTGCACCAATAAATCCAGGCAAAGTGTAAAGTATCAGGAGGAGTCTCCATGGTCTAAATTCCAGATCGTTATAAATAGGAATGGACCACGTTCCCGGCAGAATCAGCCATGCAATGCCTAAAATTAAAACAAAGTTAGTAATTCAGACAACACCGGTCTACAGAAAATATTTTTTTTCGTGAGTCTCGGTTCTTAAATTACACTGGTCAACACCAAATTTGTTTCCAAAGAAATGGCAAATGATTTCTATAGGATTTTTCCCGTAGATTACTAATTCGTAAATGGAAATGCTCAATCAGATCCCATTTTCGAGAAAAATAGGGTTAAAAAGTCCAAAATGACCTATTTTTACAATTTTTGAAAAATCATTACAAAGTAACGGATTGATCCAGAAACTTATAATGTTGCTCAAATGACAGCTGAAATATTAAGCTATTATATAAAAATACAAAAAGCTTTGAAACATTTCGAAATAATCAGTTAATTTTACTTTATTCCATAAGCTGATTATTTCATTCAATGGATGACGAATAAAGAACACGGCAAGTGCACAATTATGAAAAACTTGTTCGTCAAGATGTGTAAAAAAGGCTATAGAGATAAATTGTATTTGATACTCCTAGATTAAGACTCAGGCTTTCATTTAAGCCATGTTAAAACCTTCTATGATGAACCTTTATTTTTCAATGATTTTTTAAAAACTATCAAAATACGGTCTTTGTATATTTTGACTCTATTTTTCTCGAAAATGGGAGCTGATTGAGCATTTTCATTTACAAATTCGTAACCTACGGAAAAAATCGTATAGAAATAATAAATTTGTTGACCAGTGTTATTTTATTTGCCATGTCTCAAAATAATGAAAAAATATCCACACCCTCAATAAAGTTTGCTTTTTTAGTGTTGGAATAATACAGGAATGTCAAATGCAACTTTATAGCCCTTTTTAAACATCTTAGCGACGTTGTTTTATATGAGTGCGCTTGCCATGTTCTACTTATATTCGACATCTATTATATGATAAAAATTGATAAATTATTTCGAAATGTTTTAAAGGTTCTTGTATTTTTGTAGTATAATAGCTTAAAATTTCAGCTATCATTCGAACGACATTATAAGCTCCTGGCTCAATCAATTATTTTGTAATGATTTTTCATAAATAGTCAAAATATGGTCGTTTGTACTTTTTAACCCTATATTTCTCGAAAATTGGAACTAATAGAATCTTATAGAAATGATTTGCCAATTATTTCATAAAAAAAAATTGGTGTTGACCAGTGTAATCGAATAGCATTGTACTTCAGTCAGGTACATATTAATTTTATTTGAACATAGTGCTAGTACGATTAAATATTAGAAAACCTAAAAATTTTAAACTTTAAAAGTATTTCTTAAAAATTGTAACTTCTATTTTCAAACTAAACACCAGCGACATAAATATGATTCCGTTTCATTATGTAGGTTTCTACTTTAAATTAAAAATTAACAACTTTTTAGAATCATTTGTACCTACCCTTAAAATACAGGTATTTATTTCTTTATTTTATTATTAGAGCGAATCAGGTTGGTACCTAAAAAGATTAAATCAAACATAAAAGGGGAAATCCAAAAATAACTAAGATATAAAAGTATACATATATTACAGAAAATATAACCGATACTATGACAAATATTAGAAGAACTCTTGGTAGTCATTGTTCATTATTCGTCATTATTCTGGTGAATGTACGCAAAAGGAACTCTAATTGTTAGATGTATTATACATGGAATAAAATCAATAAAATAAAATAAGATAAAACAAGTTAAAAATATAAATGGATCGAGAATAGTATCATAAGGTACGCCCGAGACCTAAAGAAAGGGACTTATGGCCATTTATAACTACCTCCTGGTGCCTATCAACAAGGTATGAGGCGAACCATTCCCGTATTTTTATTGAAATTTATACATAAGAGCAATATTTTTAAGAAGAATACTGTGTTGGATCTCATCGAAGGCTTTAGAAAAATCGGTGGCCTAAACTTACCTAAACTTTGCTATTAATTCATATTTCAATGATCAATGTCTTTATTGTGGTAAGGTCATATGAATCAAACCCTGTATTTTTAACCAGGTACATACATACATATATCGCTGCTTCTAATTAATGAAAATTAAACAATTGTTAGAGTTCCGTATAAAAATAGTAAAAAGAAAATCTTATGGTGCGACTTCGTCTGTTTGTCTGTCTGTCCGTCTGTCCGTCTGTCAGCTGCTTATTTTAGAAATTACTAATGCCATCGACTAAAAATTTGGTATTGTTTTAAAAATTATTACAAATGACAGAATTTAAAAAACGAAAATATTTTTATTTCCATTGTAAATTTAAGGGGCCGAAATGGGGTTCGAAATTTTGAAGTGGGGTCAATTGGGATACCTATCGTATGAAAGAGCTTTATTTATATACATTCTAAAATAGGTTTTTATTTCCTTTTAAAAATATCTCAATCAATTAATCAATACATTGTACAGTGTAGAAAAAGAATATGTTAATGAAACATTATTATTGATTTGAAAAAAAAATTTAGTTACTGCACGGGGTCAGTTAATTTTTGGAATATTGATATTAATTATTTATTAATATTGATATTTCTTTTTACCCGACCCGTATTTTCTTAGAATAAAGGGGTCAATATTTATTCAGCTAATTTTAACTTTCGATAAATATTTCTTAATTTTGAAACGATTTCACATTATGTATTTCCAGAAAGATTCGTTGAAAGTAACGTAAGTAATTGCAGTAAATGTATAATACTTATTATATTTCTACAGGACTCGAGTACTTCAAAATGTAATTCCACAAGTTTTCAGGTAGGTGCTCTAAATTTCGAATCTTTGAACTCGAATAATAGAGTTTAAAAGTACTCAAGTACTAATACCATTTCTTGTTACCATTTGTCATATTGCAAGAAATTTAGATTGAAATCAGGTTTATTTTAAAAACCGAACATGTCGGTTAGTTAAAAATACACCTTTAATATCCATGGGCAAATAAAAATTACACGGAAATATAACTCTTGTTTATCATACTGAAAAAACTGTAGCGAAATTATTTTACAGTTTAGGATAGGTACCCTACCCACAATAATTAATCTAATAAAAAAAATAGTTGCAAATTTTATAAAAATACAACAAAACAAAAATATCTCAAATGATACCATAAATCATTTATGACTCTCATTACGTTCACCTCTCTTAGGAATAATGCAATTAAAGTCGTTATTACAGGAAGATCACTGCAAATTGCTGTTCAAAACCGCTGCGTCTTTAATAAGACAAGCAATAAATTGGAATAAGCAAACATTAGCAAATAACAAAGATAAAATTACTTAAAACAAATAAATGACATAATTCTCACCGGGGATGTAAACTGTTGCAACGCCAACAAAAGCACTTGCCCAAGAAATAGTCACCGGACGATATTTGAATGTATTAAATTCACCCAGATAAGCGTAGAGCGACGCTGATGGCCCGGATATACTACAAATCAAAGTAGAAAAAAAAAGTAAATCTTAAAATAAATAGTTCCTGCTACGATAAATATCTAGGTGAGAAAGTGATTCATATCAAAATTAAAATAGAATTTATGGTAATATAATAAAATAAAATTCATACCTTATTCCTGCCAACAGTCGAATTGTTACAAACACCCAGTAGTTGTTTGTGAAACATGAAGCCACTGAGAAGATGTTTGAGCCAAATAAAGTGTACATGATTAGCTTTCGTCTTCCAGCGGTATCAGCGACATAGCCCCATAAATGTGACGAAATCATAATGCCTATAAAAATAAAACAAGATTCACATCGACACAATCAAAACATGATTCAATTACTTAGTTACCTATAAAACTTACAGCTCCCAAAAACCCTTTCTCCTGAGCAGTTAAATTAAGATCGCATTGCGATGCGATGCTAATGATCATCATCCCCATGGTCTCATTAATAACAGCCATTAAGATGATACCACTCACTAGCAAAATTACTATTTGGATCTTTCCAAAACCTTTTCAAAATAATTTATTTTTGGTTAAATAGCAAATAATAGTTTTATGCATATTATGTATAACTTAATAATTTCTTGAGAAACATCAAAAAACTTAACTTTTCGAATAAATAATTTTATAATTTTTATTTCTTTTAAGAGATGAATTTTAATTTATAGCTAAATACCTTTCTATTAAAGATATCAAAACGTAACTATATTTAAAATCTTAGATATAATGTTTTTGGGAAAGTTTAAAAATTGAAGATTTTTGTTTTACGTTAATAATAATGTCTTCATCTTAAAAAATTGCCTTTTTATGCCGAATGTAAGGCCATTTTTTTACAGTTTGTTAAAATTAGCCATATATCTATAACTTTTCAACTAACTCCAATAGATGTTACCAATTCAAACCGTATGTATTTTTTAAAAGTGTAAAATAATTTTCGGCGGAAAACTTAAATAATATAAAATCTATAATAAAAAATCATTAATTTTCAAACAACTTTAATAGAGGAGGTTTAGGAAATAAATGAAAGCTTAACAGAAATCTGTCTTTTCTTTAATATCCTAAATCTATATTAAAAATTCATTTAAATTTTAAAATGCTGAAAACTGAAGTGTATTAAAATAAAGTAATAAATAAAAGAGTCTTTTTTATATCCAAGACTGCGTCGAACGTAAACAAATACATACACATGCACTTACAGGGTATACCAAAAACAATAAATTACTATACCTGCACCAAAAAATGGGAAGAGAAACAAATTTGTAGTAACGTAGCAGGTAAACAATTGTAAATATTGTATAATTCAAAATATATATATACTAAGTGTGACAAATATCTCGAAAACCAGAATTGTTTTACTTGTGTTTGGTTTCACCTAATGCCCATTTATTTTATTGCAGACTTTTAAAAATGTTCATACTCGACCTGGGAGGTTATTTAAAATTTAAGAGGTGTACACCATAAGTTACTTTTATTAAATCAAAAATTCTTGCAAAATTGAAATTAAGCATGTTTTATAAAATCCAAATATTTTTATAAATATGTAGTTAGTAAAGTTGCATTATCTCAATTTATATCATCAAACCACTAAAAATGGAGCTGTGAAAATCAGCATTAAAAATGACAAGAAATTTTATATTAGCACTCCATACTACAAACGTATTATTTATTCGAAAAGCAACACTAAACAAAAAAGAATATCACACCAATAAGATCCAGAGCATCCTCAAATGAGTACTCCTTTTCCCCATCTTCGATTTTCTCCGGATCTTGTTTCACCAACTCTTTCGGATGTTCGATTACAAAAATACCAGAAGTCTTGGGAGCCATAATAATTTTAAATTGGCTTTTAATTTTGAAAAGGGACACTGTAGCCACCTTATTCCTCGGAAACTACTTAAGAAGTGAATCGCTCTAGTCGACTCATCAATTTAAATAATATCTCATCCGTCGCTTCTTCAAGAAAGATAAGGTCTATCATTCAAATCTCAAATTGAGGGTAAAAATGAACAAGTGCATTCATAAACAAATAACTCATAACCGCAAACTAAAGATGAATTTACCTCGTCCAAAACTTGAAATGAGTATTGCCATTGCAATTTCAAATTAATCTTACATAAAGCAATACACAAGTGGATCAATATTTATTATTAATCATGCACTCTTTATTCTAACTCGATGACTAGTGCATAAATCAGTAATATTTTTTAAGTAAGCTACAGGACAGAATTGATTAAAAGTATTTATTTTATGATTGTCTATAAAAGTCTAATAAATTAATTGTTAATGAAGATGAAAGTAAGAAGCCTACTCACCCGACATTTTAATGTTTTATTGCAGTCAAAGGTTACAAATGAGATGTGAGGCTAGCAATTGATCACATCCCACATCCCCTGGTTTTTAGAAAATCTACTAAATCCAAAATTATTAGTTTGTACTTACAAATGAGAGTTGCTTTTCGCGTAATTACTCTTCTTCTCCAAAACTATTAAATGGACTCTAATGGGGTTTTCACTGTTAGATAACTTGGTTCTTTGGCAAGGTTTTAGACTATAAATGTAGCAAACATCTAAGTAGAAGGTCAAAATTTGTTAAGTTTTCTTCAAATTTTATGGCAT
The DNA here is from genome assembly GCA_963920795.1 of Eutolmus rufibarbis. Classification (NCBI taxonomy): domain Eukaryota; kingdom Metazoa; phylum Arthropoda; class Insecta; order Diptera; family Asilidae; genus Eutolmus; species Eutolmus rufibarbis. Next base: position 26,691,042 of record OY987208.1, on the reverse strand, counting down.
TGCTCGAAAATTTGAGGGTCTACAATGTTTGTTTTTTTGTGGGACTGTGTAATGCAAACATAAACATAAGTAATTAACATAAACTTTGCATTCTAGTTTCGCATCTATAGTAACAGTTTGGATTTAAAGAAATTAAGTGTGTCTGCAATTTCAAAAAACTGTCTTTCTATAGTATAAGCTCATATTTGGGCGATTCTCCACTAACTTGAAAATCGATGTTCCGAGGAAATATTAAATACAATGGCTGTTATTGTACATTACAAATTTAATCAATAAGTGATAAATAAACTTATCTAAGTGGGCCATTGCGTTTCAGATAATATAAAACATAAATTTTAAATTTTAAAGACTTTTAATACCTCTCAAAAATATTCCTCTGACATGTCCCAATCCCACAATGAAATATGTCACTGCAATATACATACATAGATATGTGTAATCTAATGAAATTTGTGCTTTTTAACAATCGGTAGTAAAACAATAATATTTATGAAATAAAATCAGTGATTTTTTATCGTACACCCCATAAAATAACATTCCCCTGGTTAGTGATTTTTTCTTTATTTTTAGCAATTATATCGCAATAATTACATATTTCAATCAGACATGAGAAAGTTCATCTTCTATTACTAAAACTTTAAGATTGATTTATTAATTTTTGCTACAAGCGATTATTTTGCTCGAAAAACATTCCCCTGCCTATTTAAGACTGTTTTGGCTTTCAGGGAACTGTGGAACGAACATAGGCCCAATGGCTCGTTACCTTATTTTAAACGCAAAAGTCTCGGGTTTCGCTCTTTGGCGGAATAGTTGAATAATTAGCATACATATTATTTTCTTACTATTTATGTTACAAGATGCCGTCCAAAAAAAAATACTTTTACAAGAGAGGAAATACTGAAAAACAAAACAAAAACAGAACCATGAAAACATTCAGCTGTTTAGATTTTTCAGAAAATTGCTAATAAATCGTTGAATACTTAAATAATACATCTTCCGACCTCCTTAGGAAATTGTTCACACCTGATTATGTGATACCTTTCTAGATAATTATTTTATTAATTGAAGAACAAACAATTATGTATCAAGACAATTTCTAAGAGAAATTTTCCATTTAGTGGAGAGTCGCCCATTTACATTGCATAAAAACCAATAAAATTGGTTTTCCAATTTGTGCCTCTTAATAGTTATTACCATTTGTCCGGAAAAGAGATGATTTTGTCAGAAAAGGAGATAAATTTTCGGATATGATTTTCTATTCTATTTTCTTACAAATTTTGCACAACTGATTTCTTCAAATACTCGAAAAGCGATTAAAATAACTAAAAATATAGTTACTTTAAATTAATTAAGCAACAGATCTTCACTATACTGGTCATCTCACATTACACGTCTCATTTATAATTTTAGTTGAGATACTTAAGAACTATCATATCAAATAATAGGCAGCAAAACAAACAAGCTAAGTATTTATACATATATCCGAAAATCGAATCCTACAAAGTGAAATTGCACAAATTATTGTATATTATATTTACAAATTAAAAATAGCAAACTTCATATGAGAGAATAATATTTTCTGGCCCAGAATCTTACAATAGAGAAATTAATTTTAAAAATTCGATATTTAGTTATAACTAACAAAAAAAAAATTATTTAAAATAATATATGTAAAAGAGAAGATCTTAAATGTTTTTGAAGAAATTACAGAAATAACTCACTCCAAAATCTTGCGAAAGGATCAAAATTCAATAATTCGTTTAAACAAAATTATTTAATACAAAAATTATTGAATTTTTTAGGCCACACATACTATTTACTAACAGAATATGTAACGAATGAAATAATGAATGATCGAATTTTATTTAAGCTAATTGTCTACAGTAAACCAGGATTATGATAACTTCGCAAAATTTGGTCTGTATTTATTTAAAATTGTGAAGGAAAATCGACTTATTTTACCAGGCTAAAAATATAACTTAGCGAAAACAGATTTTTAATTTTTAAAATTCTAACCGGAATATTTCGCGATAGAATCACACAGTATAACGCAAATCGTAAAAATTCAACCGTTTGCAGTCTTTTCTAAACCTTTCGATCGAAGTCCAAAGCCACGAAATGTAATTTAAACAAGACAAGCTTGAATTCGTTTTTCTACCTCAAAATCCAAAAATATAATTTAAGTTTTATTTTAAATGTTAACAAATCAACAAGAAATTATTTATTCCAGTTTAATATTCTCTAGGTCCTGAATAAGGTCCATATGTTTGAAAGCGTCAGGCTGCTTTGTAAATTTCTCCAGCAGAGCTAATTTATCAGGGTCGTTTTTGCAATAATAAAGCTGCAACTGATTTGCAAGACATTGCGCTTCCTGGCCGGTCAAAACCTGATTATCAAACTCTCCCCTCATTAGAATAATTCCCTTATCCTTCACTTCGGGATAGTGCACCATGTTCAGGCATTCGGGAGCATTTTCTTTGTGCACCTACAATTTAAAGTGGTAATTTACAATACCTCAAAAAAGTACTAAAATTTACCTGATAGCATAAAAGCGGTGTAAAGTGTATATCGTTACCCGAGAACTGGAGCATTATAAACTCGTACCCCTCATTTCGCGGCAAGGGTAGCAAAAATGTGGGATATTTCTTCCCGTTCTGCATAAGGACCTCGTACTGATCGACTGGAATTGCTGCTGCTATAACATCCTTCAACTTGTGGTACTCGAGCCATAAGTGTCTTATTTCGTCAGCCGTCTTATCTTGAATAAGCTCCACCTTCATAACATCGGACAATTTCCTCTGAGAGTCCTGGTGAACGGAATCAGTTAAACTCTCCTTGGGGCGGAGCAGTTCTGAGTAATTTCTGTAACATAAAAACTTTTAACCGACAATTTAAAATTAAAGTTATAAAATTAAGAAACCTCTCCGTTTGTCCGCGCTTTTTCGGTTCTTTCCTTTTTACAACCTTCTCCACTCTTTCCAGAAACTCTTCAGGTGAGGTTTGCTGTAGTGCAGCTATTTTTCCGGCATATTTTTCAAAATACGGGTTCTTCTCCTTTATTTTCTCGAGGACTTCTTCAGCTCGTCTTTGGGACGACATTGTGATGCTCCTTCTTGTGGAGTTAATTAATATAAAATTTCGGATGATCTTTCCAGACCAGGCCATTACATAAACACTTTTAAAAAAGGTCACTTCTCCGCAACTTTCGATAGAAAAATTCGCTAGCCCTAACCTCAAATAGATCCGGATCCTGACACTAACAATTGACAATCAATTGATTGCTGAAAAGTGTGGGTTCAGGTGTTCAGTACAGCAAATCAGTTTGAGCTCCGTTCGTTAATTAAAGTTATTTAACAATTTTTCTCGATAATGAAGCGCGTTATTTTTCAAGATTCAAGATTTCCAGTAAAAGAGGAAACAAATGCATTATTTTAGAATTTCAATTTCAAATTCAACAAATGAAATTTTACATATTAATTTAGCTCATTCACTCTACGGTATTTAAAAAACTCATTCCAAATCGGTTATCTCAAAAAGTAGCTCGCTGTTTCAATCAATTAAAGAAAATAGAAATTCAAAAAATGAATAAAGAGACATCGTTTATTTTCCGCGATATATTTTTCTTTAAAGTGAAATAAAATTAAGCAAGCACAAATCTTTAAAAGTCTGCAGGTGGTAAGAATTAACAAATAACCAATAAATCTCGATTTCTCCAAAAATCGATTATTTCTTCGCTATCGATAGAAAGGTGTCACCGATATTTTTGGGCTGGAATGACAAATGAGAAAGTTCAAGTTTGGAGTTTTTTTTTTTTAGGAACATTGACGTTGACGACTTCAGTGGTTAGGACAGTTATCTCGCGAAAAGTTGTTAAGGAGGACGCAGCTAAAAATTAGTAACAATCAATAATGGGTCTACTCTACAGTGTGGGAGTTCGGATAGTAAATTTTGTTGTTTTTTTCCTCATCGTAGTGCTGTTGCCGGGTCTTCCGCCTCGAACTGACTTTCCCTTCAAAGAATTTCAGTAAGTTTTATCGTGAATATAGTTGTTAAGTCCACTAAAATCTGTAGGCTAGATTGAGAGTTGGCAACCGGCTTCTAGCCGGCAAATCCTCTGACCTAAGAAGTGGGCGACGCAGATTCCGGTGATGAGGTATCTGGTCATAGGTCATTAATCTTTGGCTGGAATGCAAATGTCCACAAGCAGGAATGTTAATGAGGCCAACGGTGGCACCGCTGCGGCCAGGTATTCTTTAAGTATGCAGTCTTTGCCCTATGAAGCTGCATTTCTCGGACTGTTGTTTTGTGTAAACTCAACTAATTTGCCGTAGAATGCGCAGTTAGTTACTTATATTATATGAAAAACTCAATGCCGATTTCGCAGTATTTTTGCTCCATGTCTATTATTTATTACGATATTTAAATATGTTTTCCTGGTCCTCAATCTTCTGATAAACTCGTCCTCGTCAATCATCATAATAATCAAACTCGTTCCTTTTAAGACATCTCTTTGTCGGAAAACGAACCATAATATCGCTCATCCCGCTCATATTTTCCAAATCACTGTCTATTTGTAATGTGATAATTTATCGGCTTAACTTAAACCGAGTGTTTGAACTCAATTTAAACCTTAACCCTATGTTATCATTCTAAAACAAATATTGTTCAATGCTAAAAATAAATTGTAGATAAAAAAAAAACAACCAATTACGCTATTGTTATTAACATGAAAATGTTTTGTTTTTGAGAGAAACACATCTGCTAAAGAATTCTTGTTGGAATTAATCATTCGCAATTAAATACTGTGGGGCTTCCAATAATATATTAATTGTTTACATCTATTAAAAAGTTTTATTGAATTTCAAATATGAAAATGATGAAAAAAAATTAGTCACTATTTTAAAGAAATTGTGGTGCCAAGTATACAATTATTTTATGATATAAAATAGCGTCTATTCAAAAAACAATATGTATGTACTATGTACAATTCGCGAAATGCGATCCCTAAAATTGTCGATCCATTATGAGGGTTTTCTCTTGATAACAATAACTCATGGACATTCAAATTATCTTATGTAAAAGTTTCACTTTATTATTTTAATAAAGTAAATAATTTTCATTTCAGGTTCTTATTTTTCATAAGTAAACGAACAACTCTTTACTAAATTATATTCTTTTACGATGATGATTTCTAATTCTTAAGATATTTGATTTAATAAGTAGAAAAGGGCTAATATTTAAGATTGTTTTAGAAATTAGATTTTATATATTTAAAACCCTGCTAATAATAGTGAAAATAATAAAAAAAAAACAAATGCAGCTACAACTCTCTTCGTCTATAGTATCTTCGAAATCATACTATAGACAATATTACAGACAGATAGATATTAAACAAAAATGTGGAGATAGATAAATCCTAATCTTAAAACATATCACACTATTGAAATAACATTTTTTCCTGTACAACAGAGTGACACCTTCCAAGGAGCTAAAGGGCTCTTTAGAATTCAACAATCATCTCGACAATGCTGAGAGACTTCTAGATGGTCGCGTTTACGGTCCAGAATGTTTAATAGCTCGTAAAAATGAAGTTTTCACTAGCATCCATGGCGGTGAAGTTATTAAAATCACAGCGGATCACATCACGCATGTCGCTAAATTTGGACAGCCTTGTGGTTCGTTTAAATACGTTTCTATCACCAGCTAGACTTATTTATATATTGTTTTTACAGAAGGAATATACGAAGAAGCAAAGTGCGGGCGACCTCTTGGCCTTGCATTTGATACAATAGGCAATAATTTAATAGTCGCAGACGCCTACTATGGGATTTGGCAAGTTAATTTAGCAAACGGAAGGAAGAAGCTCCTCATCTCCCCGCATCAAACCTTTGAGGGTAAGATTGAACGAAAGGCTCGCATTTTTAACACTGTCGCGGTGGATAAACAAGGAGATATTTACTGGACTGATTCTTCCTCTGACTTCTCTATTGAAAATGGACTTTATACAATGCTTGCAAATCCTTCTGGACGGTATGTATTTACTTTAAAATTGACCTAGCTATACTTAAATTAATATCTATTTTATTTTGTAGACTTTTCCATTACGATCGCAATAAAAATCACAGCAAAGTTCTAATTGATGAGCTGTTTTTCGCAAACGGAGTCGCTCTGAGTCCAAATGAGGACTTCATAGTTGTAGCTGAAACTGGGGGATCTCGCTTAATGAAGTACCACTTGAAGGGGCCCAAAAAAGGCGCATCTGAAGTATTTTCAGATGGCTTACCTGGTTGTCCAGACAATCTGACCCCAGATGCAGAAGGCTTGTGGGTGCCTCTAGTTACAACACGTGATTCCGACAATCCGTCCATTTTTCAATCGCTAACCCCCTTCCCAATGATGCGTTTGTTCGTTGCACGTTTATTTGCACTATTCGAAATGCCCTTCAGATTTTTCAACAACGCTTTCCCGAACTCTTATACGCAAAAAGTATTGCATTTTGCAGGCCACTTTGAAAGTTTCAAGGGAATACTACCCAAAAGATCTACCATCCTTCGATTAGATTGGAATGGAAACATAATTGGTTCATTGCATGGCTTCGACAAATCAGCGAGATTTATATCGCACGTACTCGAATTTGAAGATAGTTTGTTATTGGGTTCACCCTTCAATAGATATTTAGCAAAGGTAAGACACCCAAAGAGTCCACAAATCAAAATTCGCAATGTACGGTACGAAGGAATGGAGCCAGTTGTCCCAAAACCGTCGAAGGAAAAGGCAGCTCCCACAACAACAACTCCTCCTCCTCCACCTAAGACAACTCCAACCCCTAAATCAACAACAACAAGTAGGGCGCCAACAACAACTCAGGCTCCAAAAACTGCCAAAGCAACAGTTACACCCGCTCCAACAACAACTCCACCACCTCCAAAGCCAACAACAACCACACCTAAGCCAGCTCAAGTGAAGCAGCCGACAACTACTCAAGCTCCTCCCACTCGACCGACACCTGCTCGAAAACCAATTACTACGACTCCAGCTCCAACAAAAAAGACAGAGTCCAAAGAGGGTCCACGAAGCGCTACAACGACCCCACCGCCTCCGCCAACTAAGCCTAAAGAGCCTGCACCAATAAAAGAAAAAATAGTACGTGATACAACACCCCCGCCCCCTGAGAAATTGAAGGTGATTAAGAGAGGCGGCGAACAGGGTGAGCTGTAAATTGATTCCTAACTGGAGGTGTTAAACATCTCAACAATTTTCGAGATTAAGTTTGGTGATTTGCACAAAATTTATGAATGTTCATCGCATTCTAAACATTCCTCGAGGAATAAGTTGTTCCATTTGATATATATAAGTCCAAGGTCGCGTCTATCCATTAAGAATTTCTTGGTTTTATTTTGTTAATCTTTCACAATAACAAGTCATTCCAATAAAATGAATTTTGTAGGAAAACTTATTTCTAATAGTTATAATAAGAAGGGAAGACATGCAATAGTTTAAATAGTCTCCATTGTCTGAAACAAATTTCTATCTTTAGATACTTACTGAGCGTTTTTTTTTATGAATTAAAATATTTTCAACAAAATACTTTGTAGTTCTAACTACGAGGAAACTGGAATTAAATTATTTATAAAATATTATATTTAAAAATATAAGTAATGCAACACCAATATTACATTATCTCAAGTTCGGTATCTAATTAGTCCTCTAGCTCTTCTTCATCGCTGAGATAAGAGCTCTTCTTGTATTTTGGCTTTGGCTTAACGTAAGTACTTTGGTCATGTAGTTCAAGAGGTCCCATTTCACTCTGTTTATAAAAGTAAACCAATTTAGCTATAACTTTATGTATTACAATAATACTATCGAAAAATTCTTTACTTCGTCTTCCTGCAAATTTTCCTGGCTAGAATGAAGCTTTCGTTTATTAGTCTGGAAACTCTTCTTCGGTGGTGATCGCTCTCCTAAAATATTACCCGGGCACTTGTAGCTGAGATGTCCAATTTCTCCGCACTCGTAGCATCGGGTTTTGTCGACATACTTTTTCCTAAAAATATAGATACATTGCGTTGCTAATAATATCCTCTGTGATTTTAATAACAACAAATAAGTGGTATTTGCGTCTCGTATTTGCTTACTTTTTTATAAACTCCGAAGATCGACCATTATCATTTGCTATGCTGGCTTTCAAAATCCTCCCAAACATCTGAAATATAGCAGTATAGAGTATTCGTGGAGTTTCATAAATCTAAGTTATTATATTTAAGAACAGTCTAAAATCAAAGGTGTCGGAAGGCTGGATTGCAAAACTCAATTGTGAGGGGGATATTATTTTGATAAAGTATAGCAGTGTGAAATTTTTAAATATAATTTTTTATCTTGACAAAATTTTATGCAGAAATAAGGTTTTCCGGATGAAATAGGCTAAATCTATCTTTTTCGGGTGGATAAACCAAGATAAGAGAATTGGAGGGGATTTATTTATTTAATTTGTACTTACACTTGAGAAGTGTTTATGCAAATAATAATTATACATCTCCGGGGAGAACCGGGTACCTCACCTCAGCTAGTATGATTATATACATATACATAAATCACAGTTTTACTCTAAACTTATGCATTTTTTGATTAGGCCCCAGGGTGGTTTTTTAAATGGGCTGATGATTAGGTTCTCCCACTTATGGGACAAGTTTGGCAGGTCGCAATCACATATCCCAAGGCTCCGGTTTTTTTCCTTATTTCTCATTTATTCTCGAATGAAATCTATATATCTAAATAAGTTGGCAATATAAATACTATTTATTAAAATAAAACAATTTATACCAACAAATAGGAAAGAAAGGTGTCAGATTTCAAATAGTAATTTATTTATTTTTTACCTTGTCGTAAATGAGAGAGACGCTATACACGCAAAAGACTGAAGTTCTGCAGTATTTAGTGCTTCATTTATGACGAGGTTTTGCCTAATCGCGTGGGGAAAACCCACGACGGTGTCGCCGAAGAGATTCTATCTCGTTCGAAACTAGCCAGAGGGAAAAGGTCGCCCTAGCTTAATCTCTATCATGTTAAGATTTGTTGTCTATCCGTGGCAATGAGTGCATGAAAAACGTTTAAATGAGATCATTTAATTTTTGAGAAATATTATTTAGCCGGCAATTGAGAGAAGTGTGAATAGGTTTTAAAATCCATGAACAAATGTTTAATTACTTTTCTTCTAATGGATAATCCTCGACAGAGGTTCATTTACGCGTTTTATGACCCTTTGCCCTTTTAGCAATCCCCGGGAAATAATTCGCTGAGTAACCATAAATATACTTTAAATGAATTTCAATTCATAGTCAATTTCAAATAAACATCTGTAATAACTAACACTATCTTTCTAAACCAAATTCTAGATACGTGCCTGATAGCCTTTCTCAAATACAAAACAATTCCTCCTTAATCAAATCTAAAGTATGTAGTTTTATTTTTAAAATGTTTTAGAATAAGATAAATAACTTGGTATAAGAAATTCCAACATAAAATTTTATAGAATTTGTGTTTTTTGTTGCGATTCTGTACGAATTATTTAAAATTTAAGTTTAAAATCAAAGAATACTCTGATATTTTTAAAATTATTATAAATTTAGGTGTAGGGCAATATAAAGTAAGTTTGGAATTACTAATTGTGCTACCAAGGTTTGGATTTTAGATGTATACCTAAACGTTGGGCAAAAATGGGGTTACGGGAAATGAAATTGAACTTTCTGACGAAGATGCGTCTCCCTCTCTCTCTTTGCTTATTCCTGGCAAGAATTGTAGCACCTAGTGTGGCCTAATAAGTTGCAAGGTCTGTCTTTTTAAAATTGACTGATGACTTAATGGAGGAAACCACATTAAGTGATTCAAAAATCGATTTTGTTTTCTTTCATAAATCGCCAGCAAAACATCTCAAGAATATGTTCTCAAATTTTCTACACAAAATTCAGATTCTTCCCGATGCTATTCGCACTAAAAGTAACGCTCCTTCGTTCGGTGCTACAGTTAAGAACTTTAAATTTCTCAAAACGACATCTTTTCAATTTGCGTGCATGTTTACTCAAAAACTAATTGACCAATTGTTAAACCTTCTCAAGAATATGAACTAACAATTATTGGGATATCATTGTTTAAGGTATGTAGCTACGTTTTTTATTGCATAAAGCTACAAAAAAGAATGGTGAAAATTGAAACCATCTTTTAAACGCTTAGAAACTCAACTTTCAATTTTCAACTTTTTGGGCCGCAGTTTCGTTTATATTTTTGAAAAACATTAATAATGCACAACATTTTTTTTATTGATTTTGAATAAAAATTGCGAACTCTAGAATACACGCAGCCAGCGTTTTGAGATGAAGAGCTGTCATGGGGAACATCTAATAACTTCCGAGATTTCGGGGTGCAATTTTTTGAAGAAATTACCTAATTTTGCCCCCTAATGCGGTTTCTCCTCTTAATCAGTTGACTGAAACTCCCAGTGCTGATGTCTTTAAAATTTGCATCTTAAATGCATTCAAAGTATAAACACCCTGCATATTCTTAATCAGGAAACCGTGGGCTTCCAAATGAGCTACAAAACAGCTACATATATATTTATCCCTTTAAATGAAAAATTGCTTAACTAAGTCTGCTCTAATTTGCTGCAGCCCCTTCGCTCCAAAATCATTCAACTTTTCAGTTAGTGTTGCGCCTTCATCATCCGCTAGGAAACTCTTCTCGACTGACTCCCTAGTGCTAGTGGACATTTGTAAATAGGGGACCAAAGTCAAAATGGTAATTTTACTTCGATGAGTTGCTCAATACTCACGAGCTCTTCGAACGATTTAGATAAAAACCTCAATCAATAATTTGTATTATCTATCTATGTTTCTTCCAAATCATTAAAGAAACACACCTTACTATAATACGATTAATTTAATTGTAGATATTTGAGTTGTTCTTACCTCAAAATTATTAACCGCCTTCACACATTCCTCGGCATCTTCAACGCGAAGAAAGTTTACGAAGGCGACTCCTCTCGATTTCCTCGTGTCTTTAGTTTTCAAAATTGTCACCCTGCAACGAACGGAAGCGGTAAATTAACGGTCAAAACCAAATTTTAGAGCTGCGATCTTACTTAACAATTTTTCCGTATTTTTCAAACACTTTATGAAGGTCATTATTTGTAAGAGAAAACGGTAAACTGGACACGTAAACGGTACTTTTAGAAGGCGCAATCTTTTCAGATGCCATTTAAAGGTAGCCTGCAGATTTTTTGATGTCTGACAATTCAACTGTTAATGCTGTTTCCCATGTAGGAATCGTAAAAGTGACGTTCAACAGTTGTCAATCAAATGGCAATAGGAAAGTTCTCTGGGTTTTGTCGATGGTTAGTTGATTAAAGGGGAAGGTCGCGATAGAATTTAATTAAATTCTTTTATTTCGGGGGTCCTAAACAACAACTTCAGAATTTCATAAAATTCTATGGAATAGCAAGTGCAGTTTTAGATTTTCGTAATGGCTAGTTACGACTGGGACGACCATCGACGGGTAGTTGAAGATAGCAGAGCAACTTTGGAACGAACATCGGCGAGTATTGCGCGATCAACCCAAATAGCAATCGAAACTGAACAAATTGGGACGGAGGTAGGCGGTTTCTGTCTCCCTTGATTACATTTTTATCGGTTAATCTTGTGCAGGTGCTGAACGACCTCGGCGAGCAGAGGGAGTCGCTGTTGAGGAGCCAGAGAAGACTCCAAGGTGCCAATGAAGATTTATCGAAGTCGCAGATTGCACTCAGGGCAATTAGACGAAATGTACTCTGCAACAAATACCTCCTCATTATGATTATACTCCTCGAGGCATGCATTTTGGGCGGTCTTATCTTTCTTAAGTTCATTAAAAAGTGATTCTTTATTAATAAATGCTCTACCTTTAATGTTATTATACAATTGATTTTGTCAATTTGAAGAACTTTTTGGTCCTGAATCCTTCCTAAAAGGCAACAAGTTTAATCCTCGCACAACCAGTCTAAGAAATGTATTCAGTCGCTTTTCGAGTCTCCTTTAACTTAGATCAGGCTATCTGAAGTAAGCTTTCGAATAAAACATCTTTAATTTTAGTCGAATCATATCGTTGGTCTCTGGGGAAGGGGGCCGAATAAAAATAAATTGCAATATAATTAACAACATAAGATACGCTGACAACTCTGTGCTTATTACGAAAGATATAAAATAACTAATTATAATGCTAAACTAATACTTTAGGCCATGATCAACATATCAAAGACGACATTCATGATACCTAGTATCGAGAAAAGGCAATCTTGGAGGGGATTTAAACCTAAATACTGAAAAATTAGAAAGAGTATATTACCTAGGCTAGGAAAACGAAAAAACTGAAAAAATATCAGCTTGAGGAAAAGGTATAATAATTTAATTAAACTTTAGAAGCGCCCAAGAAATTTAAATGAAATTTCAGAAAATGTACTTGAGTATTTTTATTACTTTCCAGATGTTGCACAAGGAGAATTGCAAACATATTTTGTGGATCAGTGCCTTAGATAGTCGAAGAGATTTAACATTTCCTTAAAATCACTGACACTACATTTAATACGCACTTATTTGGATGAAGTTACCATTTTAGAGCTTGATTTCCTAGGGTGCAGATAGACTTGTATAAAGTTGATAGGTATCATCTCAAGGCTTATCTGGTATAGTAGCTATCATAAATCTCAACGTCAAGTGTTAACAACGTAAAAACAACTGGGACACCACCCAATAAGTTAGGTAAAGAACATACATATACAAATTATACACGGAGAAACAACTGGAGTTAAACTAAACTAAACAAAACAGAACTGACTTAGTTATCCTTCGGTAGGCTAATGGCCCATCCCAAAACTCGTCGATCAAATCCAGATGAGAATAGATTACAATTAGAATTTACGTCATCTGTCCAAGCGACTGAGGAAACCATTCGACGGTGACCCTGAAAGATAAACAATTATATTAAGAATGGCACCAAAAAATGCTCTAATTTGGTTTACCTGTCGACTAGTTCTGGGTAATCTCGCAACTCTCTGACCGTTAAGGTCAAATAATCGTATCTGTCTGTTATCGTGGGGTATCGCAATTATACCTGTTGCCGATACAGCCAGTCTATTCACCGCAGCGTCTGTTCTAATTGTTGTGAGAGCAGACCGCATATTCCGGAGTTCCCAGACTTTTACAGTCCTATCGTCGGAACCAGAAACAACTTTATCATCCCGGGTGAACACAGTAGAAGTTACGCTTCTGAAAGTGGAATAACCATTTTAAATACCTTGCGGATAGATACGGCTGACGCGGCTTACTCCGTATGTCCTTGGAAAACCGAAACAGCCTCTCTAAAGTCCCACAAACGGAATGTGGAGTCACGTGAAGCTGTAACCACTAGTCGCTGGGAGCTGTGCGCTGAGACATGGGTCAGTTCGTGATCGTGCCCAGTGAGAAGTTGCAAAGGCTCTTTTGTTTCAACATCCCATAGAATAGCCGTGCGATCCCAGCTTCCAGTGATGATTTGGTCTCCTGTCGGCAACCAATCTGCAGCAACTACGACTGAGGTGTGGCCGCCAGGGCCAGAAAATTCACAGAGTGGAGTGCGAAGAACGTCAACCCTGTCCTTGTCCTCGATTTGTTCGTCACTGTCGTCTAGTTCTTCTTCGGACGAATGACCTCTTCTGAACAAGGGTTTAGAATTACTTGCATATAATATCGAGACCTCCAAATAATCCTAAACGACTTTATTTCGAAAATTTAATTTTTTATCGTAAACTGTTATTATACATTTTTTTCTAAAAATTTAGTTGTTATTTAAAATTATACTAGCTTAGATTAAATGAGGGTTAAAATAATATAGTAATATCAGGAAAGCATTAACATTTGTTTTTAAAGTAAATAAAAACTAGTATCAATTTATAAAGTAAAAGCCATTTAAAGCAATTAGATATACTATTAAATACTATGATTTATGTGGCGACTGAGCACTACCGCTCCTCATCACCCGAAAACTGTATATATACCCGCCAGGAGTTCGTCAAGCAATTTCTTTGATTTTCAGTTCATAACATCAACTGGATGTGAGATAAATTTATTCATTTCATTAAATTCTTTAATTTCTAAGGTGTCATGAAATTTCATTCTTAAAACTAAAAGCTTTATCAGGGGAAAAATCAGACGATGCTAAGTACAACTGGGTCAAGCAGAATTACTAAGACCTTACACATTACATAATTGGGGCTGCACTAGAAGCCAAGGACCTGAATGAATGCAAATAGTTTGCCTCCCATTTTCAACTCTCAAAAAAAATCTCATCCAATTACTTGAACTAAATGACTCCTTTTTGTTAAAGACGTGTAGCTCTAAATAGGCTGATGCATAATAGTCATATCTTTACTTTTCGTGACGAAATCAAACCTTATACAAATGTTAGTACACGGTTTAAAATATAAAGGGGTGAGATAGAAATTCCTACCACGTCATTCTTCTAATAAACCCATTTGTACTTAAATAAGAAAGGATCCAAATTTTAACTCCCTTTCAATTGTGTTTAGGTCGTGCCATATGGGTTGGGTTTAGCTCCCAAGAGCGCTAATTTTAGATAGGTTAGAAATTTATTGTTAGCACTATCATATTAAAGAAATAAATAATAATAACCTCTTGTAATAATAGACTTAGTAACAATTATGTTAAACTCTTTAAATTCAGTGCAGAGTTGCTTCTATTTGTAGAGTTATATGTAAAATTGAACAAGTGAAACAACTTTTAAAATAATTGATTAATCCCGCAATAACACGTCGAAATTGATAATAAATAATCGATTAATAAAGTATATGATTAATAGAAAATAAACAACAAATCAAAAGGAAAAATATCACATCATTATTCAATTAATCAAATCAAATTGTTTGTTTTTATTGATAGCAATTTATGCCGCATAAGCGCCAAAGTGATGAGCATTAAAGCAAAACATGCTGAACTGAAATTCTATGTCGTTTACGATAATAATAAATTGGCGTGAAAGACTCGATAACCTAAAGAAGATAATTACCTGTTGCTAGCATCCCAGTTAACAGCAGCTTGCCAAATGTGGGCGGTGCCGTCGCCGCTAGCCGTAAGTACGAGATCTTTGTTTAGATGGAATTTGATAGAGTTGACCGAACCCGTGTGTCCCTGATATTGTAGTAAGCAACGGCCGCTTTCTATGCCCCAAATGCAGGCTGTGTGATCCGCCGAAGCGGTTCCAACGATTGGTTGTCCAGTTTTCGCAGAGACCTGCCACACGCCGTCCTTGTGGCCGCAAAAATCCCTCACCAGAGAACTGACCACAGACTGTGCCTTAAAACTGGACACAATTCGACTCGTTTGTGCCCTCAGTTTGTGAGTTGTTTTTATTTTCCCCCCTGAAGCTGCCAGCTTCGTTTTGAGACTTTTCTGGGCTAGGCCATCGCCTTCCATTATATCGGGACAGGCGACTCGATCCCCAGTGAAGTTGTCCCGCTGCCCCATTGCCTCAAGTTTTTCTTGGACTGTGAACAATGTAAAATTAAGTTTTTTTTTTCACTAAAATTATAATCCCATACTTACGACTGAGATTCTCGAAATACAACAGCTCAAATTCTTTTTCTATCTGGGAGAAGAGCATGTGCAGGCGGGCCCTAAATGGAGCATCGTCCGGGGGATTCAAGTCCTCCGCGAGACTGGCTAACCTGGAGCCCCGCTTGGATGGCTTCATTATTGATGTTTTTCCTGATACCGCCGTATTTTCAAGAGGCATGTTTCATCTGCACGAAATGTTACATAAAAACGTAAACAACGCTGCGGATGACAAGCACCTTGTTTATTCGACGGAACCTTTACTTCGCAAGTACCCGGTTGTTTTTTACAATATCTCGCAGTAAAGGGATTTTGAAAAACTCCCTAAATTAAATCAATTTCCGGAAAAAACTAAAATCCTTAAAATTTCTTTTTGACAGCAGAACAGTTGTGCACCAAAAGTCACATCAACTGAGAAGCGTGTTGCCATCACATCAACTGAGAAGCGTGTTGCCATTGTTAAGCAATTTTTCTCTCCACTCGCCATATATTTGATGTTTTATAATATTTAATTCTGCTGGAATCGAATAAAGTTTTAAGTATCCCAATATTGTAAAAATAATATAAAATATTCTCCTAATATACATATAAAATATAATTAAGTAAATAAATTCATGACAGTTCGTTGTTAAAAAAAAAATCCCTCCAAAATTTTTGTCAACCCTGCACTCGTGCCTCTTCGGCAGAGCATCATGGCGGGTGAGTGCTTGTGATTTTCTGGAAAATTTTTGCGTTTTTCTGTGGCTTCCCTAACAAAAAATGTTTCGATTACTTTCAGAACTGTTTGTTAAGTATAACTGCACTAATTGCCAAGATGATATTACGGGGATTCGAGTCCATTGCGCAAAATGCACCTCATTCGATCTCTGCCTGCAGGTGGGTCTATTGAACATTTTTTGATGTAGCCGTACGCTGACGTCATGAAACCTTTGAATATTGCCCGCGAAATTTGAAATTTTAGTGCTTTGCTGCTGGGGCTGAAATAGGTGAGCACCGAAACGACCATGCCTACCAATTCATGGACTCCGGAACTACAATCCTGTCCATTTTTCGAGGAAAAGGAGCATGGTCAGCCCGTGAGGAGTTGCGCTTGCTAGACGCGATTGAAAAGTATGGATTTGGGAACTGGGAAGATATTAGCAAACACATCGAGACAAGGAGCGCCGAGGACGCAAAAGAGGAGTACGTCAGCAAATTCTTGAATGGGACGATAGGTAAACACACTTGGACGCCGGCACAGTCACAAAGACCGAAATTAGAGGATCACACGGCCGAGGAGGACAATGGCCCCCTCGGCACCAATCTTTTGGCAAAGCTACCTCCCCTCGATGTCACTCCCGAGGAGGCCGCTCAGTTGGGATACATGCCAAATAGAGACGGTTTCGAATGGGAGTATGACCCCTCGGCGGAACAGCTCGTCTCTTCCTTAACTTTAAATTTAGATGATGTCGAAACGGACTTATTACTAAAGCTAGCTCAGGTGAGTCTTGTTTTTTCTGTTCTGTTGCTTATTAAGATCAGATTGCGTTTCAAGTATTAGCTAGACCAGCTTAACCCCTCTGTCAATAACCCGGGTAAACTTATTTTTCGGTCTCAGTTTTCAGTTTTTTAATGAAGCAATTTTTCTCTCAAAATCCTCTGTACAACGAGTAGTAGACTGTCCTAACAATAATTATAGTAAAGCCTTAAAATTGTCTACAGCGTAGTACTGTTGTATAAAATAAACACAACAGTTGTTCAATAACCGTGATCAAAATTTTTTTGTTCGTTTATCAGAACAAGTAATGGGTAAACTTCAATAGAATTTTTTCTGTAGATCCGAAAACTAAAAATTTTTCAGAACGTTAGGTTTTTGGGAAAAGGACAGAAATGACGGTTTCTTAGGTTGAGTTGATTTTAAAAATTTCAAGATCGTTATATGATGTGGCTAAAATAAAACCTTGAAGCTTTAACTATTTGCAGTATGTAGAAGACGAAATGGTTTGAAATTTTAGAAGTGAAAACAGATTTTCGATCCAGAGCTGCTATTAGAGAACTTCTGATAAAAAAATCTGCTCCAAGAAAATTGCGAATCAAGTTTTAGTCCGAACTTAGGTGTATATTTTAATTAATTGCATTGTTTCTTATTTGAAAAATAATAAACTAAACTTTTACTTCAAAGTCGGACATTTCATACTGACCTTACATATATAATACATTTTATTCGTTAAAAAAAAAAAAACTTTTGACAAATACAATTCTGCCAAATTTGAATTCAATTCAATTACATCAGCATTATTTTATGGATGATTCAATTAATTTCACGCTATAACATTAGCTGGAATAGATATTTGAAGACGATATTACATGATTTATAAAAAATATTCCAGTTTCTAATTGATCAAATGATTGTAGCTTTTGTACTATATGCAAAAAACACTTTCATACAAAAACGTTTTTAAAATGCCATCAGGATTCCAAAATACATTAGACGCATTTTATACAAATATATAGATGCAAAACCTGAAATATTACATTTTGTTGTGAAAATTTTTCAGTTAATCTTCGAAGAACTACCCTTTCTAAAGGAATATTTTAACCTTTTTTTTTTAGTTAAAAATTGCTACCTTTTCTTAAGACCCGATAAACCAGTGGTACTATTGCGAAAATCGTTCAGTCGACTAGAAAACTGAGACACTTAAATTAGCCTTGGAAATGGCTCTTGAATCGTCTGTAAATTACACACAATGGGCCGTAATATATAAAAAATATCAAAGACCAAGCTAGATGCCATTAAAAAACCCGCTGTTATGCATTTTTCTTTGACCTGCAAATTATTACAGGTCGGAGGCAGCAGGTAACAATCAGCAGGTAACAATTTTCTTTTATTTTCTTATCGGTTTATCCCTTCTTAAATATCTATCTACCTACCTCGCATAATTTGAAAGGTTAAGGATGCAGGGAAGTTGTCCCTTAATTGCTGACATTAAACTGTTAACACTACCTTTACGTCCTGTACGTCGTTATGAATACCGAAAGATCGAAAGAAGTCGTTTCGAGAAAAATGCGATTGAAAAAGTTCAAGTGAACGAATAATTTCTTCATGTAGAATACAACTCCAATTTTGTAGAGGCTCAGACATTTTTTGAAACTAAAAACTAGTAACAACAGAGACTTATTTATGTGTCCCATAACTGTTGTTATTATAATATATTCCGAGGGTCTGGTTTTTATTGCTTTGACTAATCAGATTAATTTTTAAGAATTGGTAGAGTGTAGACTTCAGGTTAAATGAAACGCATTCGACGAATTAGCTTTCGAATTGTTTAATTTTTGTTATCAGTTTGTTGATGAAGTTGTAAATAAAGTACAATTGATACTCAACAATAATTTTTCGAATACATTCCTCTGATCGCTTAGTAAAACTTTTCCCCTATTTATTTATTTATTTAAGGCCGATATATACACACGCCGTCTAAGGGAACGAGCGCGCAGAAAGCGACTTGTTCGAGATTACCAGCTCGTAGCGAATTTCTTCAGAAGTAATAACAATAAAAATCGATACAATCGAGAACAGCGAGAGTTTCGTGATAGATTTCGTGTTTTTGCGCAATTCTACACCGTACAAGAGTACGAAAGCCGTTTGGCATCAATTGAAAGGGAAAGGGAACTTAGAATACGACTCTCTGAGCTGAATCGGTACCGCTGGAATGGCCTAACGAGACTAGACGAGTGTGTCCATTTCGAACAACATGCGGCAGCAGCTCAGCATAAAAACACAGGGCCTTATGGACACGGGAGAACTGTAAGTGTTTTACATTTTTTTGTGCATTCGCATCTTATTGAGACGCATATTATTCAACTTTTCGTGTTAGTTTCTTTCATCAGAAAGTAGGAAAAAGTGAACACACGACCAGCAGTTGCAAAAGAACTAATGACAAAATTCAATTGACTTGTGGATGGATCGTTCACTTTTTCTTCCTTTCTAATGAACGTTCTTTTTTTTTTATTATGTTATTCGAAGATTCAATTATACACAAGTAAATGCAAAATATCGCTGTTTAGAGTTAACATTGGTGCGGAAATTTTTGAATTTGTGAATAGTGCACGAAATCCCCACACGAAAAGTTGAATACGAATCAGAGATAAAGGTAAATAGATATTGTGTTTTGTGCTGAATTGATCTACTTTCCGTTAAGTTAAAAACAAAATTCGCGAGATTTCTGACTTTTTAAATTGCACTTTATGCGATATTTAGCTAACGTGTATAATTGGATCAAATGGCCAGCGTATAACAGGCTGTATAAGACAATGTTTAACAGGACAATCCAACCATTGGAAATCGGCACGGATCGTACTTGCACTCGCCGCACAACAAAAAAGTGTAAGTACATTTCAGTTATAATAACATAATTTTTACTAGCTTTTGAAAAATAAACGGGGACCGTAGAATACCAGTAATTTTTATATTTTTGAATTAACAAGTCGAATAGTAAAGGTGTTTTGATCTGTTTGAAGTGACTTATTTTTCATTTTTATAATAAACGACGAACTAATTACTTATTAAACATTTCAATTGTTGAAATAAAAATACCAGTTAAAGCCCACAACATTTTAAGTCATTAGGGGCTCACATTTTTATGTTTAATTTTTCAAGTCTTTCAAAATTACTACGAAAAAAAATATTTTTAAATTTCAAATCGAAGAAAAACTATTAAAAACACATTTCTTGTATAAGATCTTTCGAAGATTTATATTTTTACAGTTGCTTTTAAAAAAAGTCCTTAAATAATAATCGACAAAGATTTGGTAAAAATAGTCTAAAATATTTTGGTGAAATTGAATGCTACTTTTTGTCTTATGAATAAAATGATTAATTTAAGATTTTTTCAATATAAGTTATAACAGTTATGATCCCTGAAAAAATCAAAGGAAGTAAGGAAATCATAATAAATTTCGATAAAATTTCGTTGCTTTTGCACTTTGACTGCCAGATTTTATTTAGCCACGTATCCAACTAGTACATGGTAGTCAGAGTGTTAAAACAAAAGAATAAATAATGAACTTATAAATGATAAATTTACAGCGAAATTGCAAACGAAAACGAAAGAAGTTCAAGTTCCATCGGGCAAAAACACACGCACCCCACCGGAGACCAGACTTACTCAGACGCATCATCGCTCAGCAAAAGCTACTTGGATAGCTATCGGGGATTGTCGGGTCACTTGAGCAGCCAGACGATGAGCCCGACAGCAACCCCAACAGCAGCTCAAACCAGTTACCAAATTCATCAGCAGCAGCAGCAACAGCAAAGCGGAAACACCGTCGCAGGAAGCGGAAGACATCAAAACAACAACGGGACAGGAATAAACTTATACCAGCAGCCAATAATTCAGCCACTAGCGAACAGCAATCAGCAGCAACAAAACCAGCCACAGTCACTTCAACATCTCGGGGAGAATCTTCTATCAAGGAATGAGAGGCAACTTTGTTCGCAACTCAACTTACCTCCAACGAGCTACATCACACTGAAGACGGTGCTTCTCAGCGGAGCCCCATTTCCTTCAGGTGCGTCTACAGTTGAAAGCACGATTCGGAAATATCTCATTAAAGCTGGATGGCTGAAGCATTAAATTTTTCTAAATTTGAAAATGAAACGCTGAACAAATGTGTTTTTCAAGGCCTACAGGTGCTATCCAGCTGGACTGATTGTTTCGCAACCATTAAAATGAACTTAATTAAGGCAGGGATGCTTACAAAGTTATTGCGTGTAACTTTAAAAATTCAACAGAATGAAAACATTGGGTTAACTACATCGCTGCATTTTAAAGCTACTTTCCTAAATAGAATAAAGAATTGTTAATTCATTACATTTCCTAGCAGTCCAAATGTAAGTTAAGTACACGATTCGGGAGATTTAGGGATTTATTGAAATTTTAAGTAAGCACTTGTGAATAATGAACACGTAAATCGTTCACTAATGTTAATTGTATGACTAGTTGGTACCCATAATTGAAACGAAGGAATATTTCTTTTGATTACGCTGTGAGAAGGCTGCGCGCCATTGCGAACTTTATTTAATATAATTTTTTTCTATTATTTATGTCGTAGGAATTAACTAATTTTTCGTAAAATTAAACGTATTTTTACCCCGCACTTTAATTTTCTTTAGGATTACTTCGATGCACAAGGCTAGGATTAGAAAAAATATTATGTTAGTAATGTAAATATATTGGAGTCGACCACATAATAAAATTAAGAATGTATTTAAAAAAAAATTTAATATTTGTTTAAATGGGTAAATTGATCTTTGGTTTTTTTGTTAGACCCGAAATTTGGCTAAGGTTAAAAACACGATGGCAATATACAACGTAGTAGAAGCAGAATTGTGCACCAGTATCGTCTATCGCATCACTCCATATAAAAGTTGAAATATAATTTTAAAAATTTGCGGGGTTTCCAGTTGGCTCGCAAACCTCAGCCACATAATGTACGTATCCTTAGTGCGAGTCGGACGATTAATATTTATATCAACTCAACTGTTAGTGTCTTAACTCATAATGATAACAGAGCGTCAATTTTACCCCACGCAATTTTTACAAGCGAATATGAAGGCTAAAATTTGGCTTAAACCTAAATGTAAAATTTCAATTATAATATATAACTGAAAGCATCTTTTTTAATGTATCTAAATTGTTTTTTCGACATCAACAGTTTTTTCTTTATGTAGTTTTCATTTTAACGTTAGCGAGTTTGAATTAACCCGTATAATATTCTAGTTAAGTGTGATTACCACGGGCAAATACAATTCCAATATATGAGGATTGTCTGAAAAGTTTCCGACCTAACAAAGATATAAGAAATTTTTTCTTTAAATTTATTTTTATTTTTCTACATAGTCTCCTTGTAAGTCTCTACAGTTCTCCCAACGATGCTCCCATCTCTTCAACCCGTCCAAATAGTACTCGGCGTCTTTCTCTGCAAAATAGTCGTTTACGAAGGTGATGGCCTCCTCATTCGACAAAAATCTGTCCTCCGAGCGCAACTTTTAGCTTAGAAAACAAAAAAAAGTTGCTTGGGGTTAGATCTGGTAAAGCAGTTTAAACCGTAATTCGTGGATTTTCGCCATGATAATGATAACCGCTGAATTGTGAGACGGCGCATTGTCTTGGCGAAACAAAATTTTTTGTTCGACAAATGTGGCCGCTTTTTTCCAAATTTCTGCCTTCAGGTTATCAAATAATGATGCGTAGTATACTCCTGTAATAGTTTTTCCTTTTTGAAGATAATCAATTAAAATAACTCCATGACTATCCCAGAAAACAGTCGCCATCACTTTCCCAGCCGAAGGAACAACCTTTTTTGGAGCCAATTCCTCCTTAGCAGTCCACTATTTTGATTGTATTTTTGTGGCCATTTTATGAAATTTCAAAATATTTCTTTCCTTCGATTAAAGACAAGATTAACTCTCCGCAAGACGCTTTTTTTTGAGATCATTCAGAAGATCATCTGAAATAACTTGTTGAAAGTATACATTCATATGTAAAATCTTTTTCTTTTTAAATACAAACACTAAACACAAACTAAAAAAAATTAAAAGAACTTTTTTCGGAGCTCTGAAATAATATTCACCCCTTACCAGAAGCAAAAACGTGTTTAAACCTTATATTTTGATTTTGAATTCAGATGTTTCGAAAGATCAGGCCAAGGTTTATGATGCGAATATACAGACATATCTTGCTGAATTTGAAAAGAGATACATACGTATTTAAAAAAGATATTAAATTGAAAACATCATTAAAACAGAGTAAGAAACTTGGGCCCTTTACCCAATGGCTATTTTTAAATCATTTATATATCTTGAATCTTTGAAGGAAGTTTTATTATAAGGAACGAAATGATTGATTGATGATGATTGATTTCGTCTGTTGTAGCTGAGTAGCATGAATAATTTATTCTAAGAATTGTTATATGTAATTGTAGCCAGGGACCGAAAATAACGTACTTTTCAATTTATAACTACAAAAGCTGTAGGAAATTGTCGCAGTAGAATAAATTATAGTATGTATGTACATACATCAAAATTTTGTGATGCCCTCTTTCGATTCTTGTTAAGCTCTTCAAAGAACTTATAAAGCATTTTCTGGGTTCACCACCCCCAAAATTTCAATTGCGATTTTTGAGGTGAAGGACCGATTTTAGGGAAGCTCTCCGAACAAACGTTGATCACAAGACTATATAGAATCGATTGACATACCTCCGTTCAGACCCTAACGAAACACCCTGTATATATGTACATATATGTATAAAAGCTGTTGCCATAATTTTTTATAGTAAACATGATAAAACAAAAATTCTTTTCAAAACGATGAACATAAGAAAAAGTGACATCTTCATACAATTTCTAAATTTAATCCTTCAATCTTTCTCATTAGTTCGTTTCGTTTTTGTTTGTTTTCTTCATAAATAGTTATAAGGCTCCAGAGTTGATTTTAAATTGCTGGTATATCTAGAAAACCATTACATATAATAAATTAAACCTTTGCGTACTACTAGTGTAATATGATGCGCATGTACATAATATGCACAACGCATAATATGCATAATATGTACAATATACCTGTTGCATCGGCTTTTCTTTTTAACGAAGATTCGCATTAATTGCAAGCCGTAGCCATTGAAACTGTCCAAAGCGAGACCGCGCAAACCGAAATTTGGTGATAACGTGAAAACCGCGCAAAGCGAGGGATGAGTGTATCACAATTTGTTTCGGCAAATAGGTTTTATTTTAAGTGCATAACTTGATAAATTTTCTGGCAAAATAATTGCAAGCTTCAAAAGTTGTTATTTTTAGCTCATAAAAATAAAAAACTAAGTTGAATTTTTATTTTTGCCAGAAAAAGAAATCAAGCTGTTGAGCTTTCTTTTTCTTAGCTCCAAATTACTTATCGGTCGGGTCGGGTGTAACAGGTATAGAGAGCTTTTTTCAAGAAAAATCATTTCAGCAATAATTGGCGAAATGATTCGCTTTACTTTTCGTAATAAGGTCCACATAAAGTAAAAGTAGGTACATTACATACAAAATAATAAATTGTATGATTAAT
Source organism: Eutolmus rufibarbis (assembly GCA_963920795.1). Taxonomy (NCBI): domain Eukaryota; kingdom Metazoa; phylum Arthropoda; class Insecta; order Diptera; family Asilidae; genus Eutolmus; species Eutolmus rufibarbis. The sequence goes on along the minus strand of OY987208.1, from coordinate 26,666,330 downwards.
CAATCCCAAAAATGTATCGATCTTTTGTTGTTGAAAGTACTCAGTCATTATTGAATCAAAACAACCGATTAATTGGCCTGGTTTTATAAAAAGAAATGCAGACGCAATGTATCCAAAAATATTGTTTTTATTTTTTTTAATGCCTTTGTACTATTACGAATAAAAGACGTTAGCAACCTCTTACAGAGTAACTTATTCTAGTTGTTTTTAATAAAATATCGATGGAGTGTATTTGCTCTGGCTCCAGCAGTTGGATGCGCCGCATTCGCCTTCGTGGCTATGGAGCTGCGCCATGAGGAGATCAACTCGCTTTGAACGTCCAGGGGCAATTCTTTGAAGACACTCGAGTCCACACCCGAGGGGCACGGAATGTTCGCTAAGTTTCCAGTAATCGTAGTTGTTGCTGTTTCCGGCGAAATGCATTCTTTAGGCGATTTCGTCGTGTTGAAGGCAGACTTATCACCAGAAATTCCACTGTCTGTGATGTCTTCTTGTATCATCGGAATTGTGGGAGAATCGACGACACTATTGGATGATGGTGCAGGAGTTCGGCTGGCTGCTGATTGGCAGGAATTCAAAATCGGGGCATCCTTCTCGCTATCCCTGGAATTGAGTCGTAATTCAGCAACACGCAGTTTGCTGGGAGAGGCGATATCACCAACTTCTGCGCTTTGGACACACCTTCGCTTCGCAATCAGTAGACCTAAACGAGATTTCTTGGGAGACGGCTCGATTTCCGTTTCCGAGAAGTCAGACACATCGGAGGGAATCGATTCAACATCGACCAACATTGGAATGGGCGAGGCAGTGGTTCTTCGGCGATAGAATTCATCACCGGGCTCCGAGCTTGCAGCACCATCGCTCTTTAGGCTCGTCACGGACTGAACTTCTAAATCACTCTTTTTAATCAAAAAATTTGCAATTGAGGAGGAACCAAATTTCCTCTCTTGGAATTTGGAAAAGGCTAAACCCAACAATGTAATATTAAAGGGCTTTTTTAAATCAACAATCCTATCAAAGAGACGCATAATAATTTTGAGCAACTTATCTTGAGCTCCTTCAGCTAGCATAATTTGGCCGTCGTGAAGAAGTTTAAACAACGACGGCAAAATGTTAGCCTGTTTAGTTTCCCGATGACTACTTTTTTTCTGGGCATCGAATTTGCGAATTATTATCTTTAGTGCAACTGGAATTCGTCCATCCTCTGAGACTTGTCCGACAAGTCTCATAAGCATCAAGCGAAATCGTTCTTCGACATCCTTTTTCACCGAGATAGGTTTACAGGAATCTTCCAAACCAATGGTTTTGGGCTTTCCAGAAGGTCGAACTGCGGAAGGGTCTCGCCCGAAAGACATTTCTCTCAGCTTATTTGCCGATTCATAGCCCAATTTCGCCTTTAAGGTATCAAAGTCACAATTTTGTAAATCAGCCACAGTCATGACCCCGCACTCATTCAACAATTGTTCGGTTTTTTGACCAATCCCCGTGATCCGCTTCAGGCAATCCAACTCCCTCATGAAAGTCTCTGCCGCTGTTGGATCCAGAACGGTCTGCTTATTCGGCTTGTTTACACTTCCGACAAGTTTCGCCAGCAGCTTGTTATGAGCGATTCCAGCGCAGCAAGTTATATTTAAAGTTTTGTATAAATCGGATCGGATCTGCTTGGCCAAGTGAGTGCCAATGCTCATCCGGGGTCCACAGCCGCATGAGCAAGATTTAAGATTCTCAACGTTCGGGTATACACAACCTTCGAAACTAACATACATACTTTCATTATTTTCCTGCAGCCGCTGATTGACCACATCGGTGAGATCCAGGAAATTCTCGTCCAACCCCAGTTTCTCGACTTGTGAGGTGTACTTGTGCAAAACCTCAAAGATTTTGTTCGACATCTGCCGGTAGTTACTAAGATCCTCGCCATTTACTAAAACTAAATCGGGACAGAGTCTTTTCGCCTCACTGACCGTCATCAGCTTCTTGATCCCAAACTCCCGAGCGACGTAGTTTGAAGTGACGACTATACTTTTCTGCTGCACACCCAGGGGCTTGTCTCGCAAGGTGGGATCCCGAATTTCTTCGACCTGTGCGTAGAAGTAGTCCATGTCGATGTGGATTATAACTTTCCTATGGACATCGGGTGTTTGGAGGTTGGTTATGCCCTCCATGGCTGTAAGAAAGCGAATTTACATTTTTAAGAGAACTACTAATATTGCATTTTGCAGAGGACTAGCCGGGTATGCTATAATTTTAGAAAGTGGAATAGAAAGGTAAGTGTGTTAAAACAAAAGAGGTTTTACAATTATTTTAATTGGTAATAAACAATAAATAAATGAAAACAAGAATATAGCGATATTTTCTCCAAATATAACAATTTTAAATTAAAGGTTCAAAGATGTCTTTTCAGATAGGCTATTACAAATCACTCTGTAATTTTCTTATTGTTCACCTTATAGACATAGTTGAGGCCTTATTCAATATTAGTGACTACAGGTACTAATTGCTTAGCTGGTTCCCTAACTTTACTTTTTGAAAAACGTTAAAACTCCGAGTTTTAAAATTGTATCTTTTTGCGTTGTTTAAATTTTCACTAAAAATTTTCGTCCACAATAACAATGAAATGGTAAGAGATAAGGTAGAAAATTTTGAAGCTATAATTTTTCAAGAATGCAAGGTAAAAAGTGTTTTTAGCATGCAAAGGAAAGTTCTATTTAAATTTTAAAAAGAGCTCAATTGCGTTCATAGAAAATAAATCCTTAAATCACATAAATACATATACGAGTGTTCTTAACAATTGTCAGAAACATTTGCTTTGTTAGATTAGAAATTATAGCGTCTTTTGCAATTGTGAAAATTTCATTTCTGCAATTTTTAAAATGGATAAATTTATTGCAGAAAAAATAAGCATTCAATTTATTTTAAAAAATGAAATTTCTTATACGTATGCATTGAAAATGTTAAAAAAGTGTTATGGTGATGAAACAATGTCGGCAAAAAAATGTTTACAAATGGTCCAAGTCATTCAAAGAGGGTAAAGAAGCATCATCAAAGGCGATCAAAATCAAAGTCATGTTAAGTGTTTGCCTCGATTACCATGGTGTTGTCCACAAAGAATTTCTTCCATCTTGACAAATAGTTAATAAAGAATATTATTTAAACGTTACGCGTCGTTTAAAACGAAACCCACCACAATTATGGCAAAACAAATCATTGTTTTCTCATCACGATAACGCAGGCTCCATATTCACTAGATATGATTCCGTGCGACCTATTTCTATTCTCTCGGCTTAAGTTACCACTTCATGCACATCCTTTTGAATCAGTTGAAGTTATAAAAGAGAATTTGCTGGCCGCTTTAAAGACTATACCAGAAAACGAATGCCAGAAGTGTTTGAGAACTGAAAAAAATGTTGGCGTAAGTGTACAATATCGGAAGGGGATCACTTTGAAAAAGACCAAATAAGTTTTGAAGAAAAAATTTAAATTTTGCAATTTATTTAAAAATTAACCTTATTTTTTGTCCATAGTAGTACACTATACATACGATCTACGTATTTGATACCATACATTATATTTTACGACGTTATTTAGATTTAAGATTAAGACTACTGATTTTCGCCGCATCGATTTACAAAATAATTGAACTCGTTTTTCTTTGAAAAGAAATTTTATTTCCTTTTTTAATTTGTTTGAACGTGAACGTTTAGCATTAAGTATTTACCGTGGATGAAGTTTGGGGAAAAGTGCAATTGCATTAGGAAAGACTTTTAGTCCCAGCAATTGGAATTTCGATGTAATGCCGGGCAAACTCCAGACCTCTGAGGAACACTAGCAAAAGGGTTTCCAGGTAGATTCAAATAATCTTGTGAGAAGGACTGAGAACATATAAGAAAAGTATTTGTTCGCTCTGGGTATCAATGGTAACCCCAAATTGTCTCGCAAAATTAATAAATTGTTTGTGGTTAATGAACTAAAAGTACTTGTTGTTTCCTACGTTCATACAGATACCAGCTTAAATCTGCCGTCAAAGCTTCCCTGTTAAATTTTTACAAGTTATTTGTTTGCCGGAATAGCTTTTTTCTTGGCGGACACTCACGCCCCTAAGGAAAGGTGATTTTAATTTTAAACTCTACTTTCGCGCTTTTTAAATTATCCAGTTTAAGGGGGATTTCTAGTGTGTCAGTTTCAAAAAAAATCGTTCGACCTCTAAAATAACCCTATGTAATCCTTTTCATCACATCTGCTAATTGATTACAAATACAAAATGTTCTTATCTTTATGGCGGCGAGGGCTCTTCTTCTGCAGCTGGTACATGTACGAACTAGACCTCGGACAGGCTCCAAATTTTCTTAAAAGGCGCCTTTCGCTCTATATTGAATGAAAATAATCGATGAATCGTGATTTAATCAAAAGGGAAAGTGTACGATTATTCAAATAAAATAAATCCATTATTGTAAATTTGATCTTTGAATCGTTGCTATCTCGTTTTATGATCGTTTCCGTACAAACAACAGATTTAATCTCGAAAAATTCTCCTATTGGGTACCTACATATGTACGTTATAAAATACAACTACTGTTTAGATTTCATAATATGTACTAGCTTTAAAGGTTTTGGGCTAGACGTTGATAAGTCAGTGAGGACATGAAATTTACAAATTATTTTAATTGTTTCCCCGTGTTGTTTGTCCGTTACTTGCAGTCAATGCACATGCACCCCTACCCAAAATAGCCCTTAAAGGGGTGTGGCGTTATTATCTAGCGAAGCACTTAGTCATTTCGTCTTATCTATTTGTTTTGATTTTATCGTTTCTGAATTTTACAAGCTAACAGAATTTTGTCACTTGTGGATATCGTGTTTCTTCTTTTCGTCATAGTTCTATTTTCAAAGAAATATTAAAATATCAGCGTTTCCATAACTCTCGCATCCCGTCTTATGCTGGATTACAGAATTAGATTAGATGTGAATTATGCACGGGGATGAGGAGATATTCTATAAGATTTTACAGCAGCCTGCACCTCTCCAAGGAGAGCCTTAAATTACCTTTCCCGCTGTGTTTTGTTCCCGAATCATATAAAAGAGCGGAGTACGATGAGTTATTCAGAGTATTATGTTTTGCGGCCACCAGCACCTCGCAGTCTTGTCGGCCTTGCGTAGCTTTCTTCACGGAATTCGCAACGCCATCAAATTGAGTTATCATGAGAAGCAGTAGGGAAGTCCACCCACACCCAGTTCTTCACTTTGGACCCCAATCCATATTACTTGCTACTGGAAAAGGAAGGAGCCCCTCGACAACATCTACAATTAAAGCAAATTGTGTCGACTCGACGCTATGGATTTTTTCTTAATAATAGCATGGGATGGGACTGAAAATTCGCCCAGTCCACTCAGAGGCGTTAAGACTGAAAAAGAACTCTTGTGCAAGAGCACCATTTGTTCCATCACCCAGCTCTTTCAGAACCGGCAACAAATGAAAAGTACAACAGAAAAATGTCCCATGGTGAAATTTACAAAGTAAACGCGCAATTACATCATTAAAACATACCTTTTCTCTGTATTTTGACAGTTTGGCCGCGGGGTAGGAAATTGTTAACCAATCAACCTTTGGGCGACCATCGAAGGAGGGCCCCTTTCACGATCGGGAGCAGCCCATCCCACGAGACGTAAAGTGGCCGGATCTAAATATTTATTTTATCAAGATCAATTCGTTGTCGCGGCGAAATTCTCGGGAAAAATTTCGTGAAGAAATCCCAGCAGACGCGACTCACACCAAAACTACCTCGCAGCACGTCCCTGATCCGTCACAACATGAACATTCGTGTCAATACAGGCGATTTTGTAGAAAGTGGAACAGTGGAGAGATTTGGAGAAAATTTTGTGGACGTTTATTAAAACCCGACAAATGTTTGGTATTTGCTTCACAGATTTCAAAACATAAATTAAATTACTGGACTTAATTGTAACTCTAAATTGATATATTTCATACTAAACCCTTTAATATGACTTAATTCTTCTTCATCCATTATTCGTCAAAATTGAATTCCGAAAAGTCTCCAATCAAATTTTTACTGCACTTTTATTGGAGACACTTTTTCAATTATTTCATTTTTTCACAAAACTTTTATATTATATTTAATTTTTTGTGTAAAAGAATACAATTCACGCTTAAATCACAATAAAATTTTGAAACATTTAAACAAAAATTAATCTGAGTTATGACACTACACTCCACTCCTTAATCAGTTTCCGAACCCGTCCCAAAGCCAAATTGAAAAGTGAACGGTTAAAGTTAAACGAGTGCCGTTTGTTTGAGAGTTGTGCTTATGCGCAAATTGAAGCTCTAAATATTGTGAAGTTTTACGTGATTTTATGCAATTCGCTGAGATTTAAATGGAATCGAAAGTACCGAAGCCGACTGGCTTAAAAAAACCCACAGTTATCCCCAGCAGAACAATTGTTCCAGCCGACAGATTGAAGGCGAGCACGAATATTTTCAAAAGTGCAGCCACCAGCAGAGCTCCTTTGGCGAGAGATGTGTCTAATTTCGCCACGATTGCTAAAACGGGTAATGTCTATCTTAATTTGGAATCTAAAGTACTTTATTAATTGGTTTTAATTAGGAGGATTGCCAGGATCCCCCGACATTTCGACAAGGCCAAGGCCAAGGCTCCGCAGAAGCCGCTCGGTCGGGGACCTGAGGGATATTTCTACGAGAACCCTGAAGAGAGCTGAACCCACCTTGGCTCCTATTCCAGCTAAATTGAGCCGTTTCAATTTACACACCTCGGCGCCAGCCAGAAATGGACCTCCTGCAGTAAACAGGCCGAGGACCACGCCTGCTTCCACCGCTTCCACCGCTTCTAGCAACAATTCGGCGGGCTTTGGTAATAAAACAACGATCAAGAAAACTGCAACCACATCAGCGCCAAAATTAACAAATAAAAAGATCCCTGCATATGACTACAAAGCGAGATTTAATGACTTGCTTGAAAAGCATAAAGTGCTAAAAAAGAAATTTGAGGATGCCAAGGAGGAGTTGTGCGCGCTTGATACTCTTCCCGAGCAATACGAGGAATGTCAGAGCGAGCTCTACCAGACCAAACAGGATTTAAAGTCATCAGAATCGCTTGCAGAATGTCTTCAGAAGCAAAACAGCACACAAGAAGTTAAAATTGCCTCCCTAACGAAATGTTTAATGGAAACTAAAGAAAAACTCGACGAATTAATAAAGCAATATGAGGTAAGGTTATTTATTTATTTATTTGTCCCCATCAATACATATAATTAGAGGAATGGGGTTTGACGTTATTCCAACTATGTTGAGAGTGCATCACATCATAATTAACTTTTTGCATGATTTTGTTTTTCTTATTTCTATAATTCCCTTCTAGTCGACCTCAATGGTATAAAAAAAGGGATCAGATTTTTATGTACATATAACATATAAGGAAGCAAGTATAATATAATTTATTCAGTCTCTTAATTACACTAATTTACAATAATTTTGCTCCTATACAAATGATATATGTACAATTTCTATAGGATTTTTTCCACAGATTACGAATTCATAAACGAAAATGTCCCATCACGTCGTTTTTGAGACAAATAAGTTTGAAGAGTACATAATATCGGTATTGTGAAAATTTTTAAAAATTCTGTACAAAATAACGTATTATTGTAGGAGCTTGTAATGTAGCTCAAATAAAAGTTTGAAACTTCAGTTATTATATTAAAATTCTAGTCTTTAAGACTTTCCAAAATACTCTTATAATTTCACTTGTCTCTGTTATTTACTTCATACAATTGCTACTGAATGAAAATCACAGGTACCGCACTTTCATGAAAAACTATTTTTCCAATATGCTTAGTAAGAGCTATGGAATTATGGTACTTCATATATCTAAATAAGGATTTAGGCTTTCATTTGAGCTATGTTATGAACACTTTTCACGTTCCGTTATTTATTTATTTTTTCAATTTTCAAATTATCCCAAAATACGATTTGTTTTAGTTTTCATCCTATTTTTCTTAAAAATGTGACGTGATAGAAACAAACCAATTTCACGTTAGTGATTAGTTGATCATTAAACAAACAGAAAAATACATTTCATACAAAGAGTAAAAAAAAGTGATTTTTGTAAACCAGTGGTATTATTGCATTGCGATATTATTTGGAGGTTCGTCTTAAAAGTGTTTTCTGATCTTGTGGATAAAAACGGCTAGGGTTGTCGCTGTCTTAATTTCTTTAAAAAAAGCCTATTAGGAATACCAAAATTTATTTTATATTTCCAGAAAATAACAAAAGAGCACACCGAGATGTCTACAGAGCTAATTACACTTCGAGAAAGATGCGCCGCTCAAACTGAAATGGTTGAGTTCCTGAATAATGAGCTGGATGAGTGTAAAGATCAGTTATTTAATGCGAACATTGAGCGAAAGGATCTTCACAATGTGATCATGGATCTGCGGGGCAATATACGGGTATTTTGTAGAATTCGTCCACCCCTGGATTCTGAAGAGAACAGACAACTATGCGGGTGGAATTATCTTGACGAGGCTACACTAGAAATTACGAACATGGACCTTTTAGCGTCATCCGCGAAAAATAAGACACCAAGTCACACATTCTCCTTTGACTATGTCTTCCATCCGAGGTCAACTCAGGAAGACGTCTTCGAAATGGTATCCCCAATGATTCAGTCCGCCTTGGATGGTTACAATATTTGCATATTCGCATATGGACAAACTGGAAGCGGTAAAACGTTCACCATGGATGGGATACCAGAGAATGTGGGCGTGATCCCTCGGACTGTTGACCTCCTGTTTGATTCGATTAAAAACTACAAGAGACTCGGCTGGGAATACGAAATCCGAGCAACTTTCCTTGAGATTTACAATGAGGTATTGTATGACCTGCTAAGCAATGAACAAAAAGATCTAGAAATTCGAATGCACAAGAACAAGACAGACATTTATGTGTCCAACATTACTGAAGAAGTTGTCTTGTCCGCAAATCGTTTGCGGGAACTCATGCAAATCGCTAAAATGAATAGAGCGACTGCTGCAACGGCGGGCAACGAAAGGTCATCAAGATCGCATGCAGTCACTCGAATAGAGTTAATAGGTCGACATGTGGCAAAAGGCGAAATATCAATTGGAACAATAAACCTCGTTGATCTGGCCGGATCAGAGAGTCCAAAGACAAGCATAAGAATGAATGAGACGAAAAATATCAATAGATCTTTGAGCGAGTTAACTAATGTTATTTTAGCTCTACTACAAAAACAAGACCACATCCCATACAGAAACTCAAAATTAACTCACCTACTTATGCCTAGTTTGGGAGGCAATTCCAAAACTTTGATGTTCATTAACGTAGCACCATTCCAGGATTGTTTCGTGGAGTCCGTGAAGTCCTTGCGGTTTGCAGCATCTGTGAACTCTTGCAAGTTAGCAAAAGCGAAGAAGAACAAGTTTTTGAACTCCTCCCTTTCGGGACTTTCATGAATGTAAGTGCTCAATGTTTTTTTTAGTTGCAAACATGTTTTTAAGCCGAATTGAAATGATTTATATTTTTAATTTGTCCGGATTAGCCACTTTCGTGAACTTTTCCGCTGTTTCGTATATTTATAGAGTCGAGTCCTACAGAAGTTGGTGTTGTTTATAGGAAATAATAAACTTAAAAACAAGAAAACAGTCGTTTTAAGATTTTTTAATTTGATGAACTATTTCTATTTGGCAAGATATTAATTTTATTATAACAGCTAATTTGTCCCCGAGTATCTGATTTTAATCATTTCCACATTTTCTTAATTCTTTAATACTGCTGTAAAATTTAATATAGCAAGTTCTAAAAGGAGGTGGGTAGATCTGGCGATTTTTTTAAAAATATTTTTACTATAAATTTGCTTTTATAGTTTAAGCACAGGTTTAAACTTAACTATTGATGAAACAACAAAATATGTCAAGTTTGTCTTTGTTAAAATTTTCAAGGGAAGTGAACTAAATATCGATATATTTTATTAACAATTTTTGAGTTTTAATTCCCCCTTCCGTTGCAGAAATTTCCTTCTTGTTGTGGGTCGATTTTTTCTTCACATAATTTTAATAATTAGTCAACCCCTAAAAAGTAAGAATCACTTGGATTTTATTTATTACATATAAAAATACCATTCGTCACATTTGTGCATTCTTGATAGGATATGGGACGGCTGCAAGATTTTCCCAAAATAAATTTAATCCACTTTTTCCATCTTTCGGGCAAAAGGCTGCTATATTCTCCCTTCCCTTTCTGATCACAGATTTATCAGTTTTTCATATTGCGTAACAGGTGTCTTCGCTTTTAAAAAAATGTTTCTATGTATAATAATGTTTGAATTGCCAGTATTCAATGCGTTTAGTTTTGTTTGTTCATTTGGAGAGATTTTAGAAATTTATTTTTCAATGGAAGAAATTTTTTGTCAATTAGTTCTTTTTATGGCATTATTTATTCATCCTTCAAGTTTATTTTTTCATTGTAAAATTAAAAAAAAAAGTCTAGAAATTCCATCAGCAAGCAGAGTCGCTGCCAATTCGAGGGGTCTATTGTAGACCTGATTTTGACAGACAGAACAAAAAATAGAAAAAAAAAACATTTTATTCAGGAAGGATGTGATATTCGGAACCACGGAAATTAGAAAAATTCGAATTAGAAAAAAATAGCGGCTCGCTGAATAAAAAATCGACTTTTAGCCTCTCTTTTTTGGTCTTTAGAGAGGTGCAAAAAATCGAAAAAGTTAATATTTTTAAGTAATCCTGGTTCCGGCCATAAAGGGAGTATAACGAAGAGAAAAAGCGCTTATTCATTTAATTCGGTTAATTTGAATTTGAGTTATTAAATTGAAAATTTTTCAGGAAACGCGTTTAAAGTTCCAGTACACCATGGTTTGGCCGGCGAAAACTCGTTTAAAAACCCCCATAATTTTCCCAATTTTCAAGACTTGGAAATTTCTTTCCGGAGATTATTCAGAAAGATTCTTATAACAATAAAATGAAAAAAAAATTGAATTTTTTAAAAATTCTACATGAGAATACATCCGGAAGAAAATAAAAAAAAAAATCTCAATTTTATAGATACTATTCCCTGTTTTTAAACTTATTTCACCAACCGGGAGTACGAGTATTTATGGTGGAAAGGCAAACTAAATAAATTTGTATAAAACCAATTTATTTCGAAAATACAATTTCTAGTAGACTCCTTGTAGAAAATATGGTTAAAAGGGTAAACTTTCTTACCAACTTTCTGCTTATAGTTATCTGGTTCACTTTATGTGACCACCTTCCTTCAATTTGGCTATCAAAGTATCTACATCGGGCACGGTAGCCCCAGCTTGCCTCACAGGAGGCTCTTCGACTGATATAATGTCAATCCTCGGAGCAGTATCAACGCCCAGGTCCTTGGGGGTCACCTTCTTGATTGGCTTCTTCTTGGCTTTCATGATGTTGGGCAAAGTGGCGTACCTCGGGGTGTTAAGACGCAAATCAGCGCTCAGTACGGCGGGAATTTTGCACTTGATTGTCTCCAGTCCTCCGTCAATCTCTCGGGTAATTGTGAGGCCATCACCAGTTTTTTCGACTTTCGAGCAAAAAGTCGCCTGAGGCCAGTCGAGAACAGCCGCGGTCATTTGGGCAGTTTGATTGCTATCATCGTCGATGGCTTGCTTTCCGACGATGACCAAATCGGCCTTTTCGTCCTGGGCAAGTTTTGCTAGAATTTTAGAAATGTGTATTGGCTGGAGAGTTTCATACTCCTTGCCAGCGACTTCAACGTGAATGCCCCGATCGACCCCCATGGCCAGAGCAGTCCTGATCACCTCCTGAGACTGTGCTGGCCCGACGGAGACGGCGACTATTTCGGATGCCAGTTTCTTCTCCTTCATCTTCACAGCTTCCTCGACAGCAATCTCGTCAAAGGGGTTCATTGAGTGCTTCACCCCATCGACGACCACCCCGGTCTTATCTGGCTTGACACGAATCTGGAAAATCTCTGGTGCAGTGGGTTAAAACGACGATATTCTTAAAACCGCTTACCTTGACCGCATAGTCAATCACTCTTTTAACTCCTACGAGGACTCTGGACATTGTACGCTGGGGGGAAATTAACTAGATGAGTTAAATAAGAGGAAAATTTTATTAAACTGGCCACTTTGACGGATGGTGGTCCAAAGGTTACATGCCGCAAGTGACAGCCACTGGATTGCCATATGAAGGTATGAATATTTAAACTGATTGTGAAAAACTATTTATTTTATTTGATTTCTTTATTTATTTCCCCTTAAAATATGTTTCCAAAATTACGTGATTCTCTTATTGTTATACTTCGTGTTTATTTCGGATTATTAAGGAGGCATAGTAAAAGGTATAAGGGGGCACCACTGACATGTAGAAAAGGACCACGGTATAGAAAATACAAGGTATGATCTTCCGGCAATTTGACAGCTCGTGACGTCATCTTGGGAAATAATGTATGGGGACTCAGAAAATGTACTACTACTAAATTCTTAGGGACATTTTTTGTTAATTCATGAAAACAGATTCGTCGAGCAAAATTATTTTAATTTTTTAAGAGGTTCTCAATGCGGGAAAACTTTACTGAAATAAAGAAAAAGTATAACTCCTCACAGGCACCAATATAGTGAGTGCAAAGTATCGCAGAATTGTTATTTAATGACTTAAAGATACAATTTTTCTATGCTTGTCTATTGTCTTAACTGCTTAGCATATATATTCCAATATTATTTTATAAATTGTGAACATTTAACACTTTAAACTGGTGAACTTTTCATAGGGCTTTTGTTGCCCTTGTGTACCTGTAAAATGAAGTGATTTAAACCAACGAGGACTAGTTTTAGCTAAAAGAAAATGCTGATACCTTAGTAAGAATTGTTTGTCTATTCGTAAATTTAAAAGATTGTTGTATTTGTCCTTAGAAAGTTTTTAATTGCAATAATAAACATTTAAGTACTCAGATATGGCTAAGCGGATTAATAAACAAAAGCTAGGGAAATCTGCAATGATACAAGCACTGTAAATTTTGCGCTTTTAACTTGTTTTGGCAAAACTTTACTGAGGAGTTGTCTCTAAAGGCGTTAGGAATCTGAAAAGTAAAATGTTATGTTTAAAAGAAAATAAAAACCACATTATAATTTTATTTTACTGTTTTTAATTTCTTTCTTGATTTTTTCTTAACATTATTATCACACAAACTCTAATTCAAATGCTTAATTCTAAAATACATTCTAGTAGACCTAAAGAATAGGTTTTTTATCTTAGATTCTAATTGAACATTTTTTGATTTATTTAATATCTTGCCAAATAGAAATAGTACATCAAATTAAAAAATCTTAAAAAGACTGTTTTCTTATTTTTAAGTTTATTATTTCCTATAAACAACACCAACTTCTGTAGGTCTGGACTCTATAAATATACGAAACACCGGAAAAGTTCACGAAAGTGGCTAATCCGCACAAATTAAAAATATAAATCATTTCAATTAGGCTTAAAAACATGTTTGCAACTAAAAAAAACATTGAGCACTTACATTCATGAAAGTCCCGAAAGGAAGGAGTTCAAAAACTTGTTCTTCTTCGCTTTTGCTAACTTGCAAGAGTTCACGGATGCTGCAAACCGCAAGGACTTCACGGACTCCACGAAACAATCCTGGAATGGTGCTACGTTAATGAACATCAGAGTTTTGGAATTGCCTCCCAAACTAGGCATAAGTAGGTGAGTTAATTTTGAGTTTCTGTATGGGATGTGGTCTTGTTTTTGTAGTAGAGCTAAAATAACATTAGTTAACTCGCTCAAAGATCTATTGATATTTTTCGTCTCATTCATTCTTATGCTCTCTCTCTTTTCGCTCAATGTTCGCATTAAATAACTGATCTTTACACTCATCCAGCTCATTATTCAGGAACTCAACCATTTCAGTTTGAGCGGCGCATCTTTCTCGAAGTGTAATTAGCTCTGTAGACATCTCGGTGTGCTCTTTTGTTATTTTCTGGAAATATAAAATAAATTTTGGTATTTCTAATAGGCTTTTTTTAAAGAAATTAAGACAGCGACAACCCTAGCCGTTTTTATCCACAAGATCAGAAAACACTTTTAAGACGAACTTCAAAATAATATCGCAATGCAATAATACCACTGGTTTACAAAATTCACCTTTTTTTACTCTTTGTATGAAATGTATTTTTCTGATTTGTTTAATGATCAACTAATCACTATTGTGAAATTCGTTTGTTTCTATCACGTCACATTTAAGAAAAGTAGGATGAAAACTAAAACAAATCGTATTTTGGGATGATTTGAAAATTGAAAAAATAAATAAATAACGGAACGTAAAAAGTACTCATAACATAGCTCAAATGAAATAAATCCTTATTTAGATACATATATGAAGTACTATAATTCCATAGTTCTTACTAAGCATATTGGAAAAATAGTTTTTCATGAGCGTGCGCTACTTGTGATTTTCATTCAGTAGCAATTGTATGAACTAAATGTTAACAGTGAAAATTGAAATTATAAGAGTATTTTGGAAAGTCTTATCTTTAGAAGAATTTTAATATAATAACTGAAGTTTCAAACTTTTATTTGAGCTATACATTACAAGCTCCTACAATAATAATACGTTATTTTGTACCAAATTTTTAAAAATTTTCACAATACCAATATTATGTACTTTTCAAACCTATTTTTCTCAAAAACGACGTTATGGGACATTTGCGTTTATGAATTCGTAATTGTACATATATCACTTGTATAAGAGTAAAATTATTGTAAATTAGTGTAATTAAGAGACTGAATAAATTATATTACACTTGCTTCCTTATATGTAAATAGAAGTTACTTATATTTATGTACATAAAAATCGTATCCCCTTTCTTATACCATTGATGTTGACTAGAAGGGAATTATAGAAATAAGAAAAACAAAATATCATGCAAAAAGTTAATTATGATGTGATGCACTCTCAACATAGTTGGAATAACGTCAAACCCCATTCCTCTAATTATATGTATTGATGGGGACAAATAAATAAATAAATAACCTTACCTCATATTGCTTTATTAATTCGTCGAGTTTTTCTTTAGTTTCCATTAAACATTTCGTTAGGGAGGCAATTTTAACTTCTTGTGTGCTGTTTTGCTTCTGAAGACATTCTGCAAGCGATTCTGATGACTTTAAATCCTGTTTGGTCTGATAGAGCTCGCTCTGACATTCCTCGTATTGCTCGGGAAGAGTATCAAGCGCGCACAACTCCTCCTTGGCATCCTCAAATTTCTTTTTCAGCACTTTATGCTTTTCAAGCAAGTCATTAAATCTCGCTTTGTAGTCATATGCAGGGATCTTTTTGGTTGTTAATTTTGGTGCTGATGTGGTTGCAGTTTTCTTGATCGTTGTTTTATTACCAAAGCCCGCCGAATTGTTGCTAGAAGCGGCGGAAGCGGTGGAAGCAGGCGTGGTCCTCGGCCTGTTTACTACAGGAGGTCCATTTCTGGCTGGCGCCGAGGTGTGTAAATTTAAATGGCTCAATTTAGCTGGAATAGGAGCCAAGGTGGGTTCAGCTCTCTTCAGGGTTCTCGTAGAAATATCCCTCAGATCCCCGACCGAGCGGCTTCTACGGAGCCTTGGCCTTGTCGAAATGTCGGGGGATCCTGGCAGTCCTCCTAATTAAGACCAATTAATAAAGTGCTTTAGCTTCCAAATTAAGATAGACATTACCCGGTTTAGCAATCGTGGCGAAATTAGACACATCTCTCGCCAAAGGAGCTTTTTGCCCGATGGAACTTGAACTTCTTTCGTTTTCGTTTGCAATTTCGCTGTAAATTTATCATTTATAAGTTCATAATTTATTTTTTTGTTTTAACACTTTGACTACCATGTAGCAATAGTTGAATAAGTGGCTAAATAAAATCTGGCAGTCAAAGTGCAAAAGCAATGTAATTTTATCGAAATTTATTATGATTTTCTTACTTCCTTTGATTTTTTCAGGGATCATAACTGTTATAATTATATTAATCATTTTATTCATAAGACAAAAAGTAGCAATTAAATTTCACCAAAAATATTTTAGATTATTTTTACCAAATCTTTGTTTATTATTATTTAAGGACTTTTTTTTAAAAGCAACTGTAAAAATATAAATCTTCGAAAGACTCTTATAGAATAAATGTGTTTTTAATAGTTTTTTTTTCGATTTAAAATTTAAAAATATATTTTTTCTTAGTAATTTTGAGACTTGAAAAATTAAACACAAAAATATGAGCAGCTAATGACTTAAAATATTGTGGGCTTTAACTGGTATTTTTATTTCAACAATTGAAATGTTTAATAAGTAATTAGTGCGTCATTTATTATAAAAATGAAAAATAAGTCACTTCAACCAGATCAAAACACCTTTACTATTCGACTTGTTAATTCAAAAATATAAAAATTACTGGTATTCTACGGTCCCCGTTTATTTTTCAAAAGCTAGTAAAAATTATGTTATTATAACTGAAATGTACTTACACTTTTTTGTTGTGCGGCGAGTGCAAGTACGATCCGTGCCGATTTCCAATGGTTGGATTGTCCTGTTAAACATTGTCTTATACAGCCTGTTATACGCTGGCCATTTGATCCAATTATACACGTTAGCTAAATATCGCATAAATTGTAATTTAAAAAGTCAGAATTCTCGCGAATTTTGTTTTTATCTTAAGGGGAGATATACACCTAGGAGCCGGAAAAAAGGTTAATTTTTGTGAATTTTTTCAAGGAAAACTATTTGAAATTACGGATTGGGGTTTTAATTATCTAATAGTATATACATTCAAAAATATGTTTAATTTTTTTTATTTAAAAATATCAAATATATACAAAGATATAGTATGATCATTGGAGCGTCATAAAAAAATATGCGTTTACGGTACCCACTGGCGTTTCTATAAAAATCATCTTGAAAAAAAAAACCAAAATGATTATTAAATTAGATACTATACTTTAGTAGTTGTCTTAGCCGATTTTGAAAATAGCGATTTATGACAAAATGGCGGACGTTTGAACATAAATAATGATTTTCGGACCAAAAATTTGTTATTATTTTGCCTATAAAAAAAAAACTAAGTAACAAAAAAAAAATCCTATGACAAGTATTAGATAATGTTGTATAGAATAACTATAAAAAACTTCAAGGTAATCGGTTCATTAGTTTTCGAGAAATTTTGGGTACCGATTGGAAAAACGTAGTTTTGAGAAAAACGCGTTTGAAAATTTGGAAATGAATAAATCATGACTCGGCGCCGCAAAACACGTTTCACTTTCTCGGCTGTAACTCGTTTATTTATCAAAATATTAACTTGCCGTTTTCACCAGATATTCTGGAGACCTCAAGCTTCAAGAAAATGCAAAAAAAAAAAAAAAATTTTTTTTCGACCATCTAGGTGTATATCTCCCCTTAACGGAAAGTAGATCAATTCAGCACAAAACACAATAACTATTTACCTTTATCTCTGATTCGTATTCAACTTTTCATGTGGGGATTTCGTGCACTATTCACAAATTCAAAAATTTCCGCACCAATGTTAACTCTAAACAGCGATATTTTGCATTTACTTGTGTATAATTGAATCTCCGAATAATATAATAAAAAAAAGAACGTTCATTAGAAAGGAAGAAAAAGTGAACGATCCCACAAGTCAATTGAATTTTGCCATTAGTGCTTTTGCAATTGCAGGTCGTGTGTTACTTTTCCTACTTTCTGATGAAAGAAACTAACACGAAAAGTTGAATAATATGCGTCTCAATAAGATGCGAATGCACAAAAAAATGTAAAACACTTACAGTTCTCCCGTGTCCATAAGGCCCTGTGTTTTTATGCTGAGCTGCTGCCGCATGTTGTTCGAAATGGACACACTCGTCTAGTCTCGTTAGGCCATTCCAGCGGTACCGATTCAGCTCAGAGAGTCGTATTCTAAGTTCCCTTTCCCTTTCAATTGATGCCAAACGGCTTTCGTACTCTTGTGCGGTGTAGAATTGCGCAAAAACACGAAATCTATCACGAAACTCTCGCTGTTCTCGATTGTATCGATTTTTATTGTTATTACTTCTGAAGAAATTTGCTACGAGCTGGTAATCTCGAACAATTCGCTTTCTGCGCGCTCGTTCCCTTAGACGGCGTGTGTATATATCGGCCTTAAATAAATAAATAAATAGGGGAAAAGTTTTACTAAGCGATCAGAGGAATGTTTTCGAAAAATTATTGTTGGGTATCAATTGTACTTTATTTACAACTTCATCAACAAACTGATAACAAAAATTAAACAAGACTATCTATTTAGATATGGAAATATTAAGAAAGCTAATTCGTCGAATGCGTTTCATTTAACCTGAAGTCTACACTCTACCAATTCTTATGTTAAAAATTGATCTGATTAGTCGAAGCAATAAAAATCAGACCCTCGGAATATATTATAATAACAACAACACTTACGGGACATATAAATAAGTCTGTTGTTACTAGTTTTACTTTCACAAAATTTCTGAGCCTCTACAAAATTGGAGTTTATTTATTTATTTATTTATTTCGCTTAACCTCCTGAATGACATTTGACAAATTTGAAATTGGCAAAGTCATGTCTTTATTAAAGTTTAGCTTTATTATAGGGATAGTTGTGGCCGGGCAACGCCGGGTACGAGTCAGCTAGTTATATATAAATGGAAGTTCGGACTGTAGGGACTATTACAATATAAAGAAATCCATAAAACTTGATTCGCAATTTTCTTGGAGCAGATTTTTTTATTAGAAGTTCTTTAATAACAGCTCTGGATCGAAAATCTGTTTTCACTTCTAAAGTTTCAAACCATTTCGTCTTCTACATACTGTAAATAGTTAAAGCTTCAAGGTTTTATTTGAGCCACATCTTGAAATTTTTAAAAACAACTCAAACTAAGAAACCGTATTTTCTGTCCTTTTCCCAAAAACCTAACGTTCTGAAAAATTTTTAGTTTTCGAATCTACAGAAAAAATTCTATTGAAGTTTACCTATTACTTGTTCTGTTACATAAACGAACAAAAAAATTTTGATCACGGTTATTGAACAACTGTTGTTTTTATTTTATACAACAGTACTACGCTGTAGGCAATTTTAAGGCTTTACTATAATTATTGTTAGGAGATTCTACTACTCGTTGTACAGAGGATTTTGAGAGAAAAATTGCTACATTAAAAAAACTTAAAACTGAGACCGAAAAATAAATGTACCCGGTTATTGACAGAGGGGTTAAGCTGGTCTAGCTAATACTTGAAACGCAATCTGATCTTAATAAGCAACAGAACAGAAAAAACAAGACTCACCTGTGCTAGCTTTAGTAGCTTTGCCACAAAATTGGTGCCGAGGGGCCCATTGTCCTCCTCGGCCGTGTGATCTTCTATTTTCGGTCTTTGCGACTGTGCCGGCGTCCAAGTGTGTTTACCTATCGTCCCATTCACGAATTTGCTGACGTACACCTCTTCTGCTTCCTCGGCGCTCCTTGTCTCGATGTGTTTGCTAATATCTTCCCAGTTCCCAAATCCGTCATTTTCAATCGCGTCCAGCAAGCGCAACTCCTCACGGGCTGACCATGCTCCCTTTCCTCGAAAAATGGACAGGATTGTAGTCCCGGAATCCATGAATTGATAGGCATGGTCGTTTCGGTGCTCACCTATTTCAGCCCCAGCAGCAAAGCACTAAAATTTCAAATTTCGCGGGCAATATTCAAAGGTTTCATGACGTCGGCGTACGGCTACATCAAAAAATGTTCAATAGACCCACCTGCAGGCAGAGATCGAATGAGGTGCATTTTGCGCAATGCACCCAAGTCCCCGTAATATCATCTTAGCAATTAGTGCAGTTATGCTTAACAAACAGTTGTGAAAGTAATCGAGACATTTTTTGTTAGGGAAGCCACAGAAAAACGCAAACATTTTCCAGAAAATCACAAGCACTCACCCTCCATGATGCTCTGCCGAAGAGGCAGGAGTGCAGGGTTGACAAAAGTTTTGGAAGGATTTTTTTTTTAACATCCACGGTATCAAGGCGCCCGGTAGGGCGCCGAGTGTTGATAGAAAGGAAAATGTTGATAGAAAAGAAACTCGAAGGTCACGGGATAATACTCCCAGATTGTGGAATTGTCGTTTTTCTTCTTTATTTTTCAATGAAAAGTGGGTTTGATAATCGGTTCGGAAAAAAATGCTGGAGTATGCGGATAAGTATCTAGTATTATGAAAAAATTTTTTTTTTTCAAAAATGTTAAAGCGTTCTTCGTAAATTAAATAAAAAGTAACAAAAATTGTTCAAACATATTTTCTCCAGCGGATTTTTTTCCCGTGATGCCGCAACAATGTTTTTCCTCAGTGGAATTTTTTCCCGTGATTCCGTCAACATTGTTTCTTTCTATTTCTGATGAGAAATATCTAATGCGACAGGACAAACTGACTTCACAGTCGTGGCGATAAATCTATATATGTATATAAAAATGTATGTTTGGCTGTATGTCCTTTATAGAATCGTAAACTATGCATTTTATCATGTGATGATCTTTACCAAAGTTGTTGTGCATGAGCCAAAGAAGGTTTCTGAGTTGGTACGACCAATTTTCGACAGATGGCGCCACTGTCATTCTAATGTCATTCCAATGTAAATTGTGAAATTTGGGAGCGTTTTTTGAATAATTTTGTGCATTTCATTGTGAGTTAAATTAATTTAGATAAATATTTCAATCGAATTGAATTTTCGTAGTTTCCGTGAGCTGATTTGACGGAAGATGACGGACTGTCAAATTTTGAAGTTTATGCGATTTCCACCAAAATTGGTACTTGGGGGTTTTCAGGGTCGCTGATTTCAACCCGACTGTCAGAATTTACGAATTCAAGATGGCGGACTGTCAAATATTGAAGTTTATGCGATTTCCACCAAAATTGGTACTTGGGCGTTTTCGGGGTCGTTGATTTCAACCCGATTGTCAGAATTTACTAATTCAGCATGGCGGACTGTCATAAATCCATCAGGTAATTACACCAAAAATTATTAAATAATTCATTTTGTATCCTAAGTCCCTTAAAGGCAATGCAAACATGAAATTACTCCACTTTGAGATACAATTGAATTTCACAAAATTTCGAAGTTTTCGGCAGAAATTTTGTTATAAAACTATGAGAATTAGCCTTTTAGTATCCCATATTGCAAATTCTTCTTATTTTGTGCCTGATTTACCGACGAAAATGGCACAAAAAGCACTAAAAACCTGGGTGGGGTAATGCGGCGAATTAATTCGGATTTAATTGCATTTATGTCCATTTATTGTAACTAAAATTAAGTGGGGATTATAGCAAAAGCAAAAAAGTAGTCTAATTATAACTTTTGAGTTATTAAAGCAGTTGTTTAGCAAAAGTTATAATTAAAAAATGTAATGAATTGCCCATCAGTCAAAGGTTTCTTTCTTATATGAAACAGTCACTCATGATTAAAATTCACTTAATATACGCGTTGATATGTATAATAGTGAACTTGTTCTTGTCCAATGTAAAATTAGTTTAGTTATGGGCATCCATTACGGCAGAGGTGGTGTTGCTTCAAATTCGAAGGCCCTACTGATTAGGGTCAAATCCTATGATGTCCTTATGAATTCGACAATTCTTTTACATATCACTTGTAGATTTTGATGAATGTGCTAATCAAGGCAATAAATAGGTCTGTAATTTACACTTTACAAGTGATTGTGCTATTTTTTGTATAGGAAATAAAAAACAAACCATTCGGCCTCAGACTCGGTAGAATTTTCAAAATATGAGAAAACGGACGACCACACTACTTTCATACGAAGCTTTAATTTATTAATAAAAACGTAGTCAATTCTTTGTTTTGTGTATATTAAAGGAATAAGTTATTTTTTCTTTCTTCAGCCTTTTTTCTACAATTTATCCTAAATTTTAAAGTTTATTAGCTTTATATCTTCTATATTTTGCCTAAAAATAATTTAAGGGACCTTGAAATAAAATTAGGTAAACAACGAAATCATTTTAGGGTTTTCTTTAAAACTGTTTTTAAAAACTAAACTAGGCCAGTATTTGCAATTGATCCATGTGATTATACCCTTAAACTCCACTCGGAATGCAATCAAATCAGCCTTATATATGTCAGTGAAATCAGCTGACAACAAACGTCACTTTCGAAATGTAAACAAACGTCAGTTGTTCAAAGTACTTTTACATTACAGCAGAACAGCTCATCTCCACGGGTTAGTTCCTCGTGTTCTCTTTAAATTTTTGATAAAAACCACTTCCATCACTCAAAATGTCGCCGCCGCTGATTATGCGGGTGATGTCCCTGTCGTTAAACACAGCAAAGAGAGCAGGCAGAGTGATTCGCGAAATAATGGAAAAGGGTAACTTGGGAATTATCGATAAGGTAAATGAAAACAATGCTGAAAGAAACTTTCACTTATTTAATGTGGCCTGATTCGCTAGGGCAAGGATGACTTGCAAACCGAAGCTGATCGAACGGCGCAGCGGGTAATAATCGCTTCGCTAGCGCAGCAGTTTCCAGGCGTTAAGATTATAGGCGAGGAGGGCAAAACAGACCTAGACATATCACCGGACCTGCTCGTGACCGATTTAGAGAGCGATCTGCTGAAGAAGAAATGCCCGGAAAGCCTCCTAGAGGTGAAGGACGAGGACCTCGTCATTTGGGTAGACCCCCTCGACGGAACGTCAGAGTACACGCAGGGATTCTTGGAGCATGTTACTGTCTTGATTGGGATTGCGGTAAACAATTCCGCTGTGGGTGGGATCATACACCAGCCTTACTATAAAAACAACACTGGCGAATTGGGAAGGACGATTTGGGGGCTCCGTGAACTGGGCGTCGGTGGATTCCAGCCAGCTGTTGCACCAGAAGGGGAACTTATTGTGACCACCACTCGGTCTCACTTCACCCCCTTAGTGCAGAGCGCCTTGGATGCGCTAAAACCTACAAGTGTCCTCCGAGTGGGTGGAGCTGGCTTCAAAGTTTTGCAGCTGCTCGAGGGAAGGGCCCACGCGTACGTGTTTACCAGCGCCGGGTGTAAAAAGTGGGATACTTGTGCCCCTGAGGCCGTGCTGGAGGCTTTCGGGGGAACACTGACGGACATTAGGGGCCGGCATTACGAATACCACGCAAACGTTGAATTTCCAAACAGCAGGGGAGTCATAGCCACCTGCAAGGGGATGGACCACCAAAGTGTAATTGACAAAATTCCAGAATCGCTGAAAGAAGCTATGGCTGAATAAACTGTTTGGGAAAATGTGGAATAAATATTTATTTAGTGGAGGATTTTAGTAAATGGTTGCCGTTTTTGGGGAGGTCAATAAAGTTTCGGAGATCTCGAAGATCTACCAAAAAAGGTGTTTCTAGTTCATTGAAACTAAAATAGCTTTGTGTGAATAACAAGAGCTTAATAACTACTTCAAAAGCTACAGATCTAAAATCAGAATATCCTATAATTGCATTTTATTGATACTAAGAACAGTCAAAATCCATATTACCTAACATTTTTATTTTGAATCTATTAAAAGTAACCATTTTTAAATTCATATCATTCTTGAATTACTACACAATTTATTTTTAAACAATATTTAGGTGTAGTACGAACAGAAGACTTTAATTTTTAACCTTTTACAAACTTAATTTTAACTTTTTAGGTTAAACTCAACAATCGACAGAGCAGTAATAATTTTTTTGATTAATTATTTTTATTTTGGTTATAATATTAAAAGGAAACTTTTGAAAGATAATAAGTCTATTCTATTGTCACTAGTTCTACCCAAAAGCAATTATACATGTAAAAACTTGAGTTCAATAACTAATTTATTTATTCATGTTAAAATCTGAATCGAAATCATACTTCTCGTCCTTACTGTCGAGTGTGAAACTTTCTAAAACACTTGCCACATTTGAAATTTTCTTCTCGTTTCGGGCATCAAGCTTCTTCTTTTTCTTTCGTTGATCCTTCATTGATTTATTAATCGTTTGATTACCTGCAAAGCAATTCAAAAATGATGTTAAAGACTTTAACGTGAAAATACAAACTATTTATTTACCCTCTAAAAGCATTTGGGGATCAATTTTTTCTTTTGCATCACCCCTTTTACGTTTTTTGGGCCCTGCATCCGAATCTTCTTTGATTATAGTTAAATTCTTCTCATCATCATCAGCGGGTAGATCTTTTAACAAAACTGGACCCGATGAAGTGATCTCCATAACATCTTCAACTTTGACATTAAATTGATCGAGTGCATCTGATTCCATAGCTTCAAAATTTTCAACCTCAAATTCTCTTGCTTCTTCATTTACAATGGTTGCACTTATGTGAGTAGATTGAACCTCAGCAGATTCTGGTGGTTGCGTGCAATACTTTATTTTACCGCTATTCCAATCGTTTAAAACAGCTCGAGCAGCTGCAGTAACATCAGGCACACCTCCTTTTAGAACTTTTCCTAAAATTCTCATTTAAATATTTCAATGCAATTTCAAAAAAAAATTATGTGTTACCCATCCTGACAGCTTTTTTTGCGAAGAATTCTTCATAGGTTTCATATTCCGTGACATCGTATAATTTGCAGAAATATTGTTTGTTTGCACGTTTCAGAATAGTTTCTGCTGCTGTAAAAGGATCCTTAACATCACTTACTCGCTGGGCATTTTTCAACACTGTTGGCATGTAGTTGTCTGAAGACTGTGGATTGGAAAATACAATTCCAGGACAATCTAACAGCTTTATTTTAGAATCAAGCTCAACTTCTTGCATGGATCTAAAGAAGGTATAAATCAATTAAATAGAAATTAATAATAAAATGGGAAATTATTACTTTGTAACTCCCGGAGTGCATCCCACACTGCAAGTTTTTCCTCTAGTCAAAGAGTTAATAATTGAGCTTTTTCCGACATTTGGGATACCAACGACACCAACTCGAATAGATGTCTTAATCCCTTTGTTTCTGCAATAGTTTCCAAGCATCGACATCAAAAGTTCTGCACCTACGCAATTTGAAGATTGCATGGCTTTCTCCGAAGTCATTTGTTTGAATTTCCTTCTCCCTAATTTAGAAGACTGATCCTGAGTAGAAGCCTTAAAAGCAGTTACAGGACCAAATTGTCGGAAATATCGAATCCATTTATTCAAATTTTCTCTTGGAACCAAATCAGCTTTGTTCAGAATCAGAACCAATCGCTTACTGCCTGGTGCATTTCGAACGGCCCGTTCTACTTCTACACAACGTGTGCCTAGTGGATCCCTATAAAAATAGTACTGCAGTGAACTGGAAAAGATATAAATAAAAATATTTTACCTCACGTCAACCACCTCCAAAATAACGTCTGCATTTTCAATAACTTTTCTGAACTCTTTGAAATATGCCTTCGCTGAGTTTTCTTTAGGCACATCCCCTTTGTAATTTTTCTATAAAAATGGAAAATATAAAAGAACTTAAAATGCAGGAAGAAAATAGATGTTTATGTGTGCAATATGAACTGTATTTTGCTAATATAGGAAAAAATATAACAGACGAACTAAAAATCTCAGGCAGTCCAGTCAAAAGACTGAGCAATGCAGGCAAAGAAACTCTATATTTTTGGGACAAACGGACAATTATGAAATCTTGGGGATAATATCAAAAATGAAATCTAATACGGCTTCTGGGGAAGGTGAAATTACTACAATACTTAAAACTAGCTAAGGATTTAATTGCAGAATCGCTAGCAAAATTTATGAATGAGGAAATGCCAAGGGTAAAATTTCCAGCTTTTGAACAATTATAGTCCCACTCTATAAAGTATTGAGCCAGGAAACTATAGAGCTATAGTTTTGTTTAGCTCATTAAGTTTATGAAAGTATTATATACAAGAGAATTATTGATTTTTTTTAACGAAACAGGAGGATTTGACTCCAATCAATATGATGAATTTGCAATTTTACAAATTAGATAAATTCAGAATTACCTGGACAAAAATACCATAAAAACTAGGGAGACATATCAAAATTGGTGTACCGCAAGGATCAATACTAGAACCTTTATTTTTTAAATTTCTAACTTTGCGCTGAGAAATGATACAAATCAATTATTATAATTAAAAAATATTTGTTGGCTAGAGTCATTACGAATATAGTTTAATAGAAAAAGTAATAATAGACCAAGATTTTTACATTGACTCTACAGGCTGGCTAGGATGTGGTTCTTCAACATATTCTACATTTTACTTTTATTTTAGTAATATGTTGGAAAGCTTACCTGATTTTCCTGTTCATCTGGTTTCAACGAAGTGTGAACACTTCCGCGAAGCTCAGCATCTTCGACCATCGATTCTAACGACCGAAATTTATTCGGTCCGGCATTTTTCAACATCTCTCTGCGTTTTTTCTTCTCCTCCTCTTGACGTTTTTTAACTTCCTCGACTTCCTTCAGTATTTCTTCTTTAAAAGGACATATGTTGGGGATCTGTATCAGCTTGGATTTCTTGCTTTTTCCCTTTGGCTGTTTCCGGGCTTCTTTCCGAACTTTCCTCTGGTGCTCGCGAATTTTTTTCAGAATCTTATACTTCTGGCTGGCTGGAAGCCTCTTTGACTTTTTCGCTGTAAAGTAAATGTTAATTTAAATGAATTGAATTGTAAAATTAAAGTTACTTTTTAATCTTTTAAGAGCCATTGCGAAAATCAAACTCTATTTGCAACAAACACGTGTTAACTCTAGCACTTGGTCGAATTTGACACTTGCAATGCGTATGCATTCTTCTTTCTTCCACGTAACGGAGCAGCACGTTTCTACCATGAAATTTATCCTGCTCAGCTGTTTGAACTAAATGCGCTTTCCATATAGCTCCTATGTCGATAGTTGAAGTTGGGTTAAATTGTCATTTTTGAGGGTTTCATCTCAAGTTCTTAAGGTCTAATATTTAATAGCACAAATCGAGGATGTTACGCCTTAGCAGTCGGTTTATTATAGCAGGTCTTTTGCCAATAGATATAAACAGTCCTGATAAAGTTTCTAAAGATATTAAGACAGCGAAAGACTTTGAAAATCGCGACACAATCAAAGAGACCGGCTGGGACAGATTAAAGCGAATATTTGAGCTCGAGTAAGAGTTTTAACATAATAAATTGCACTTATAAACATTTAAACGTTATATCGTCTCAGTGAAACTGGTGGTTTGTCCAGCGAGCTGAACTCTGTCTATCAGACAGGTCTTCTGGGATTCCTTATCGGGGGTGTCTATGGAGGAGTTATTCGTTCTCGAAAATCGTACATGGATTTCATGGAGAACAACGAGGCCACAGCTTTTAAATCTCATTTGGACGCGAAGGTTTGTACCAAATATTATCAACTAACCGAGCTTATAAGATTTTAATTCAAGAGGAAACTCCAAGATCAATTTACGGTGAACTTTGCCAAAGGAGCAGTCAAATGGGGCTGGAGAGTGGGCTTGTTCAGCGTTTCCTACATGTAAGAATGTATTTTTTAAGTCTACATAAAATCCAATAATATTTCGCGAAAATATAATTGTTAAATATTTTAAAAAGTTTTGAATATTTTGAGGACTTTATTTCGGATTTTTTTTTTTTTTTTAGAAAGCAAATGATACGTACAAATATAAAATTGTTACAAAGTTAAAAACTTAGCCCGTATTTCTTTTTGTTTACAATTTTGATTTACTTATTTGTTGTGTAACGATCAATGCCAAATAAATCCCACCTGGCGTGATCGTTGTCTGTTTAAAACTCTCAAGGTTCAGAACCTTATGGCTTGGGGACTCGGGCAATAAACCATATTTAGAAACAGCCAGTACTAAGCATACATATTATAGTGAAGGAGGCAGTTTATGATCATGTCAGGAGAAACAATAATTAGGAACAGAATATGCAGCTGTTTAATTAAGAATTGTTTGCTAGGAGTAATAAATGCAGGATGCACGGTTAAAAAGCAGGTAATTAGGATGAAGAGTAGCCGGATCCGGGAAATATATATATTTTTTTAAAGTATTTTAGGCAGCGAATAATCTGGAAACATGAACATGTTTTGTCAGGAAAACTAAGGAAACGAGCTGATAAGTTGAGGAAAAGACAGTCGGTAGAAAACAAAGAGATATTTTGAAGAAACTGCACATATATTTTTAGTACTTTAACCATTAACGGTCCAATGGCGCCATATATGTAGGCGACATGACACTTTTACTTACTGGGTCCAATGCCGCATATATGGCGCCAAAAACCATTTTATTATTTTTATTACTATTACTGTTGCTATATTTACTAGTGACGTGTTAAGTATTGTGCCATGTCCTTTCTGTGAGTTTTTTTCTGCTTGTTATCTATGTTCCGTTATCATTTACCGTTTTTTTTTGTACATGCACTTTTGTGTTATTCGAAAAAAACAGCTTCTCTTCGTCTGAAAAATAGCTGGACCTGGTGGGAAGTAAACTTGAAATACTTCCGGACCGTTAAGGGTTAAATTATAGAAGCGTCACAAACCTGCTATAAATCAAAATATTTTCTATCGATCTTTCCATCTGTGAGTCATTTTTCGTTTTATACGTATGTATAGAATAACATCAAAATTTCAGAACGATCGGTAGTGTAGTTTTTTTTTAATCGTGCACACCGACTCGAAAAACGTATTTTTGAGAAAATCACGTTTAAAGTTTTAAAGCAAAAAAAAAAAAAAACTTTACCTATATTCAATCTGCGATGCCTGCACCGTACAATAATCCTTCTTCCTGCTCAAATAAGAACTTAATCCTAAACCTAAAAAAGGGTAGTGTTTAACTTCACCTTTGTTTAGTAACCTTAATTTAAGGCTTATATTTTGGCAATTTTCTAAACTTTATACTGTAAAAAATACGTCAATTTGCTCTGATTCAACAAAATGTATAACTACTGAAAAATGCTCGCGCACAGCTCTTCAAATCAAGTTTCAAAATTTTAAAAGTGTATTTTCTCAAAACAATATTTTTCTAGGTGATGTGCATGATAACTTAAGTTTCACTCTACCAATAAAATTGATATTTGCTGAAAATTAAAATTCATTTACTTGCAGGAGTATCATAACAGCGATATCTGTGTACCGGGAGAAGTCATCTATTTATGAATACTTAGCTGCTGGCAGTATTACAGGTTATTTAATTTTTTTTTTATTCCACAACCGTTTTTACAAATGAGAATTTCAGGAGCATTGTTTAAAATGAATCTTGGGCTGCGAGGTATGGCGGCTGGTGGAATTGTTGGAGGAGGTCTCGGTGGCATGGCAGGCTGCATTTCATTGCTAATTATGAGACTGAGTGGAACTTCAATGGAGGAGGTTCGTTACTGGCAATACAAGTGGAAGGTGAAACGGGAAATCGCCGTGGCGGAAGCTATGAATGTGAGTAAATGGCAAAACGTTACAATAACAAAATTGGTTTTTAAACATTCCTCTCCTTTTAATTTAGCCGCAGAGAGACGAAGAGCCTGAACTACTTAAACTCCACGATAAAGTAGTCGGTAGTGAGATAACTTTGGATAAAATCAAATAAAAAAATATATTAATATGCATAAGTAAAACGGTGAGATTATATTTTATATTATTTGCCCAAACCCCATTGCAACAGCTCTGCTCCGTTTTTAATTCGTGAAGAATAGTTTTTATAAAGGTGTAAGATCTGCTTTAGATTTTATAGTATATTTCATAAAAACTGAATTCTTCTTAAATAAATGTTATAGCTCAACAAGAAATGATAATCTGACTGATTCCTCATTGCGGTTCCAAACCCATCCATGCATTTTTTAAAATCTTATAAAACAAACACTATAAAAAAGCAATTTAAATATAGTAGAGTTGGCACTGCATGAAACCCAGAATTTTAACATGCGTAATTTTTTTATCGATAAGCCCAACAAATATTCTCTCATAACTTAAAAAACAAAATACATACCTGTCTTACATTTTAAAGGCGTTAGAACTGTCAATAAAATTAATTTCGTAAATATCATCTTTAGGCCTAATTAAATTAAGTAACGTGTTTTAATTAGACAAATTCTAAAAAAAAAATCTTGTTTTTGCACGTTTTACGTTTAAGCAGCAAGTCAATAATTTAAAATCAAAATTTGCAAATATGTATCGCCGTTGAGGCTAGTTTTTTGATGTAAAACAACGTGTTTCAAAGTAAATTGACAAATTCACAAAAATCTGTATGAAGCTCGTCATGCTTAGTAGAAATATTTTGACTTTTGTTCTGAGTTAAAATTAAAATTGCACCTCCTACGAAAAAGGTATAATTTCTAAATGTGTTGGTATCTCTTGGCACGTTCGCTTGATGGAAAAATCTATTATTGTTCATCTACATAAAACAGGATGGCCCTGCATTTTTTACACGACAACATTTCTAAACACTTCTCAACAAGTGTTCCACAAAAGAAAGTCCCCTATCCCAAATCCAATGTAACGCAAAGAGAACATGAATTTTTGATCACCTGAATTCTTAAAACCTTTAGATACATCCCTATTTCTTATTCTGATGGAATTCAATTCCCTTCGGAATATAGGACATTTTAAAAACAAATTGAACTGTTCGAAAATTGAATAAACGTTGGGCAGTTCCTGCTTGCTTTTAAAAATGTTATTTTCCGATCAGTTTGCAATTTCGTTGGCATAAAAAATAAGGGTTAATTGCCTCAAGCTTCTATAATTAAATCCTTCTCCTCCCTCTTTCTCTCTTAAATACCCTTCGCTTCAATGCAGTCGTTGAAGCCCTTCGATAACTGTTTTCTGTTTATTACCTTTACCTCAAATTATTTTCAATATTACATATTTTTAAAATCGAACACGTTTAGGTAGAGAAATTGCCTAAATCTTATAATTTTTTTCTTTTAATTCGGTCGTCAAAAAAAATGGGGCACCTTTACCAGCGACATTCGTTGTGAAGAAAATGTTTGATCGCTTTTCGTCTTAAACGACTATCTTCAATGAATATTTCTACAAACACCTGTTCAATAGTTAAAGAAGTGCTACTTAAATGTATTTAAATTTTGCCTATTCCCTTCAGTAAATTAAATAACTATGAAAAGTTTCTTAACTTTAATGGAACATATTGAATTTAAACAAATTGCTGATTGCACAAACACATTAAAGATGATCTTTTTTTTTTTTGTAATATTTCTACAATTATAAACCACTGCGAAATGATTTCCCTTTAATTTGAAAACCTTCAAACTTCCACCGTGAGCATGTTTAGATGAGATAAATAATAGCAATAGACTTGAAAACAAAACGAAAAAATGTATTTATTAATGAAAACTGCAGTGAGTCAAAAAAAAAAAAAAAATTAAAAATAAAATAAAAATAAAAGAGAATAATTACAATATTCACGTTAGGTGTGTTCAAAAAACATTCGTAAGTTTACAATAATCTTCATCAATCTTTACAATCGTATCAGTAATTACAATTTTTATAATTTTAAAAATGTTAAAACTTCTCAAATCTTCACATTCCTTCGTTTTTAAATTAAACGAAAATTAAAAACTCGTAAAAATCCCCGCATTGCAGCACAACAGTTTGTCGTTTGGTTCCTTAAAAACGTTTAACATTCGAATAATGTCTTAAATATAAATGTTCTCACATAATTTATTGTTTTTGTTTCTATGCTCTGTATATCACTAATGTTGTTTATGTTGCTTAATTCCCTCTAAAGTTTCCCCTTCCCTAGGTGTTCTCTGCTAACTCCTCCGGTCCTCTCTTCTCGAAATTTTTGTTTTACATAATTTCTTTTGGCATTGTGGAAACTTAAACTGTTTTTTTCTCTGCGTTTCTTCAATATCTTTGCATTAGAGGAAAAATTTTGAAGAAATACCTGTGATGAACTCATCATACCTGCAGGGTTAAAATTATTATCATTTATCAGCTATTTCTTAAATAGAAATGTGAGCTATTTACACCACTCTAAAGAAGCACAAGCATGCAATAGAAAAAAATATATTACTTACGAAAACTAAAGAATAAATGCATAGAATATGAGCATCAGTAACTGTTGTCACCGATTTTGGGCACCACTGACAAATTTTTAATTTAATTTAAGTTTAATTATTTATTTATTTATATTTTTTTGAAAGCTTGGCTTTCCTATTTTTTTATATAAAGGAACTGCGGGTATTGCATCTGAAGTTAAAAGATTTGAAAAAAGGAAACGAAGATTTCAGTTTTAAAACTTAACCTTCCGAGATTTTTACCAAGCGCCAAACACACGAAATGCATTTTCTAAAATGTTTCTTTGAAGTGTCTGCAAAATTAACAATGTTATACACATTCCTTTTTTATTAAACTTGGTAAACAGTGGTTTTTTGGATGACTGATGATAAATCTGAAGTCAAATTTTCAAAATATACGTTACCGAACGTTAAATTTGAAGCTATTCGAACATCTTCAAATTTAACTTTAAGAATACAGTGCGTTTCAAAGTTATAACCGCACCGCTCACTACTTCAATTCAGAAAAAATATGTAAGTAAAGCAACAATGAAAATGACTGGCACTAAATATTGCGCACTCAAGTATTCTCAAAATATACAAAACTGTTATTGCACTAATAACGGTACTTTGTTGTAAAAATTGAAAATATCAAAAAAGTGCGCAAAACAGACGTTTCATTATTATAACCGCACCTGGTTTTTTTCAAAAAAGAATAGAAGTAGCGAACATAACGGTAAAATTAATAATTTATTTGGCCACCATTATTCTCTAAAATTGTGAGAATTCGATTTGGCGTGGATTCTACGTATGGCGTCAATTCTTATTCGTTAATAAGGATCACGCATTTTTGATGGGCTTTTTTAATTCCTCACGTTATTAATTTGACGGTTGTCGCCGTAGAATTTTCGGACGAGCCAACCCCAAAGGTTCTCCATTGGGTTGGCATCCAGAGAACGAGCTGACCAATCCACCAAATCAATGTTAGGGTTGAAAACCAAGCCTTTGTGGTAGCACTCACATAAATTTGTGCGTTATCTTGTTGGAAAGTAAAGCGATTTTCAGGAATTCGGAGAAGAGATGGCAAGATCCCTGTTTGGAGCACATCCTGGTACTCGATGGTGTTCATCTGGCATGAAGAAAATGGGAGATCAACAGTGCCGTGGCGGCTAAAAGCTCCCCAAATCATCACAGAACCACCGCTGAAATTCGAATTCATCGATCTTTCCAGTACCCTATAATTTTAAACTTTTTTCGTGCCTTAGGTGATTTTTTCTGATGAGAAAAAATTTCAATCTTGATGGTCCAGATAGCCTAAATGAGTACTGGAGAGATCTACGTAAAAAACCGCGATATTTTTCAAAACGGAATTTCGGCAATGTTTTTGTGATGGTTTGGGGAGATTTTAGCCGCCACGGCACTGTTGATCTGGCATTTTCTTCATGCCCGATGAACAGCATCGAGTACCAGGATGTGCTCCAAGCAAGGATCTTGCCATATCTTCTCCGAATTCCTGAAAATCGCTTTACTTTCCAACAAGATAACGCACAAATTTATGTGAGTGCTACCACAAAGGCTTGGTTTTCAACCCTAACATTGATTTGGTGGATTGGTCAGCTCGTTCTCTGGATGCCAACCCAATGGAGAACCTTTGGGGTTGGCTCGTCCGAAAAGTCTGCGGCGACAACCGCCAAATTAATAACGTGAGGAATTAAAAAAGCCCATCAAAAATGCGTGATCCTTATTAACGAATAAGAATTGATTTACATATGTATATCATGGATTTTAAAAATTCAAAATGGTTAATCAAATATGGCGAATTTATGAATTTTTAGAAATTTAATATTAGATTCGAAATCAGTAATCAATAAAACTACTTGATATATGTTGCACTTTCGTAATGATACATTGAATTTAAAAAACATATGGACATAATCAACAAGAGTCGAATTGGAACTTGGGCGTTTGTGCTTTAATTTTTTAATTGTAGCTCCCTATTAACAAACTTTTCTATTTCATTTGAATTGCATAGGTAATTCATTGCTTCGCAAAATTTCATTTCAGATTATGCACTAAACAATGTATCAATTTTACGCTACATTTGAAATTGTCCTTTATTTAAATAATAACGAAGAAGTAGTAATTTTTTCCTTTAATTTCTTTGGAAAAAATAAGGGTTAGAATTAAAGCAACCCTCCAAAAGACTGCAACATTATCATCATAGGATATTTCTGCCAAAAAAAACCTTGATATATATAAGAAATAAAAACTGGTGAAAAAATCATATATTGGAAATTTGGAAACTTATTATAAGTAGGAGTAAAGGAGCTGAAAACTAAAAGTTTGGAATAGAAATTTTGAAATAAATTTAATTAACGCATTTTTCACCTCGTTTTCGTTTTGCATCCTTTTTTTATCCTTATTCATAAATAAATACATACATTTACAGGCAAAATAGAATAAACTAAAAAGTGCTTGGTGTTTGTTTGAAATACAAATAATAAGTGCTAAGTGGTACAAAGTAAATGAAAGTAGAATCAACAAACCTCTTTAACCTATTTTTTTAGGAATTTTTCAAGAGTCACTTACAAATTAAATCTGAATCAATTAAATGTATTAAGTTACAACACATTCAATGTTTTTTTTTATATAAGGCTTCGTCATATCTTTGCCTCATTTTAAATTTCTGTGTTAGTATTTTCTAATCGTAAAAATTTAAAATGAATTCAACACACCCGATCAGATTTTTTTTTTTAATTTGTTTTCTATTGAAAAGTTATTACAAATTCAATTTTCATAATAAAATAAAAAACTTGACTAAATAAAACAATTATAAAATATTGCTATTTAAATAATTTTTACACATATTATTTATCAAAAGTTGATCGAATTGAATGTTAAACACAATTGTAAAAAGTGTTAAATACAACTTAACTTATAAACATGAAAAAAAAAAAAACTATTTACAGCCTGCACTCAAAAAATAAACTTGAAATGAATTTAAATACAAGTTTGTGTTGGGCATACACATTAAAAGTACAAACGTGCTTAAAGAGAGATGAAGAGCAAAAATTTGTGCAAGTATTCAATAATTTTTCTTGACTGGCCTTAAATCCTATAAAAATACTTCATCGAGTGAAAGCATAAAATAAAATACATGCATATAATAAAACCAACTCCAAAAAAATGAGGGCCAAATAGGGAAGTCTAGAATTTCTAAGCGTAATCTTAGAGATTTGACTTACATCTGAATCGTTCTCAAGAGATTCTCGGTCGACGGAGTTATCGGCCGGTCTCAGTGCAGCTCTTTTTGCGACAATTTCAAGCATTTCGTTAAGAATTGCACCCTCTGCTGCGACATCGGCTGAGCTTTTGTCTAACTCTGAGAATTTGTATTTTATGCCATAAATATTTAATAATAGTACAGCAATACATACTACTGCAGGATAACCTCATGTTCAGTTCTTCTTTAAGTTGTGCGTGTCGATGTTCCAGCTGCAGTTCCTGCTGCCTTATTCCTAATTCTTCATCACGTTTTCTGAAAAGAATGGGCATTTTTCAATTAGAATCAGTACATTACAAAGCCAATAACATTTTATTTTCAATGTTTTTATCTGTCATCCTCTAACTTTTCAATCTATAGTCATATATTAAAAATGGGGACTTATATCGCATTAAAAAATAAAAATTTAATAATTAATTCTTGTTTGTGACAAACTCAGTTAATTTACAGAAAAGGAATTAAATGAAATAAGCCCTTAAAACTACCAGTTAACTTGGAACTGTAGAAGTTTTAGAGTTTTAGTTAATTTCATTATATTTTCAATATGTAGGTACCCGTGTTCTCGAAATAAATAGCCTCTGGAAAAATTCGTTTAAAGCCAAGAAAAGCTCAGATGATCAAACCTAATGACTTGAATCTGCAGAAAATACAGCGAATGGCTTGCTTTGGAATAACGTGTGCGGTGAATACATGACCCACTGCAGCCATGCAGGTGCTCCTCAACCTCTAACCTCTGCATTTGTACGTGAAAAAAAAGTTCTTCAGAGTGCCCTTAAGACTTACAAAGAACAATGAACTTAACACGTTCGCGGACGGCTTAAATTCACATATGAGCAGTGAGCACCCTTCGAAAATGCAATTTTAATATTCAATAGAGAAAATCGGACAACACGGTTTTGATACAACTTGTAAATAATTCTAGTATACACAATGAACGTAGATTAAATAAATAATTTTATTTATAATTTTTAAATCATATTCATTATAAAAATTATAGAAAATTAATGTACTGCATTTGCAGTGGTGACCTACCAGAACACCCGAATATACTGCATATGCAGTAGCCGTCCGCGAACCATCTCATAATTCTTGAAAATTTCTCAGAAATAGAGACCAAACTAAACCGACATATCTATACCTAGATAGATTTCGGACTCCCCTTTGAGGTGAAAATTAATAACCGCCAACAATGGCAATCAAATCGCTTGTCTACTACTACAGGACCATGCAGGCAACGAGATAGCAGGCTTTACCGGACACTCCTCCTTAAGGTACCACCTTAATAAAATTGGCAAGCAAGGCTTCATACTTTGCCGCTTCTACTCTGAGATACCGGAAACTTCTCAGCATCTGCTATGCCAATCTCCTGCACTAGCCAGGCTCAGGCTAACTCATCTAGGCAACGCATTCCTATATCCAAAACAAGTCTGGGACTCCACTTTCAAGGACATAATCAGCCTGATCAAAGGCCTGACCCTAGAAGTATAATTAGAAATCGGGGAATCACAGTAGAACTACTTGGTCGCAAGGTCCCACGATGCCACACTGCCTCTCACCCCAAATCGAATCTAATCTAATCTAATGACTTGAATCAGCCTAAAATTAGGATTGAGCAAAGTTTAAATTAGGTTTAAGACAATCGTGTAAAGTTAAAGTAAAGGAAGATTTTTGCTTGAGCATACTTTAAGCCGAGCTTTAGTAAGTAAGAAAAACTTTTACCACTCTAGAGTGAAGCCGATTTTCCCAACCCCTTTTTCTTTTTTGAAATTTAGATAGTTTTTTTTATGGAATTTTCATAAAAAAAAACTATTGGATCTGTTGACATCAAATTATATAATACCAGAATGTTCAGAACATATCTCTTTATAGTCTGAGCTAAAAAAAATACCATCCGTTTATTTTTATTTCAATGTATCAGCCCGGCTGTTTGTCAATCTAAATAAATTCGAAGACTTTTTAAAAGGTATTTTAGCTTTAATAAATGAATTTTTTAATTGTTTCAAAACTCAGATATATACTTACTTGAGTTGGGTTATATTCCGCCATATTTCCAAAAGCTCCTTTAGTAATTTTTCATCACTAGCACCCATAGAAGATGTCTCCAAGCTAAAAGTTTTAATAAATAAAATTTATATGATTAAAATATTAATCTTCAACGTGCTTACGTTTCGATATTTTGCCCTTCTCCCCTTAAAGCTTTTTCAATTAAAACACCCCTAGCTTCTAATTCCTTAAGTTTAACTTCAATTTCTTCCTGCTCACGTTGTATTTCTTGGGCGATTCTTAATCGCTTAAGCTCAGCCTGTCGTGAAGCCTTTGATATTGCACGCTGCTTTTTCTGTTCACGCGGCTCATTCGTGTAGCTCTCGTCTAAATATAAATGTCAATTAGCGTTCGATTTTATTGAAAGCATATTCTATTAATCACTAGACTGAAATTTTAATTCAAAGTAAATTAAAATACAAAACAATGAACCAACCGTCAGATCTCTGATAGTTAGTTGGCAGTGGCGGAATTGGTGGTGGTGACAATTCATCGGTTGTTTTAAAGAGTTGCGGAGTCGATGAATACGTCGTTATCTCATACTTTAAGCAGTCTTGTGAATTGCTTCGATCGTACGATGAACCCTCCTTATCCTGTGATCCAATTTATTTCCAAATTGTTTATCCGGATTAGAAGTATCAATGAGTAATGGGGTTACGTGCGATTTGTTAAAGAAAAATTCTCTGGTTATTATTTTTATTATTTTTTTTAATATACAAAGGAGTCCTTTTAGTCTTAAAAAAAAAACAAAAAAGTGTGCTCCAATCCTCCAATCAACATTTACATGCAAAAAGTATGTTACAACAAAATTAGGTCTAAAGCAGTCAGTCGTCTTAAATATCGTAGGAGCAATCCCGGCCAATTTCCACAAATGTGCTTGTTTTTATTTTTGGTTTGTGCATCAGAGACAAAGGTAAAGATCTTTTGATCTTGAGTTTAGGTACAAGTGTTCACCATAAACCTGAGCCCCCTACCAGAATTTCCTCTGAAATTTAGAAAAATTAAGGAATAAAAGAATTCTGCTATCGTCTTAACTCTACGATGATGATGTCGTTATTGCTTTTTCATGCGAAATTAGTGGATTAGTTAACCCCGAATGATTTTTAATATTTTAATGTTTTTTTAGGACTACGGACATTATAAAGTGGTTAGTATAGCTAACTCTTTAAAGTAGAGGATGTGAGCTAATTTTGCAAAAATGTTGAAGATCTAATGAAGTACAATTCTAAAAAAAAAAAAAATTTAAATAATTTTGTCTTACACATTTTATCAATTACTTTCTGCCGGGGATCAACCATTGAAAACTAAAATTGGAAATAGAATTAAGCTGTCTTTAGCTTTGTTGTTAAAAGAAGTAGCGATGAAAAGCTTTCTATTCACTAGTCAATAAAAGAATTTTCTTTTGATGATCAGAAACTACATATTATATAATTATGGGATGATAGTTAACAGGCAATCTATAAAACATTTGATTGAGTGTAAATTATTGTTTCATTAATTTGCAATATTGCAAAATTACATTTTCAAAATATAAATTATTTGTTTCTAAACTTCTTTGGTATTATATGATGAAATGTTTGATTTTTAAACATTGAGGATATATCCTATTTATAGAGATTTTACAAATGTTACCTATGCATGTATGATCAACCTTTAAGCCTTTTTTGCCATAATTTTAAAACTGAATTATATTTTAGGAACTCTATTATAATTTTATTTTTCATGGAGAAATTTTACTCAAGGGAATCGCAGAGCTCACTTTAGAACACTTTTCAAAACTATACACTGATGCCTGTTCTCAAATGCGAAGACCAACCAATCACGAACCAAAGAATAAAAAGAAAAAAGAAACAAAAAATTTACCCATTAGTGAAAAAGAGAATATTTGTCAGTTTGTTCCAAATCCGAATTCTCATTTAAATTGCCTAATAAAGAAAAGAGACGGCAACAGTGAGAAATGCCGCACACACAATGAAACAAGAGTTCACCAATAGCTAACCTGGTAATAACCAGGTGCTCCAGTTCAACATTGCTTTTTGTGGCACTGTGTTGGTGATGTCCCGATCGTGCTTTTCAAATAGGAACAGGCAGAAATTAAAATGCCTGCCTCACACATTGAAGGCATACACAGATTGGTTTGTTTAGCACAGGAAGCAAATGCGATCGGTTGCTTTAAAGGACAGGGTGGTTCTTTGAGATAGAGTTTTTTAGTGAATTTATGATGGCATATTGGACCAATTGTTTTTGTGAATATCTAAACAAATTGTGCTGACATGTATAGTGAATTAACAATTCTATTTTGGCATAAAGGACCAATTATAAAACAATTTTTCGTTCATATTTCCTCGACACCCTGTAACAATGTACCAATTTCTTTAAATTCGAAGCTCCGCCTCGACATTTTTTCTCTCTCTTCAATCGATGCTTGAGGATTCTATCGACTTCTAGCAAAATTGTGGGGTTGGGAGGAACAGCGGTACCAAGGTCGAAAATACATAAGGCGTTAAGGTATTGTACACTTATCATTGTGGTTATTACTTGCTATTTAAACAGTACATTTCATAGGTATTAGCTATATATGATTTACCTACTAGAACCTCCTTATTTTAAATCGGGACACCTTGATTTATTCTAAGCAGGTAACGCCTTAATTGCTTCAATGAAAACATAAAATTAACATTCTCCAGGAAATCATTCTT
Source organism: Eutolmus rufibarbis (assembly GCA_963920795.1). Classification (NCBI taxonomy): domain Eukaryota; kingdom Metazoa; phylum Arthropoda; class Insecta; order Diptera; family Asilidae; genus Eutolmus; species Eutolmus rufibarbis. Next base: position 26,626,283 of record OY987208.1, on the reverse strand, counting down.
CCCTTCCTAGTCGGGTCAGACTATACTCAAATTGCAAGTTGCATTTGTGAATATTTTACAATGAAATTCACCGAAAAAAAAACAGGTTAAGATTTATTGCCAAATTATACTGAGATTATATACTATAGAATTATATACATTCATTAAAAAACAAAAATATTTAAACACAAATTAAGCGTAAACATTTCACAAATGCACCGTATTATTTCTGTATAAGCCGGTATAAACCACTCGAAATTTATCGACTTATACCACATTTTACCGTATAGTCAGATACGCTAGGATTCTTTGCTTTTATTAAATATAAAACCCAGCCAAAGAGGGCATTAGAGGGACAGAGTGCTCCATTTATCTTTAATAATTTGAATTTTTGGTAAAGACAAATAAAATTAAAATAACATTTCCCCTGTTGCCATGAAGTTAGCAATATTCTGAAAATTGGGAAATTTCTGAAATTTCCCTATAATCTATGTTCGATATTTATTTATACAAGTTTATCTCCTCCAAAGCTAATTATTTTGATGCCAGGGAGCAACTTTTTATTCCAGGCGGATTGGAGTTGATATAATGATATAAACAAGCTATTTCCACTTTGAAAGTTTTATTTTATTTATGCTGTTGATTAATATATTTGATTCAACACTCGGGGTCCCGCGGCTGTCTTTCTTTAATTTTACAAGTGCCCAGTTTGGAATACTCAAATCAACTCGCGGCTCGTTGGGATCGTTCGGGAACTTATAAGGTCCTAGTCCCAGCTCGTCATTAAAAATACTATGATAACTCGGGGTAAGTTTCCACCGCATGTTATAATTTTCCTTCGGAGCGTGAGAGTCTTAACGGGTCACTTTTGTGTAATTTACGAAAGTCACAAATTACGATTGATTGGACTCATTTAATCTTAGGTCTGTGTGCATAGGAACATTGATTTGTTATGCAAACACAATGTTTCCAGATGCATATGTGTCCAGCTGAATCGATTACATTAGTTATCGGCTGTTTAGGCCGATATTTTTGTGCACAACATCTGGATAGAAATCCAAATAAAACCTGGGTTTTCAGATTTTTATGGGGAAAACGTACTAAGAATTGTATACTTAATTAAAAAAACGCAGCTAATGTTTGGCAAGAATTAGGCATTTTTACAAGTGTTTTATGTTATAATTAGTGAAATGATGACCGATGGGCAGCGCTGTCACTTATTCTAGCACAAAAGTTTGTTGAATTACACTTACAGTGTAAGGAATAATGTGAAGTTTTTTAACATGCGTTTTTAAAGGCGCTCTGATTCATATACAATGGTATTAGTTTTCAATTCTGCACTTCCAATGTTGGTATAGGAAAGCAGTGAATTGAAGAAGGGGTAAAAAGGGAGGTAGCACACACAGAGCATAAAAACGGATGCGTTTGTTTCTATTAACTTAAGTAATAAAATTTCGTTTGTTTTAACAAATTTTGGGGTAAACATAATAATATGATGCATTGCATTTATCGAAAATTAATAAAATATAAAGGGGCACCCTGTAGAATTGTGTTTCAATTTTCGTTTAATTTCCTCTCAAATTTGTATCCTTCTCTTGCACATGTCCTTATTACTATCTAACTTCTTGCAAAATCTTCAAGTTCGTTTGAGTAACTACCAAGATCGAAAATAGATAAGGGAATACATACATTACGAGTATCACAATCACATCTTATTGTACATATTCTTTGGCCCTAACTTGCTCCCAAAAATCTCTAGAATTGAAGCAAATGACAATTCTTAATCTATGTGGACCAGCTTTAACAATTGAAAAGCACAAAAACTTATGGCAAAAGGAGTATATGACTCTTTTCTACACTAGGTTAAAACCTGTGCTTTCAATAAGCCAGTTGGCTTAAGTGTGGGAATTTAAAACCAACCTTTTGAAATCTACAAGTATACAGTGATGGAGAAAATAATAGGTACATAAGCTAAAAATTCAAAATTTGATCTGGCAATCCTTTCAATGGACGAGTTAAAATAAATAAATTTTCGTACTTTTCAGTGCAGCATATTGCTATTTATATTTTGTTGTGAAGTTATAAATTTGTTAAGTTTATTTTTCACTTGTACGTATTATATCTTCCACCACAGTATACCAATTTCAAAATTTGGTATATCTAATGGTAAAATCGTAAGATTTTTCCTGATTCTAATTTTACACTAATCCAGGATTCACAACAGCTAAGTCGTCATAGTGACTAAAATGTTCCATAGTCTAAATATACACAATACACCCCTATTCAACAAAAATAATAGTAACTAAATATACTGAACAATTAGTTCTACATTGAAAGCTGCATTTTTTTTTCTCTATCTAAAGGATACATACGGAAAGTAAATTTTAAAGAAGAGTGGCAAAATGTCTCTACACATTGGACGAAAAATGTATTTTGGTATAGTAATAAAATATAGAGGTTCATATGAAGGGCATTAATGTAATAATTTAAAAAATTAAAATTGCAAGCTTTTCTAGTTTTTCAGGATTAAAAATTTGTGAAAATTTCAAATGCTTACTCTGGGTAAGATAATAAGCTTCAGCTTAATAACTATAACATTTTCATATATGTACATATATGCGAAAAAAACCCAGCTACATACAAAATTACTGGTTGTGTTTTCACAACGAAAAACATATTATTCGAATATTTTAATTAATTAATTTTAAACTATTTTTGGCCATTTTGATTCGACGAATGGTAAAGCTTTCTCTGATAATTAATCAGAAAAATGATTCTATAAAAAGTGCAATTACAAAAGCGAGCAGCAGCGAAAAGCGAAAAAGGTCAGCAAAAATTTAAACAATTCTAAGCAAAAGCGAAATATTTAAATAAAATATTCCTACGAAAAAAAATAACATAATTTCAATACAATTAGATCCTTACACCAAAACCGAAGTTCCTCACATCAAAGCACGACTGAAAGAAATTAATTCAAACAAAGATATAATCAATCAAACTACGTCCCACACCCGAAAATATTACTTACAATTTAAAATTAAAATTTATACAAAAAATATAAAACTATTAATAAAACAAAGAAATTAAAGAGACTCACCTTTGACTTCTCCTTAGATTTTGGAGATATTCTGAAGCGACTGAAGACACCCTCCGATTTCTCCTTGGGAGGTGAAGGAGATTCTTTTTCCTTTTTCTTATTGAAGAAACTTGATACCGTCTGAATTAGGCTCTTTCTTCGTTCGGGGTCCTTACGTCTTCTGTTTTTAACTGCAGTCTGCTGTGAATTTAGCAGATTAGGATCGGATGTAAAATCAACTGCTTCCATAGATTTAGCATTAAAACTTTCGTCAGAACTACGATTTCGGTGTACTGCAGATATATCGCTAACACTCTTGGACGATACCATCTTTCGTTCTCGGACATTCATTTCCTCCGATTTTGTATCTGCAGTTGAAGGTTTAACTTCAGCGACTTCATGCAAATCTAAATGAAATCTTTTCCTCAGAAGTTTAAGTTTTTCCTCTGGGCTTAGACCCAAATCCTCATTTGATTTTAGTCGTGCTCTAGCTCGGGCTTCTGAGCGCATTTTTTCGGTGTTTGGATCATCTATTTTCCTATGACTTCTTGGAGGCGGAATTGGAGTTGCAAAAGGTTCATCAATCCTTTGATCAGTGCTACTGGTTTTCATGATATTCGGCTTTTTGTAGCTACAAAATGACTGGGTTTTACTAAGACGTGGTGCAGAATCAAAAGCAAGTTTTATTTGCTCCAAATTATCACTTAACGGCCGTTGCTTTGGTCGTAATGAACTTGAAAATTGCTGGACGATTTCTTTATTTTCTATGGGAGGGGTTGTTGTTATTGTTGCTTGATTCTTAGGAGTTGCATCTTCACTACTCCTGCGTTCAGAAGATGAAACATGATAATGAGCTGAACTGGTGCAACCGTTCGAAGTTACTTTAGGAGACGGGAATTGACTGCCAGGACTAAATAGATTTCGATTTCGACTTCGATTTAAGCGTTTTTCTGCATTTAACTGCTTTTTGCTTTGAAGCTTATCCATAACTAAATCATGTATTAGATCCTTTTGCTTCGTTCTTTCTTTAGTTATTTCTTCCAATTTACGAGTGAGAGTAGGAATCTCAGGTATTTTATGGACCTGTTGTGCTTGACTATTACCACTAAGTAGGCTACTCTTAGGTGGTTCGAAAATACTTAAACTCTTATTTTCTATCACAGAATTATTTTGTGAACTTTCCGTTGCCATCTCACCTTTTGAACTTTTTCGCTTTTGCTTTCGGACATCAATTGAGTCCCGGGCATTGCTAATCTGGGTAATTTTCATTTGGAGTTTTCGAACATACTCCTCGTAACTTATTTCATCAGAATCTTTACGTTTTGATGAATCATCTTGAGAGGACTTTCTTCGATTTTCTTCAATTGATGGTACTCTTACCGGAATTTTCGTGGCGGTGGAAGCATTACTTACTGTCTTCTCATTTTTATCAGAGCTTGACGTTGTATTTTGATTGTCTTGCGTCTTACCTCGTGGGCATGATTCAAGAGGACTTGTAACCACTGTGAGAGCATCACTTTCTTCAGTTGTTGTTGTGGTTGTGTTTGTAACAGCTCCTTGAGATGTTATTAAAGCTAAACTGTCCTCATCCATATCATTAATACTGTCGTGTACCGCATACTGTGTTTGAAGATTTTCATTCTGCTTTATTGCAAACATTTGTGGAATCTCATTAACTGGTGTTTTAAGATCAATTTCATTATTTAAGATGCATGCACCTTGCTCAATATAGTCGATGCCGGGAATTTCCTTGGCTGTCTGTTCCCTAAAACCACCATAACCTTCTAATTTGCTAAGTCTTTCACTTTCCGCTCTATCCATAATCCTGGCATGAATACTTTTATCTGGAGTATTTTCTATAAATTGTATATAGCCACGATTTTGAAGCAGCGCTTTATTTGTGGCTGAATACGCTTCAGCGCAACTCCCCTCAGAGCCGGTATCCATAAATTCAATCTCTTCAATATCTAAATTCTTTAGAATTCCGCAATCCTTTGGCGGTTCCGGCATTCTAATAGGATGATTTAATTTTGGAAGACATTTCTTCTTCCCCTTTTTGTTTCTCTTAATAGTACCTTTATTCGAATTTAAGGCAAATTCGATATCTACGAAATTTTCTGATACAGCATCATCGGCTGTCCAATCAGATAATTCAGTTTCGGTCAGAACCTGACCAGTAATCTCTGTTTCTGAATCTGAAATTCCATGATCAGCGGTTGGAGTTTTGTCATGATCTTCTTCAATTTGAGTTCGTGGAGCATTTAATTCCAAAATATTTGGTTTTTCCACTTTAGTCTTCTCACTTTGATCCATTATAAGTGGAATATTTCTTAAAGTGTTAATTTTATTTTCATTTCTTGTATCAAATTTTAACTCTGGTTTATCAGTGCTCGGAAGTAAATTTTCTTTTGATTCCTCTTCCTTTTGCTGTTCTTCCACTTTTGGCTGCTTAGTCGGAAGTTCGACAACAGTACCTTCGGGAATCTCCATAAGTTTAAGATCTTCAGGATCTCCAACATATTTTCCATCTATAATCATAAGACTATCAATTTGCATAAGAGTACCAGACGAGTCATGCACTTCTAACCGAGGCACAATTTGTTCCACTGGATTCTGTGTATCGGGACTTGTTGTTGAATCCAAAATGAAGTGTGGAATATCTTCCAAACTGGAAGACGTACTCGATAAGCTATCTGATTCCACATCATTTCTCTTTTTGTTCTTGTTCCAGGGAATATTTGGAACCTGAATACAAGTTTCTTGAATATCATTCTCGTTTCTATCTTCAAACTTTTCTGTTGGAGTTTCTTGATCCATTTGAGGTGTTTCATCACTCTTCGGACTTTCCACCTTTATTTTATTCTCCAATTTAATCTCTTCGGTGTGAGTAATGATGTCTGGTATAACTTCTTTGGCGTCCTTAGAGACATCAGGTTTTTCAGTAGGTTTCTCTTTATTTTCATCTTCTTCGACTGTTAAATCAATTACTTCACTCTCCATATCCATTTTCTGTATAAAATTTTGATTTGATTTAATCATAGTGGACGGAATGTTAATTTTTGTTAAGTCAATTATAGGAACTGCTTTCTCGGGGGAAATTAGATCAATCGTTTCAATCATTGCAGACTTTAATGGCACCTCAGTCATGTCCTTCGACATGTTTTCCACCAGTACTGTATTTACGGTTTCAGAGAATTCCAAATCCCTAATATTACTTTTATTATTAACAAATTCATTTTCCTTCTCAGAATCTTTCTTATTGTCAGTTTTCTCATTACTTGAAGTTCGATCCAAAAGAGTTTTTATACCTGAACCAGGATTAAGTAGCTTCTGACATTCAGAAATATTTGAGTGAAAACTTTTTAATTTTGAATCTAGAATTGATGTTGAACCAGATTTCATAATTCCATTTCCAATTCCTTGCTCACCTAAGAGATATCGTTTTTTAAGTTCTAAACTTTTCCTTGAAGCAATTCCTTCAGTGCTTGGTGTTTTATTGAGTAAGTAGTCGCCAGGACGAGGATTTTTCAACGGCATTCGATTTGAACTGAGCAGTGATGGATCAACTTGAACAAGTGGTTTAAACTCAACTTCTTGATGTCTTGTTGTTACATTGTGGATTAAATGTGGTGTCGTTGTTTTCTGATTTGAACTATTTATAATACCCTGTTTTATCTAAGATAGAAAAACCATAGAATTGATTACACAGGCAAATACATTTTTAGATTAGTTGATTCACCTGTACTTTTGTTGGTTTCCTGAGATGTGTATCATCAATATATATTCGTGGAGCTTCTAATATAATCGGATCATGATCAAATTCCGAATCAGTTGAAATTTCTGTAGCTGAATTTAATTCCACATCGTCAGGAGATGATGACTCCGAATCAGTTTGTACCTGTAACACAATTCAAAACAAATATACTTAGTATTATTTTAAATTGAATAGTGGGATTATTTTTATTATAAAAATTAATATAGAAAAATATACTGGTGTGTTATTACAGAGTACAATCATTTCAATCAATATTACTTCAAGAGCTGTTATAGTGGCAAGCAAAAGCATGTTGTACACAAATAGAACTGTGCACTATTCACAAAATCGACTATCTGCGCTATCTTTTTATCGCATTTTAATACGAACATTTCTCGTGGGGAATTTTTATGTAGAGATTTCATTGAATATTCAAGGAAAATATTATTGAATTTACCAAAACCTCTTTATTTCTATATTGTATCCGCTATCTTGAACTTTTAATTTTTAAAACGAAATTTGAAGTAAGCAACTCCAAAAACCTCTCATACTAACTTTAATCCTTTTTATCCCTTGCTTCACCTGGGCGATCAAAGGAGGTATGATCCGGTTATTAAAGAAAAATGCTCAAATTAACATTGCGCTCTTTTTCCTCTTGAATATCTCATAGAAAAAGTAAAACGAAAGTTTAGAAGTTTTAAAGACCCCAAAAAATAAGAACGAAAATTTCACACTTTAAAATATAAAGTAATCCATCTACTGAGAGCAGTCGAAAATCTCAAGACCACCATTATTTTATGTCTTATAAAAGCTTTTAAATAGTAGATAAAATTGCCATGGGTTCATCTAAATATAATTAGAGGACTATTTGCAAAATCGGCTATAAAAGTGCAATGCATAAATCTTGGCAACATTTAAAAATATCTGACTACCAGTTTTCCTTTCAAACGTTACTCTATTCAATTAAATACAATCGGTTTTAATTCTCAATCATTTTAAAACATAACTTAAAAGTGGTGAAAAAAATGATCTTAGTATTTACGATAATTTACGAAAGACAACTCCTTCAATTTAAAATATTTCAAGAAACACCATCTATTAATATTAATTTATTTATAGTTATTCTAATAATTTCAACAAATGTGTTTTAAGCTTTAGATTAATCTTTGTGTTCTTTTCGATAACGAATCCTATAGATTGCCAAGTTACAAGCGAGTTACAACGATTATAAAATTTTGATCATGCAAAATTTTTGATATGCGTGTAGGTTTTAACATAGATGAAAATGACTCGTGAGTTTGGTTAAAATAAGTATACACAAAAATATTTAAAAATTAATAATTAAACGTTGTTTTTTTCGGGTACGATCCGAAAAAGGCTAAAATGTAAAATGGCATTGATGAACGCAAGCAAATTTTCTAAGTTAATCAGTAGTCGATTCAAGTTATTAATTTCTTCAAAATGAGTTATATGAATTGATTCAAGTCTTGATATTTATTTTTATTTCTTTTTGTTATCCACAAAATATGTGCCGCAATCAAACGATGTAATTAGATATATAAAAAAAAGCTTATGTAAACTTTTTCAAAACTTTTTTTTTCTTATTCAGTAAAAAAAAACAAATCACACAAAACACTTCAAATATTCATATTTTACCTTCCAGAGATCGTACCCAGGAAGCCAGACAACTTTTTTAAGGGATCTTTACTACAAACGAGGATTTTATATTGATAGAAAGAAGGGAAATGTGACTTTCTTTTTTTTTGGTATTTTTGTTTTAGATATTTGGTAAAAAAAAAAAAAAAAGTAAATAAAAATTTATAATAGTGAACTACGAAATGATACACGCATCTTTCGCAGGATCGCGAGTTTTTCTTCTTTCTTTCGACGGACTGCGTTTGAAATACTCAACAAAGTTTCGTGGACCAAGGGAGCTTACTAAATTCGGGGTACGTCTACCCGTGTCGGAATAGTCGGAATTATTTCTTTGATGTCTTCTATTTTCTACAGATTTTGATGTTGGAAATTGTTGATAAGAGTGGTGTTTAACACCATAGTTGCTGGTGCTAGTGATTGGTGGTTTTTCGGTTAATTCAGAACCCATTCGAGTCTCACCAAAAGATTCATCGGGTTTTTTAATTTTCTTCAAATAGGGATTATTTCCCGCCATTTTATCATCCATAAATTCTTCTTTTAAGTTGTGTAGCATTTTACTGCGTTCTAACAAAAGTTTAGTTCCATCATCAATGCGATCTTTTTCTGAAGTTAATGAATTTTGTCTCCGCTTTGGACGAATTGGAATATCCTCAGATGATCTTGAAAGAATATTTTGATCATTATTGACTTCCATTTGATTCAAAGATGTTGCTGGAGATAAAGAAGCAACTTCTTGACGCAGTTTTCTTCTAGATTTAGGTGATCTTGGCGGAGCTTTAGGAGGAGAGCTTGAGATATTACTTTCTGATCTAGACATAATTCTAGCAGAGGCGTTCATAATTCCAGGATTTAGTTGATCGTTTCTTACATTCTCATAGGAGTTTTGCTTTTCTTTCACAAATTCCTTTCTCTTATCTTCATCTTTAGTGATGAGAGTAATGGGTTTATTTTCTTTTTCATATAACTGATCTCGTTTGATCAATGCAGCTCTTCGTTCCTTTTCTAACTTTTCAATATACTCCCACTCATCCATAACCTGCTGGTCGTCTTTATTATTTTTATTTTCTTGTAAGTTTGGTGACGAACTTACAATTTCCAAGCAAGGGCTATTCTTAACACTTGGTTCTCTTTCTTCAACTGGAAATTTAGGTTCTGAAGTTGTTTGATCATTTATTTCAACAAAATAAACCTTTTCATCATTTCGTATATTACGTAAAATTTCTTGCACAGATGGTGGCATATCTACTGGATCTAGTCTTGATATATTTAATGGTGTTTGCCTTTGAGAATGCGAAACAGAAGAACTTGGACTTTTGCTGGAAGACATACTTTTATATCTTCTATTCGGTTTTATCGGAAAATGATCCCCACTATCTTGCTGCGTTATTTGAGGTTCTGCTAATACACTAATTTTTGGTTTTTCTGGTGACAATGAAGAAGTATCCTCCAATTTGCCTTCCTCTTTTAATATAACGTTAATAAAATCATCAGATATTAACGAAGTATTTTTAGTGCTGCTTTCTACTGATGGTACTGGTGAAATTTCGTTACTTTTATCGTCGTGGGATTTATCTATATCAAATCCTTGCGATAGTGTATTTTCGATTTTGTCTGGTTTTTGCAAATCTACTCTGGGTGTTATTGAAATAATTTCGTCATTACTGTCGAACTCCACATCAACCAACATATCATCTGTAAATTGGGTAAATAATTTTTCAATACTATCTTCCTCTGAAGAACTCTTTTCCCGCTTAGCATCCGGTTTTTCAGGTGTGAAACTTTTTTCTTTCGTAGAAACATCATTTAAAGTTTGTGGTGTTTCTGAAGAACAGATTTTAATATCTTTTTTTTGTTGCTGTGCTGATTCACCCATTAATTCTTCAATAGCTTCATCAACGTTAACGTTTGCTACTTCAACGTCACTAAACAAAAGTTCAGAATTTTCTTCTGATGAGCTCTTTTCCCGCTTGGCATTTTGGTTATCCATTATTACACTTTTTTCGTTTGCAGAACTATCACTGAAAGGTTGTATATTTTGATGATTCTCTAAAACTTCGTCAACAGAACATATTTGGATATTATCTTTTTCTTGTTTTTGATCTAATTCACCCATTAATTCTTGTATAGCTTCATCTACGTCTACTTTTGCTACTTCGACGTCACTAAATAAAAGTTCGGAGTTTTCTTCTGATGAACTCATTTCCCGTTTGGTACTTTGATTTTCAGGAATTAAAATTTTTTCATTCAAATGGTTATTACTGGATTTTGGACTATTTTGGTAAACTTCGTCTATAGTACGCATTTCGATATCTTCGCCTTTTTCTTTTATAACTTCATCAATGGTAATTTGTTCGATTTCTTGTGATTTTGAAATCTCATTCGTAATTTCGTCTTCCTTTTCAGGGTCATTACTTGGTAGATCCAATTCTTTTTCTACGTCTACTTTTATTTGTGCTTCATTTTCCGTTAAAATTAAACCCGTAGTAAGTTCTTCTTTAGTCTCAACTTTTATCTCATTACAATTACTACTTTGAGTGTCTAACTTCTTTGTTTCCAAAGTTTCTGAACTAATTAAAGATTCCGGATCATTGTTAAAACTTTCAGATTCAGAGTTCGGTTGTTTAGCTTCTGATTCTTGTATTACATCATTAGTAGAAATATTAACATCAACATTATCATCATTTAGTAGAGCAATCTCACTTTTAGTTTCTTGTGCATATTTTGATGGAACAAAACTTTTTGCTTCGTCCAAAAAATCAAAAGAATCTTCTCTAGACCCATAACTACCTTTTCGTTTTGAATAAAATGAATCTCTTTTTTTCTGTAGAAAATTAGTAGCTTCAGATCTCCATTCAGATTTTAAATAATCCATTGTTTTTTCGAAATCTGTCATAAAATCCATTGATTTTCGTTTTTCTCCATCCACTTTGATCTCTTTAGGTCTCTTCTGTGGACTATTGGATTTCTTATTCTTTGCTTCATTTAATTTATTTCCAACTGTTTTCGAGTTTTTTGTTTCACTTTTAGATGATTTTGCCTCTTCGTCAAATAGTTTAATTTTTTGCTTTACTGTTACCGTCTTTTGAGAACTTATATCTTTAGATGAAGCCACTATTTCCCGATCCCTAAGAATGTTATCAATTTTTTCTGATATATCTGTACTTGGTGATTTTTCGTCGTCGAAAAGTCTTTTATACTCCATACTTGGTGATCTTTCAACCAGATCGCTTTGCAAAATTTCTTCAAATATTTGTTCGTCTACATCCATTGTACTAGTATTTTCCACTTCTTTTTCCTTTACTATAATTTTTTTTTTATTTTTCGTTCCGGTAGTTTTAGTCACGTTCGTTTTTTTAGTGCTCTTGGGACTTTTATTTTTATTGGATGCTACAGGTGATTTTTTAATATCAACAGCACCATCCAGTAATTGATCAAATATATCCAGTTCACTTTCTTTACTATCATTAAAATTTTCAAGACTACTACGACGGGATGAATTGTTGCTGTGTTCTTTTTCTTTCGAATCAATTGATTCCTGCTTCAATAAAATATTTTTTTTAGAATGCAAAATATTTTGTTTTGATGTAGAAGAAGGTTGATCTACAGAATTTGTCCTTCTAGTATCAATTGGACTAGTTTTCTTTTTATCCACTGTCTGTTTAGTTTTAAGAGCTGAAGCTTCTGACTGTTGTCTTAAAATTGAAGGTTTTACTTTTGCACTAACTGCAGAAGTCAGACTACCTTTTCTTTGCTGAACTGGACTTTGAGGAAAGTAACGACTTAGATCAACATCTTTAAGAGTTTTCTGACTTTTATTAGTAACAACTGGTGCAGCTTTTTCTGATTTTTGATTTGGGAAATACTTTGATAAATCTAATGATGACTGTTTCGATATTTTTGGAGTTGTTATTTGTGATTTTATAGAGTCCATGGTATCTGAAAAATTTTTCACTTCAATTTTCTTAAGTGTATTACTCATTTTTCGACCCTCTTTTGGAGAAAATTTATTTTCAACATTATACAAAAATTTCCCAATATCTTTCTGTTCTTCCAAACTAGGATTTTTCTTAAATTTGCTTTCTTTTTTGATAGTATCAACTTGTTTTATAGTATTTTTTTGGGTTTCAGCATTTTTTGCAACGATACTAAACGTTTCTTTACTGATTTCATCACCCTTGGAGGAACTACTCACTACGTTGTCTAAAATAGCGCAATTCTCAGTTGAATTCGATTCATTACTTTTAGAGGAATTATCCTCTGCATTTTCTATGATACTCTTTGAATTAGTCTTTGTTGTGTTGTTATATGCAGTTATTTTTTTGTTTTCATCCTCAGCATCTCTTTGGTCATCTTTTGAATTAGAATCCGTTAAATTGGTCGCAGTTAATTCTTGAATTTTAGGGGAATTATCATCAGCATTTTCTAGGTTACATTTTGAATTAGTTTTACTTAAATTAGCCGGAGTTAATTCCGTACTATCTTCAATTTCTGCAGTATTTTGAGCATGATCTACTTTTTTGGTTTCATCCGTGATTTTCATTAAATCGTCCTTTTCTTCAGCAGTAGGTTTAACATTTTGCAAATTCCCTGTATTGCTATCATTATTCACTAAATACGCTTTCTCTCCTTCAAGAAGCTTAACTTTTTGCAAGTTTCCTGTATCCATATCACCTAACCACTTTTCTTTCAAAGATAACTTTTTCATAATATCGTCCCTAACCGACGACTCCCTTTTGAAATTGTCCACGTCTTTGTTAAGTTTTATTAAATTATTTAAATGGTATAAATTTTCGGTAAGAACATCAATATCCGAACTAACACGCCGACCCGTATCGCGTTCAATCGTTTTTATATCAGTTTTCAAACTGTTGCCACAATCCCCAACAGATCGGAATTTATCTATCAATGTATCTATATTCGCAATTGTATCAGAAGGATTATCACTAATTTTATCACTAGAAATATTATCAGTACTGATATGCTGTTTATCGGCTTTCGACACTACCTGTGAATATTATAGAGGATAGATGCAAATTGAAAATTAGAACCATTACACCATTATAAATAGAAAGTGGTAAAAGCAATTTATAAGAATGCTAATGTGTAAAATTGCTTTTATGTCTCTCTAAAAAATAAAAATTTAACTTACCTCTGTTTCAGTGTCTGTCGGCAAATATTGCGGTGGTGGTAATAATTTCACTTCTTGCCTGCGCATCTCACGAGCCTTTTTGAATTCTTCTCCTTCTGTTTGACTATCGGCGTCATCATCTATAAAAATAAATTCGAGTATTAAAAAAATAAAAGGTAAGAAATTATTATGTTTTTTTATTATTCCTCTTCTTCTCTTTAGTTCTCTAGTACTTTTCTAAATTATATAAAAACACAAAAACGTTAAAATTTTCTACATACAATAGACTCTGCAAAATTCAAATGTTTTATAAACAAATTATTTTATTCATTGTTTCTACAAATTTAATCAAAATCTAGACTAAATGAAAAGATTTCGGTAAATCTCAGAAAGCACCCAAGCATCAGAAGCATCTTTTTCTTTTACTTGAAATTTATTTCAGATGGTTTGAAACAAGATTTTATGCAACTGAAACATATAGAGTTTTAATCTTTCGCTGTAATCCTCTATATTGCTGCCGTTTCTATAGTTTTGCTTACTGCAACATTTTATCTTTTAGAATGTTTTCAAGTTAGAAATCCACTCTGATTTTTGTTGAATATAAATTTCGCCTTAAATAAGAAAAAATCTACAATGTCAGACTAAAATCTCATAATTTCTACATGTTGTAAATATTTGAAATTTACCTGTTTGTTTTTATTAGCAATTATATAGGTAGTCTATTAATAATATTCCTTCATCTCAAAAAATGAAAATAAACTTAATGTTCTGCAAATTTAATACATGTCGATATATTTATGTTTTCCAAATCACAAAATTAAATAGTTTCCAGTTCTATTGAATCCAATGTAAAGTCACTTATTTTTGTTGATTGGTGTTCAGATTGAACTGACTTCTTATTGAGTGTTATATAATTTTTAAATAGAAAAAACCAATCCCATGGAGACAAATTGAACTTTTTTCATAAGCAAATTTTGTTTCAGGGGCGCTTCTAATCATGTTCAATTAACACAAATGCCTAAACTTATGTAAATTAGTAGAGCTTTTTGTTAGATTAATATTAAAGATGTACATACCCAAGAGACCCTCGCTAGAATCATAAAAATCTTCATCATCACTATCGTCCATATTTGAATATCTTTGCTTCCCAATCCAATCAGTTGCCAATTGAAGAGTTTGTGCTCCAAGAGGTGAACCATTCGCTTCCTCAAACATATCTGAATCGGAAGCCTCATCGGATGAATCAGAACTAGATAGATCAGAGTCTAAATCATCGCTTCCAGAAATAAAGTTTCGATCGGTCCACTCATTTTCATCGATAATATTTTCGAGAGAAGGTTCGCCATCAGACATCGCATCGGCATTTTCGAATTCAATACGTTCTGGGGTTTGACCTCGATCGAGCATGTCGAGCTGCGCAACATTTTCGGGACGACCTTTTGCTCTAGCCGGCGTTTTAGGATCTTCATTAGTTGCATGCGCATGATCACCTGATTTCTGCGAAAAGAATATATATTTTAAAAATATGTATTTACAAGTATCTAAAAGCCTACTCTTTTGCTAGGTTTCCGAACCACCGGCCGGAGAGCTTTAGCTGGTAATCTAAAGTGCTGGGTGCAATAGAAATGACCTACAGGATCATCTCTATCAAAGGCGTAGGCCCCTAGACGCAGATTAGTATGACAATGATGGCACTTTAAGCAAGATCTGTGCAGAATTAGACCTTCTGTTGAAATTTTTTCCATTAAATAAACGGTTTGCTTGCAGAAATGACATTTTTCTGAAGCGGCCTGTTTGCTAAATACTAATCCTACTTTAGAGCTCTGAAAATATAAAATACTTTTAAAAAACAAATTTCTTAACGAAATAATATGATATTACAGATTTGGGTATTACTGGAACCTTTTCTTCCGATATATCATCCTTTTTAACGAATTGACCCGCAATAGAAGCCACTTTGTTACGGCCTCTCTCTCCAACTTCAAGAATAGATCCTTCTTTTAAATGCTTGTCAAAATTCTTAAGAGTCTGATCAATTTCTTTAAATTTCTCTTCAGTCATTTCTGGTTGTTCGGGCTTGGACATTTTATTTTGTCGGGCCAGAAATTGTTCTTTGCTCCACTTCGGTACTTTTTCCCTGCTTTTACCGATTTCCGCCTTTTTTGATTGTTCTATTTTCTTTTCAATTTCACGAATATTCCAGTCAGTGCTTTCAATTTTTCCAATTGCACGTAAAAGATCCTTAGGTTTCTTCTCAGCATTTGCGTTACCACGCGACGTAATGCGTTGTTCCATTGATTTGATACGATCACTAAAATTTTCATCTAATCCTCGTGGCAGTGCGGATGCAATTCCCCTTTCCCGATCCTATATTTGATATTTAAAATAATGTCATAATACTCAAAATTAAAGATAAAAATTTTGCAAATCAATGTTAGTTAGTATATATGTATAAGAAAAAAACTAAAAATGTTAATTACTTTGATCACATGATGCTATTTTTAGAAAAATATGGCATATCGCAGTTGTTCAGGATAACATTTTATGAGAATAAAAACACAATTTTTTTCGGGAATTGCTTTTCAAAATCGATTTAGAGAAATACAACACCAGTTATTTGAAACATTCTGAAAAATAAAACTTGCTTAGAAGCCAAGATCAGGTTAATTTTGCGGAACTCATTCAAAACACAAAGGAGACACAAAAAAAATGGAAAAACAGTCTTACTGGATACAAAAGTTTTCGTTCAAGATCTTTAACACGATCGTTAAATTCTGGCGCCTGCTGCCTGTAAAGGTAAATTGAATAGTCCTCAAAAGGACTTGAGCTATCACTTTCCCTTAGGAAATTGTTTGCTTGAAGCATGTGAAGACTTTTATAAAAGTTTTGCGTTTGTTGGAATCGTTGCATTCTTCGTTTACTTTGGCGCTCTTGTCGATTTTCTTCGATCTCTTTAAGCCGTTGTTGTCGTTCCTCCTGTGTTGTGGGTTGAATTAAATTATTATCCGTATATTCAATGGAATTCAGTTGGTCGTTTATGCAATCACAGTATAAAATATTACAAACAATGTCTTTTTTAGAACGATATAGAAAATTTTTAAATTTTAAAAACGGAGTTTGATTCCTATTTTTAATAATTCTAAGTTCTTCCCATGTAAGAAGAAAAATATCCAAACAGACTTTAACACCTTTATCAATTTAATAGGCGTTAAATTTAAAGAAAGTTAGTTAACTGTCATTTTCAACAAAACTATTTATTATTTTAAATATGTCTTTACCTTCTTTTGTTTGCAGATTTTGTGATTAGTAAAATCGTTTGAATAGTGAACATTTCACATTAAAAAGTAAGATGAGCATCTCAACATTTGAACACTTGAGTAGATTCGTATTAAAAAATAGGACCTTTATTCATGTTGGCGATTTATCTATACTTTTTCTTAATCACCTTACTTCAAAATTGGTCAGTAAATTGTCGAATGTAAACTAATTTATTATACAATCAATTTAAAAATATTAAACAAATACTTACAATGTTTGATGTTTTTTCTTGACTTCGACGTTTCTTTGCTCGTCTCGTTTCCGTCGGTGCAGCTAAAATAAAATTGTCGTAAGATCTGGGTATAAAAAATAAAAAAAAATTGCTTACCAGGAGTATTTTCAACACCACCATGTTTCCGTTGTCTCTTCAATTTATCTTCATCTAGCACACTTCGTCGGTGAATAACATTTGCAGTGTCCACTTCGTGCATCGGTGATTTAGCCTTTTTCGAACTAATTTTAAGCAATCGCGAAAAATCTTGAGCATTCTTATCAGTATTTTTTTCTTTAAGTTCTGCAAAGTCCTGGAAAGGAACAAAAAAATTAATTAAATACAAAAGATATTTTTTTAGAAAAACCTACCAATTTTGGATGTTTAACATGAGGAATTTCTCCACGAAATACCTCGCAAATTTGCTCCAAATAATTTAGCCAAATCTTTGAATCGACACTCTCTAAATTAATTGAATCTTTGGCAGACATAACGCGAGGGATACTCAATTCAGTTTCTAAAATTTTAAAAGCTAGCTCATTGCACTCTGATGGACTACAGTCCTTTATTGAATTTAAGTCAATTAAGTCGGGACGATAACTGCAAACAAGTTCATTTATAAATGTGACACATTTGAAAAATAACCAAATTTTCTCACCGATTTATTAAAACACATAAAATCTTCCCTCCTGTAAAACATTCGGATACTTCGCTAAGGGAATGGCTAAACTCATATCCATGGAGCTGGGCTTTGATCCATCGCAGTAGCACGGCACTGAGTGGGAGTGTATCTGAAAATAGCATTTAATTAAGATCAAAACAGATAGGCTTTGAGCTAATATCAAATTAATTTATATGATGTAGGTACAGAACTTAGCACGTACTCTATTATAAGTAAAAAAGAGAAATCTTGGGCATACAGCCCTGTCATTTCTATTTAAAGGTAAAGTAAATTTAGTAAGACATGAGACCATAAATGATAAAAAGATTTAAAATACTTCTATAAACACACGTACATGGTATTATTTTACAGACTTATTTAATTGTATGGGGCAATTTATGGTCTTAAAACTTCGTTCTGATGTAAATTGCATTGCAGCCTCGAGGGTAAAACCTACGAAATTCTCGTAGCAGTCAATTTGTTGGCCTTAAAGCACAACAAGGCAGTGACACTTTAATTTTTACATTTGTAATTTCATTTTATTATTTAACATCTATTTTCGGAAAAAAACGTACAAAACTGAATAGTTTTTATATGTATGTCCCGAATTGTTTAAATTATTATATAATCCTTAATTATCTTTAAATTATTAAATGTTATGTCTTCATCAAAGATTCGCAAAGGACTATTAAAACAAGTACTACTTTGCTTTTGATTTTGACCCTATTGTGCTTATGTGATACATGTTATGAGAAGTTATTTAGTTGCTTTGAGGGACATTACTCTAAATGAACACCGCAGGACTCATTCATTTTTTATTTGAAAATTACTATAAATTACTAACTGACTTTTTTAATGCATCTGCAATTTCCAATTTGTCTAAAGAAAAAATTAAATTATATTAATAATAAAAGAAATAAGATAAGCTTTATTGACTTTAAAATAAAATTTTGAGACAAGCAAGTAATGTTTTCCATAGTGTTTAGAACATTTTACTGAAACTTCCGACGGGCTTCTGCAACGAACTTTTGTACTTCATTACACTTTATACACGGTAGTGAGAAAATACTTTCGTCACACGATCTTAGAGAAAGTTATTGGTAATTTGAAATGAGATTCTATTTGTTGTATTCTCAAGCTGATTGTATTTATTCATCTTTCACGTACAACTTATTCACTTCTTAGATTCCCACTTGAGAATGGCTTAGGCAGCTGCACATTCAAATCATTATTGCACAAGAAGTTTGTTTTGAAAGTCGATATAAGTGTCTTTAACTTATAACCACATTGAACAATCATTTTACTCTAGTAAAACTGGATACTGATTTGATTTCAGGGAATCTTATATTTAGATTGCATATCAATAACATGATATTTTCCAGTGAATCTTTATTGTTGACTAATAATAAGTTTCACTCTCATTCCTAAGATATACCCAAGCAGTTTCTGGAAAGCTTATTTCTTTTCATAGCGATTTTCCCGATGATGCATCTCTGTTTTAGAACCCAATATTCAAGGCTGCACAAATTAAATACTTCCAATAGACTAATAGACAGTAAAAACTATTAATGATTTTGGGGGCCATATACCCATTTCAAAGATTATGTTTTTTTATCTAAAAGAATTTTATTTGTACATTCTAGCGCAATAAAAATTAAATAGACAACTCTATTTGAGTTAAAATCTACTACAGTGGTTTGAGTAATTTTTATTTAATTAGATAAATGTTACAATAAACTATACAAACGATAAATATTTATGAAAATTTCTGTACTTTAAACGTATTTTTAATTATAGTAATTAGTCCCATAATTATCGTATTGTTGATGCTTTGTCATAGTCCATGACTCTAAATAAATTTTTTGAATTCTTTGATGCAGTCATGCAAGCATGCTCTTCATTGTAATGTGCTTATTGTATGCTATGAATTAATATTTTCGCTATTTGAATTGTGGTTATCACCATAAAACTTCATAATGAAGTACTCACGAACCTTAAAATTTAATAATTAACTGCTTTAAGTAGCTTAAATGACTCCAATGTAAAATATCTTTTTACAAATTTAAAAAGCTTAGTATGAGGTCTGTTCTATCTACTTTAAATTTTTTTTTAAAAAAGTGCAGAGTTGATTATAATCTATATATTTTGCAGGCATATCATCACGAATTTTTGTGTTAGATTGTAATTTTAAATAAGCTATTCGTTTTTGAAATTCCAATTTTAAATTTTTAATAACAAATAAAATAATCAATTTACCTCCTGTACGTCTCTTTCTTCTTAAGGGGGTTTCTGGCGTAACGGCCTGCATTGCATTTGTATCCATAAACACTTGTTCCAAAATCGCCTTATCGTCCGTATTAATAAGATGTTTCACCTGCCATACATTCACAGCAGACTTGTTCAAGTTTGGGTATCTTGTGGCAGGATCTACAGTATAAGCTCCAATATCTCGGTGCAAATTTTCTGGTGTTGTCTGCGCTAATAACCTTATAGTAAAAGCAATATCAATAAAAATTTATTAAAAAGTCTAAATATTTTTACCTATAAATACTCTCACGTTGAGCAAGCACTCCCAAAATGCTATTCTTTGGATTAGACCACAGCTTTAAAGCATACGCAGCATCCATACTAGATAAGAAACCTCTTGCGCATCCTGATCCAGTTGGCCAGAATGGTTCTAAAAGACTGTCTCCAACTAAACATTGCAGCAAGCGATAGTTCTTTCTTACCTTTAGTAAAATAAATAATAAGTTATATTTTGTTTTTTATACACCAATTAAATACTTACAAAAACCCTGCACGATGTTTCAGCAGCAAACATAGATGTAAAATCGAACATGGCAACATCCGGTTTTCCATAGTGGTTAACAGCGAATTCCAAGTTCGGCATTTGGTATTTGGTTGAAAATTCTGCTGCTTCTCGTGCATAATCCAAAAGTTTATCAGTATTTACATTAGCGGGCGCCAAAAGTTCAGCAGGATCAGCAAAATCATGAATGATGACGCCCTTATCAATCAAACTGTGCTTCTTTGCAGTCATCACAAAATAGTGAGTTTCATCCTTATAATAGACAATATTCTCTAAATCTATTCCCGTTGTTGCATACAATTCCTTAAAGAACGACTGATTAAAAATGAAGGCAACTCCACTTATTTCTTCTGCTTTGGCTTCGGCTTCAGTTTTCTTATTAATAAAATTTGCTGTAATCGCAATTGCCAATTTTCCTCGAAATTCTTTTCGTTTAAAACCTTCCAGCGTGTTTCGTTTGCCGTCAGCCCCAATTAAAACATCAAATTCATAGTGCGAAACAGCATGATCCTCAGGCGTGATTTGGGCACGCCATCCACAACCATCACTTGGTTCTATTGTATTCAAAAAAGATACCCCTTCATGAATTTCAACTCCGAGAAGAAGAGCGACCTTAAGCAGAATGCACTGCAGCTGCCTAATTGAAATATGGTCAATAGAACCAGCGCAAAATTTTCCATAAAATTTTTTCGCTCCTAAATTTCGAAGATCTGTGATCACAAAAGGCCACAAATGCAGAACATTATTGCGGGAAATTCGATCTCGCTTTTCGACTACGACCACTTTTGCACCTAGAAGTTGAGCTTCGATAGCTGTTCTAAGACCACAGGGTCCAGCCCCAATTACTAGCACCCTGGTGCCTGTGCAAGCGTTTCCCTTGTTGTACGCCCTGTGCGAAGCCCTTGCGTCAAATTTCTTCCACAGAGCCTGAGCCTTCCAACTTCGAATTTTTGCCTTTAGCTTTGGATAGAACTCGTTTAGGGGGCCGGGGCGCAGGCCCACTGTATCACACATGTTTCTATAGAGGCCTAAGATTTGTCTCATTGTCGTAGCCACGCAAAAATGATCGAATATTTCAGCAGCCAAAGCTGCTGCTTCATTATCCGCCATCTGCTGCTGCTGTTGCAGCTGCATTTGACGCAAATGGGAAGATCGACTCATCCTGTAAAAGAAGAAAATTTTGTTAATGCACTAAAATTTAACTTTTAAATTAAAACTAATAGGCAAAAAAAATTTCACAGGTCAACACCAAATTTTTTCTCAAAGAATTTGCAAATCATTTCTATAGGATTTTTTCCGTATATTACGAATGCGTAGATGAAAATGTTTCATCAGCTCCCATTTTCGAGAAAAATAGGGCTGAAAAGTACAAAAGATCATATTTTGACCATTTATGAAAAATCATTACAAAATAATGGATTGAGCCAGGAGAATATAATGTTGTTCAAATGGTAGCTGAAATCTTAAGCTATTATGTGTAAAAAAATATAAAAGGTCTTAAAACATTTCAAAATGACCCATAAATTTGAGTTTTTTCCATAAACTAATTACTTTATATAATAAATGGCGAATAAATAACTAGCAAGCACACACTCATGAAAAACTTGTCCGACAAGATGTTTAAAAAGGGCTATTGATTTAAATGACATTTGATATTCTTAGATTAGGCTTTAGTCTTTCATTTAAGTCAAGTTACAAAGTTCAATTATGATCCTTTATTTTTTAATGATGATTCAACACTGGTCAAAATACGATCTTCAAAATCTATATTACTACCAACACTATAAAAGAAAACTTGAAGGAGGGTGTGGGTATTTTTTCATTATTTTGATGCATGACAAATAAAAAAATTATGAAATAAACCGACTCAAAAAAAAAAATTTCCGAAACACCAAATGAAAAAAGAAATGTTCCCGAAAATGAGTAATAAAAAGGTTTTCGGCGGTCAATAATTTCGAATTTACTATTGAAAATTAAAAATTTCATTACTTAATACATGCGTTTAAATTATTAGAATCCTATTGTTCAGCTGAAAAGATTTAACTACATACATAGTTGTAAAAGTTGGTAGGTATAAATAAAGCTAATTTTGTTTGTCTCGATCGCCGTTTTATCTAGATTAATATTATTTTATTTTTGGGACTTTTTGATTTCAGATGAGCAACTTGGAGAAACCCTGCTTGTCGCGTGGTGACAATCAAAAAAACTTATTTTCTGAGAATAACTCTTACTCATTTATTTTTCAGTATGTTTTAACCAAAAAATTACTGTAAGTTATTTCATATAGTCGAGATTTAAAAAAACAATTTTTATTTGAGGCAAAATTCTTTAACGACAAATGCATGATTTAAAATTAAATAATTTCAAATAAAAGTGTATTAAAACGGCGTCTGTCTTACACTAAGGTAAATAAAATATATTACTAAAAACAATTAATAATAATTTGATCAAAAGTTAAATAAAAGATTTTGAGATTATCATTTTAGTATAGATGGTGAAAACCATCGAAGCTCCGTTTTTTGGCCGCACAGTGGTCTATGAGCGGCTGTTTACAATAAAGCTATCGCAATTTGGGTTATAACTGCAACTTTGTATACAAATACAACATCTGGCAATAAAAATAAATAGATATTTTGACGGGTCGACAAATAAATATATGTCGATGATTTCTTCCACGTAATCGACTTTGTTCGCTATGAATCGATAAATTTCATTAACAACAATATATTTCGCAATATTTTAGAAGTTATTCGTCTAAAACATGAGTTTTGATGTAATTGTCCGACATCTGCCAGTATCGGTGTTATTAATAATCCACGATATGACAAAAAGTTGAATGCAAAATGAAGAGAATCGAACCGTGAAATGGTGAAACATCCGTGCCAGAAATACTCATCGTCGACTCAGATGTGCCAAAAACTTTCATTTCGAATAGAGTAAAAGTAAACCAAAACAATTGCTTATATTTATTTCATTTGTTCTTAAACGTGCTTGGGGCAGTTATTAATTCTTGAAACATGCTCCTTAATAAGCATTCCAACGCCTTGACACTGCCAAAGGTCTCTTTTGTATGCAAAGCCGCTCGGGAGGGAAGAAGGTTTTGAAGAAGCATAAAGACACGCTACGAAAATAAATTGATGCCCGCGCGATTAGTCGTGGTCTTTCGCACTCTTCGCTTCATCTTCGGGTTGCGTCTTTCTAGGCGTACTCCGTTCTTGAACTATGTAGTGAAATTGGATCACAGCGCCATACAACCGAACCGAAATGATTTAACTTTAATTTTATACCGCTGAAGTGCAGTGACTCTGTGTTTGATTCATGCCTCAGTTTTAGCACGTTTATTTTCCCTGTTATGAACGTAGAATTTTCGATAAATGTTGAAGCTTGCACGTCTGTCTGTTCACGTTCCACGATGCAAAAATAGAACAATCTAACGCTGCACTAGATTTCAAGTTCTAATTTGTTAACGTCCATGAATCCGTGATAAATTGATCACTTTTTGATTGTCTGTTGATGGACTTTCTGTTTGTCGCTCTCCCATTTTGATAAATTAAATAATTGAAAGTCTTCCACACTCGCAGAGCATTAATTAATTAAAAGATTGAAACCGTTCAAGAAACTTAAAATCAACGCGAATCTATGAAATATTGTCTAATCTAAAGAAAGATATTATATAAAAGTTATGCAGTTACAATAATTAAACACTTTGGACTTTCTGAAATATCATGAATTGCCTTTCCTCTAAATTAAGTACAAATTATAAGTTGATTGCAATTAATTTCGATTAAAACAAAGATTTGCTTTAAAAAAATTTGGAAATAAATATAGAAAATTACAGATTTGGTCGAATTTATAGCACTAATTCGGAAGGAAAAGGTTATATAATCATAATCTTCTTTTGTTTATAACCGATCGTACAAGGAAGATACGGCGAACAATACCAAAATAACGAACTGATAATTTGGTCTTTTACATCGCTAGAAAAGAGTGGTTTACATGTAATTTTGGCAATCTTAGAGATTGCAAATATCTCTTATTGCGCAAAGATCAAAATAGCCTGAACCAATGTCAACAAACTCCCTTGACACAATTCGTTCTTATTTTGGCAATTGTCAATGATTTCTAAGCAAGGGAATTTAAAAAACGCCAACACTCCGCCGTAACAGAGGTCTGGTGTTTAACCCATTAACGCAACTTGCTCTGCGCAAGTTGCTTGATCACTTTATGGCGGCATTTTAAGATTCACTTGAGCTAATCGCGATTTTCGTCGAAGAATAATCGCACCCGTTTCTTAACTAAATGGCCAGCAACGACTATCCGCCGCCGCCGCCGTAGGCTTTAATGCGAACATTTCAAATTTGGCACACGTATGTGACTCCACTCTTAATCTTCAGACTGTTTCCACCGAGTAGGTCGGCAAAAAAGGGAACTCTGTCAGGGAAATTAAATGTTTTGCAACTCTTTAGGATAAATTCGGAACGAGATATAGTCATTTGCGCCTTATTTGCTTTAACTGCTTTCGCAGAAATTTTGCTGTTTTAAACGCCCCCGCGACGGGTTGATTTTATGTGTTATAGCACAAAATCAACATAAATTAACATCACTGTTAATTACAATTATAAAAGACACAAGAAACGATGTCTCCAGTCCAGGTCATCGATCTTGCTTGTTAGGGCAAAAAATCATTCTGAAAGATAATGAATGAAATGCACTTTGAATTGAAGCGTATAATCACTTCGGCGCATTTATCATCAGCGGAGCACTTGAACTTTAAAAAATTCTTTTCGAATCATTGTCAGACTATACAAAATATACATATGTATAATTTCTAAATTTATATATTTGTTTGTTTTGTTTCAGATAATTTTTTAATTATCTTAAGGCTTCCATTTATTCATTATATTGTATGTACAATTAAAATTGAAGAGAGATTTACGAGAACCAAATAAATTCTCGAACGATTTGGTGTCGGTTGCAGTCTGAAGGCGTGAATGGCCTGACTTTTTTTTTTTAATTAAGAGTAAAAAAACTGTTAAATTCAAAGCCAATAGTTATTGGAGTATTATCACAAACTTTTTATTTCCGATTTCAGCAAAACGATGCCACAAGTCACACAGGAGCAGAAACAATTGCATTCTTGTGCACTAAATTTCTAAGCTAATTAAATTATCCTATTATTGGTTTGAATATTTGAAAAGAAATGCATATTCCTCATCAGCATTTTTATATGTCCATAAAGATATATGTTTCTTTCACTAAAAACGTAATTAGCAAATGGTGTGTCACCATTTGAGGCTTTAAATAGCATTTTAATTTTCATACATGAGTCTCATAATTACTTCAAACTAGCTCCCTGTGGAGACATGAATGAATACATTGCGTTATAACAGTTTTGCGTGGTAAAGAAAAACTTTAGATTCTACGTGAATGATAAATTTTAAGTCACTAATTAGCAACATCGGAAAACATCGATTATTCCACGATAAACTACTTACTTAAGTTAATTAAAAGAATATATTAGAACAAAATTTCCACATGAGATAATATGTAAACTTGATGTCGTTTAAACTACACTTATTGCGAATATTATCTTAAAATATATTTCAAGCGATGCTCTTGGGAATCTGTTTGATGTCGAGATATTTTGACCTAGATTCAAGTTCTAATAATAATGCTACAGAAAATGAGTTCAGTGATCCCAAAAGAAGACGTTGCTTGCAGTAACCGTAAGCGTTCGAGATGTAAAATGAACTTTTTATCGATTTAAGCTTCCGATCTACCCTTGCAATAATCTCGATATGAAATTACAATTTTTGTTATGGAGTTTATGTTCGTACAATCCCAACGAAAAATTTATTTTAGCAACTTGTAATGTTTGGTAATTTAGTAAATGGAAAACTAAAAGTCTAAGGAAGTTGTGTTTTACCTGATTTAAATTGAGTCGCCTCTTCGGTGTTTAAATTTAAAAAGCAGGAAGCCTGAAAAAATTCAAAAATAATAAATTAAATACACAATAATTCAAAAACTGTGAAACAAATTTTCTTCTAGCTTTTAGAATTAAAATACAAATGTCCCGACGTCTCTAATAGGTAGCCAATGACTTGGCTGAAGTTGTTCTTGCGAAAATTCTTTCTGAATTCTATCGAAATTAAAATTTGTACGTCTTCACGCATTTGATGATATCCCAGAGAATAAAATTGAAAGTATGATAGTAGATATCTAACATTTATTTTATAATTACAGTAAAATCTTATTATAACCACCTCGGTTACAATCAAAATACGCATTTTTTATTGACACTTCTTGAGAATTTTCGGTTATAATGAACATCTTCTCTTGGTCGCTTCAATTTCAAGGTTTTACTAATAATTTTTTATTTTTTTATAAATTTTCATAAAATTTAATTTACTTCATGAAGAAAATGAAACCTCAAACTTGTATTTTGGAGGCAAAACATTTCTTTAGCGATAAATTTGAGCAGCATGTAAGAATTGAATGCGCACCCTTTAGGCACCACTGCATTCCTGCACTAAGTCTTATCATTTTGCATCTTTTGTTATTGCTTCATTCAAATCGCAGGAGCCGTTTTTGCATTAGACATTATTAGAGCATAGCCTATAATTATTCGCTGTAATATTCCATTACTCTTTCGTAACGCGAAAATTGAAATGCACAACACTTCAGTTCAACGGCTTAAGATGTTGCGCCTGTTTTAGTTAGAATTTTCCACAGTCAGTGGATGATGGAATGTTTGCAGTTTTTCACTGGAAAAGGTACCTTTTGCATGTTTTGCTTGGCTTACCTCGAAGCTTTTTATTATTTAATTGAATTTTGGGATGGTTCGGTGAATGCATGAATTTTTTTTTTTTTTAACGAGCGAAGTGCAATGTCTTGCGATAATTGGAAGCAAAATATTTTCCTTTACTCACTTGCGGAAAAGGGTCGTGTTACAGAATTCATAATATGATCAT
The DNA here is from genome assembly GCA_963920795.1 of Eutolmus rufibarbis. NCBI lineage: Eukaryota > Metazoa > Arthropoda > Insecta > Diptera > Asilidae > Eutolmus > Eutolmus rufibarbis. Next base: position 26,598,720 of record OY987208.1, on the reverse strand, counting down.
GTTTCTTTCTTATAACAGTAATTTTCTTAAAATTATGTATTATATTGAAACCTTTCAAATTTAATATATCCTAATTTTACGTTCTGCTTCAAATAGCAAAATGCTTTTAGTGAAGAGTCGTTAGGAGGAAAAAATGAAAAACCTCGAACGAGATCACTAGTGAATAAATTGTCATGGTACTTTTTGCATTGTCTTGCTAATAAGATCCAATAATAAAATGTTTATTCATTATAATTTATCCATATTTATTTGTTTAATAGTTTATTGAAAAATTTAAGAAGTATGAAAAAGTTCTATAATTTATGTTTTTGGGATTGAATTAAAAGTCGAAAATATTATTATATATGTATATAAGGAATATTGTTTTCTAACAACAAAAAATTTAAAAATGTTCCGAATTTAGAAAAAATAAGTATTAAACTTTGACGGCGATAAGGATTTTACTGTTTATACATAATATTATTAAAGTCTTTGTTAAAAGCGAATTATGTATTATAAATTAATTTTTTTTATCTATAATTCAAAATTAACGTCTTCCTCACTAATTTTGAACCACAACGTGCTAAAATTGTTTAAAGCTACGGAAATCGGTTTAATTTAGAAAAAGAGGAAAAATTTATGTTGGTTTAATTTCAACATATTTTTATTACGCGAAGAATACGGCTGGAAAAACTAAAGAAATATAATAACTATTTTAATATTTTTGGTATACCTACATTATGTAGTGTCTAAAACCCAAAAGTTGTAATAACAATCCAATCAATGGCGAGTTCGTTCGCGGGTATATAATATAAACCTAACACATTTAATATCTTAAAATAAAATTGGCTTATGTGTTTCTAGATTTGTACTTTAGCAAAAACAAATAGTCAAATAGTTAAGAACTCTGAACATTCAGATTCATTGTTTTTTTGATACCACAAAAACTAATAAGTTAAACTATCCTAAGTTAAATGTAAAAGGTTTCATAAGGTTTGCTCTACTAATTAGCGAGAAATTTACAAACAAACATACATAATCCGATTTTTTAAAATAGATTTAAAACTCTTTAAGAATATTACAAAAATTGCATTGTGGTCTTTATACAATGGAAACTCTTCTAGACAATAAACAATAAACATTCTCTACCCAAAGTGGCAAACTGGTTGCTCTCCTTTTGGATTTATGATATTTTCTTTCATTGCCTTGTAAGTAATAATATCCACGACCTTGTGATTGAATATTGAAGCGGCACGAAAACCGTATTGATTATATCGAATAGATACCTCAAGATTTGTGGCGAGACTCCGTGGAGATATGCATCAAATGCACAACGGCTGCAAATAGCCGATTTCTAAATGAAAAGGTAAGACACAAGAGGACCGACTCGCTGATGTGAAGAATGCGTGAAATATTGAAAATGTGCGGCGAATGGGTAAAAGCAAGAAAAGCAGGAAATTGATTTTTAGCACCAGTGACCTTGCGGCACATAAAAATACTGATTCCATGCAAAATGGAAATATTTTCTGACTTGGAGGGGTAGCGAACTATCTTTTATCACATAATACTGATTTTTCTATGTGGCAGATATTTTTATATATTTCTTAACTAATCGCAAATAAATATGCATGCACCGAGAATTATCAGATTTTATGATTCTATGTCTGATCCAGAAATACATAATTAATTCATGATTCAGCCTGTAAAACTTTCAGTAGCTTATCAGCAATATTGAATCGGAACAATTCTTATATGTAAAACAAAAAGTTTTCCTAAAATTAGCAAAAGGTTGAATTTACTATTTAATTTGAAAGTCAATACAATCAATAAATTGTTACTTTACTCAACAACTTGTTGGTTGCCTTAAAATCAAAGCCCCAAATTATTGAAATAACAGCCTGTTTGCCTACTTTCAACAACTTATTTCATTCTGGGTTTATAAAATGGAAGCAGTTTAAAATATTTAAAAAGATTTAATACTTACACATACATATATCACAGAATAATCTGGAAAAAAAAAAAGAAAAAATAATTTTAATATAATTTTATAATGTACCTATATATATTTCAGAAAACACTAATAAGCATTAGGTGTAAAATAATTTTTAAATCCGGGCAGATATAAAATAAATAATGCAATCTGAAAATTTGTTGACCAATAGCAATAGCACGATGGTTTCTGCTGTTGTGCGACCAGAAGCACTGCATTGTTTAAATCAAAGATTTTCGATATCCCCTATCTTCCAATTGATTTCATGAGGAGTTTGCTATCATATGTTTCGATATTGAACAGCGTTGAACTCATTAAACAAAATTTCTTATTTTTTTAATGATATATAACCATAGAAGGGCACCGACAACTTCCTGCCTAAAGAAGGACATTATTTGATTTATTTCCGAAATAGCTTCGCTACACCACATCTAATTAATTTTTATATTTTTGGTTAGCTAACAAAATCAATTTACTCGCACCTCCTTTTTCCATCAACAATTTATCATCATTACAACGAACCACAATTTCCTAAATTTTTTATTATTTCCTGAGTAGAAGTTGAAAATTCTTCGAAAACACTTGCATCTACAAAAGAAATCGTTTGGCTATTCTGTGATAAAGCGAACAAGAGAAATAAACAAATATTTATATTTAGACAGAAAAGATTTGTTAACTCGTCGACGGTGTTAGGGTACATCATTTAGGCAAAGCCGCTGAGTCAGAATCCATCTTTAGACGAAAATAGTTCTCTCGAAAGGAGAAATGATGAAGTACGTATAATTCGCAAAATATATACATATATGTATATACATACTTAGATATTTACGCCTACATAGCCCATGTTGCAATATCTAAATAAAACTAAATTATCCCATTAAATGGTTTTTTAAAAGCTTGTTTAAATCTAGTCATTGTTCGAAAATTCTATTTGCAAAATTCCTTTGTAGAGATCCAAGGAGCATGTCTCCGTACTGCGACATAAGAAATGTTTTGAAAACTTTTTCCGCAATTTTAGCTGTAGAGTGATGTCGTGTAGCTGCCGAGTTCAATGCTTCACTTTACCTGCATGTGTCACACTTTTGAGGAAGTTCAACAATTTCGCATGTGCTAGATATTTTGTTTTCTTAAGAACACACGAACAGCTTTGAAATATTTTGGTAGAATTTATTCATAATTCACAACAATATCGTTACGCCAGACTGTTGCTCTATTTAAATTTTCGTTTTGATGAAGAAAATTAAAATTTTCACGAGCCTCATTCAATTTTTTTTTTCTAAATATTTGCGCATGTTATTTTCTTATAACGAATTGAATTGATTTTTTTTTAAATTGTATCTTTGTATTACGTTGTACTATTTTTTTTTATTAAATACAACAGAACAGAATTTTACTTTTAATCTATAATTACCAGCACTACTAATCCATTTACTTTACTTTAAATGCCTGTTTTAATATATTCATTCAATATTTTTATGTACTTACAAAATGGGCACAAAGTAGTGTCATTTTTTAATTATAAAAGCATAATTTTAAAAACTAGCTAGCTCCGTGTGTGAGCAGGAAATTGTCATAAAAAAGAAAACGGCAACTAGGTTCATATATTGAAATTGAAAAGTCAAGTAACTTCAGAAATGTTCGTTAAAGAAAATAACTACTCCGTGATAGCCTGCTATCTCCTAACTTTAACAGAAGAATGATTATCTTCGCATATTTTGTCATTTCGTTTTCACTAGTTTTCATCAGTTCTCTGTATCAGCAAGATACAAGTTTAATATCATTTAAAGCAAAGTCATAATTTATAAGCAGTAATTTTCTTGAAAGAGAAAGTTCTCTTCCAAAAGAAAATATTTCATTTTTATTCGATTTTTACACTTTCAATGTATGCTATATATCTGCATTCCTAAAAATTGATTCGAGCACAACTCTCCCAAGATGATCCGCTGTTAAATTTACTACTAGATCTAGAACAGAACTATCTTATTGGTTTATCTTCAACCAAAGAACACTTGTAATTCATTGACTCCTATAAAAGCTCTATCAAATTACTTCTTCACCTTAAATACTTTTAAGCATTAAAAAGTGTTTTCAATACCACTTTCTCAAAGATTTCTTTCCATTTATTTTCTGGTATAGAACGCTATTGTTCCTTACAGGCTAACGACTTCTGAGAAAACTTTACGCTAGGCGGTACTATCCTGGTTCTATTGTTTTGCGTCCTGCTGGGTGTTTCAGGTGTGGGCTTATTAACAACAGGCCAATAAGGAAGGTAAAGGAAACAAAAGATTACTTGCAAGGATTGAAACTTGTGTAATTCCATTTCTTGGAAAATCTATTTTACTTTCCCCTTTAAATCGACTGGAAAATCTTAAGCATAACTTGAAAACGTACACCAGGGAAATTTACTAATAAAAAGTTATTACATAACAAAATTTTACGATTTTTTGTTATTGTAGTATTTATCTTGAGAGAACAACTAATACTAAGAGTTATTATAAAATTAACTGAATTCGAATATATTTCTATATCTCTGAAGTGTGTGTGTGCTCAATTTTTGTACTGATTTCTAATAATTTTTGGATTTCTCAAAATAGTAATGTTTTTCCTAAATTCAGAATTTCCACTTTAATAAATGAACCTAAGGTAAAATCGATTCGAACTGATGGTGCAAATTATCAAGATTTTGTACTCCGTTAAAACTTTTTTGAAATTTATTTACATAAAAAGTAAAAAGTTTAGAATTTGTTCTTTAAAAGTTCTTTCAAACTTTCTTTCTTTTAGTACCTAGCCCTGATCTTTGGTTTAAAATTGATATAAATATTTAGTTAGGTAATTTTTATTATCTCTATATTAATCAATGCTGGAAAAAGGTCTGTGGAAGCTCCTAGTCAAAATCACGGGACCCCAGAATTTATGTTAAAAATGTTTTTAATTTTACCAACCTAAAAATTTATTATTTGGGTTTTTCATCTTCAAATTTTAGATTTTAGTTCTAACGTTTCTTCGCTTGTACCGTTTTCCCCAGCAGTTATTTATATGTATTTTGACAAGTAAAAATTTAGGATAAATAACGATAAAAACTTAAAAAACACTATAGAATGGACATAAAAAATTTAGAAACTTTGAAATCTCGTTTTCTATCTTAAAATTTACATCCTAAGCTAAGATTTTACTTGACGTTTATAATCGTCACGAAAACTGATTGTCTATGGTTTCATTGACATGCAGATGCAAATAAATTTTATTTCATTCGGATTATCGCGTCGACAGCAAACATCTTGTTTTATACCGTCGATACCACAGCATCATTCGATTCATTTTAGGAGTGACACACGACAAACTTTCCTTTTGATGGTTAAAAATACCCAAAGCAGCAAGTTTTTGTGCAATTGTTTATTTTAAAAAGAAATAGAAGATTCATTGGAGAGAATTAAGTTTTCAGAACTTCATTGAGCAGCATTCGGATGATGATATCCGTGCTGATACACGACAACATTAATGATCATTCATTAAATAAATGTTCATTCGACAATGTCGTGTTTCGAGGGAATTAATTTGTCCGACAATTAATTTTGAATTTTTTTTTCTCTACTACATCGTGAATTTCCAATTATAATTTAAAAAATTTAAAGGTCTATTGATGTTTAGGTTTTATCCCAGGAGAAATTCCAAAGAGCTCCAAAAATCTAAATCTGGAACAGATTGAGTTTGAGGTCTCCACATGGATTTTGATAAAACTTTGTGGGAGTGTTCAGATGGAGTCAATCAAAAGTGGCAAATATGTAAAAAAAAATTTGTCGCTCACTTGTACTTCACGAGATATTTAACTTTGAAATTAAGATAAAGTGGAAGGGAAAAGGTGGAATTTCATTCTGAAAAATTCTTCAAGAATCTTTAAAATTAACGAATTAAAGCTAAATACATATATTTTTCGGCTTATTGACGTTGGCGAGCACACATTTGTCTTATAAAATAACAAATCGAAGTAAAGTAAACTGATCCTTATTTTCAGTAGGTACTCGTGTAGAAATCCGGAGGTAACATTTTTAATTTAAGGTTTTTCTATAATTTTCACCAAAAAATTTTGTAAGCATATTTTTAAAGTAACATATTTCAGGAAATATGTATAAGCGAACGAACAAGTTTTTGTTGTATATCCGTCACTTCTGATCCTAAATGGACAAAGTTTACAAAGTTTCATCAAAATCCGTGAGGAAACCTCAAACTCAATTTATGCCAAGGGATGTCAAAAATTTGAAAAAATTTCATGATTTTCAAATTGCTAACTTCCGCGACAAATTTACGGATTTCAATTAATAAGGGCGCATTTGATAGCTTGTTCTAGTTTTTAAATCAAGGTTGCGGGAGTGACTATGATAGTCATTTCATTAGTGCAATACGAAATCGGACAAATTGACAATCGTAGTTACTAAGCGAAAATAGCCACTGCATAGCCAGTGGCTAACATTATAACAATAGGCCCCATTATGTGTGAATTTCAAGTCCCTATCTCGTTTCGTTTAGAAACTAAAGACTTGTGACAGACGGGCAGACGGACATCGTTGGCATAATAGGGTTCCTTTCTGGTACGGAACCCTAAAAATAGTTGATCACACTTAATATTCGCCGTGGAATAGATCTGCATATATTTAATGTTTGACAAATTGTCCTTCTAGTTCTTAACGAATATTTCTTCATGAAATTTCGCGCAGTAGCCATAAAATAAATAATTTATTACAACTAGAGGTTATTATTTTTAGTTTTGAGTTTATTCTATAAATTAGTTTTTACAATATTTGTTTAATTTTCTTTTAAAGTGGACAAAGACAAGAATTTTCTATGTGCTCGAGTCAAATTCACACTTAAGCGGTTATTTAGAAGTGGTTTAGGTGGTTAATGAGGAATTATTGACTAATGCCAATTAGAAGCGTCACATGTTTCTTTTTTCTTTATAAAGATATTTAACATTTGTTGCATGCTGCAATTAAATGATCAACTCCTAGCGAAAATTGTGAAGTGAGCCAATTTTGCTGTCACGCACTGGATCTTGACATTCCAAATAGTCTAAATCCGTTGAAATTAAAGTTTTTTTATCTAGAAAAGTATTGCATTTACTTCACCTTGCATCTAAATGCCTACCCAAGGGGCAATTACTCGCTGCAGCTCGAAACAAGAGCATTAATCATCGCCCTGGCATCTTGCGAAGCCTTAAAGAAATGAATGACTGCCTTAGTTTCATAGTGCAAATGCAGTTTCCTCATTAATTGCAGCACGCTTCGTTAACTGCGCGCCAGCATCCACTGCACCGGCGGCAACGGTCGGCGGCGGCTGCATTGTCTCCGGTGATTGCGCGTGAAAAATCCGGCTGCATCCCGGCAAATTTCCACGCAGACTGGCCGCATAAATTTCCACGAATTTGCCGTATTCGCCGGCGAATGCACTTGACCACCGTCCTCCGACGCGGTGCTGTGCGTCACGCGTCCGACGCGGCGCGGCGCGCCTGCACACGTGGACACAGGAAAACTGCGCCTTTGAGTGGAACGGCCATCGCATGACCCCGGCCCGGCCGTGCAACATTTCAACTTCAAGGCGAAGATGCGGGAATCGTTTTCCCATTTTTGGCGAGGCGAAAATCATGCGCGAGCTGCGTTTACTTTTCGATTTAACGACGATTTATTCAGCAGGGCTGCCCTGACCATGGCTCTTATGAATCAATCGAATGGACAATGTTTCACCGCGAAATAGATGAACCATGGAAAAATCCGGACTCACTTCCTGGATGAAAACGGGTAACCAATTCGGATCCGTAGCATAGTTTGTTTTGTTCTGGTAGGTGATGCTGCTTCATTGCTACCTTTGTAGAAAGGCAACTTATTTGTTCGAAAGCAGGAAATGGCATTCGTTTGCGTTTCTATGTACTCATGTATGCTTATATATTTCAAATTAATTTACTTTACTTGTCTTACAACAATTGGCGGGAAAATTTTTTATTACGTATGGTGGCCACTTTTTCTCAAGACTACTTTTCCCGGTTTTTCAGGTGATATTTAAATTCGTTCCATAACTTTATTGTTGTATCATGAAAAATGAGTAGACCTTTTTATTTTGGTCGGCTGATTAATGCTGAATAATTATATAATATTAATTATTAATTACTCACAACCCATACTCATACCGAGAACTTCCAAAATAATGAAAGGGACAAGAAAATAATTTCCGATTTCCAGAAAGTAGCCACCCCGTACTTTATATGCATAGTTCTGACCCGTAGTTTCGACTGTATACCATATACTACATATATGTACACCGAAAATTACGAAATGATGAGGGTAAAGTTCATCATGAAACATGAAGAAATAATTTGGATGAAAAAATTCCCCGATTTCAATGAAAATTCCCAGACATTCCCTAACCCTTTCCCTTGTGATAGGCTTAAATTAATAAATCTGCAATAATTGGAACGTCGTCACGAGATTACTAGAGCTATTTTTGTACATCAATTACTGTGCGCAAATATAGCATATAGCTTGTTTACCCTTTTTATGTAGAAGAATTATGTAAACTAATTTTCAAAGAGGGGGAAAATCAGCGTACTTTAATACTTTAACAAAATATACATACAATTACAACCTTTCTGTCCTGTCCTTTTGTAGTGTAAAAACAAAACTCAATAATTTTAAACAGAAATTCAATTTAAAATTAGTATCTTGCATTGACACTTAAATTACTAAAGTAAATATATAAATGCAATCATTTGGTTTGTTTCTTTGGATTTGCAACGCTGGTGAACTATGTTTAATGATTTCCCGATTATTACAAAAAAGATATAATATTAATTCGAACTTCAACTAAAAGTCAACAAAATACATTTAAACTCGCTACATTTTATTTAGATATTTGAAATTATTTTCCATTTTTATTTAATTCCATCAGTTAAAATATAATACTTGGAATAATTAAATTTTAATGCAACCAACTGGTTTTAAGTTAAAAGACAATAAATTGAAAATCAGTTATATAACCCACAATCATTAAGCAATGTTGAAGTAGATTTTCAGTAAAGAAAATTTAATAGCATTTTTAAATAGGAAAATTCAAGAGTTAAATCTCTATTTAGTTGAATTTTAATAAATCTGAAATCTTAAGTTTTAAAAAAATGTTTAGAAACTATCCTTTTCATTTACAACATTTTAAGATTAAAAACATCGGGAAATAATAAAAAATCCCATAAGCGTATTATAAACAATTATGTGTTTAATTAACTTCATTATATAACATAATTAAAACGAAGCTATTTTGTTCTAAAATGCTATTTCCTCCTGATTGATTTCTGATTCATTTTATTACGAGATTCATTGCACCTTATGAAATACAATACATAAGCGATCATTGAAACTGAACGATTTTCACTTTCACTAAAAGTTCGTTATGACTATAATGAATATTGCTGAGCAAATGATCTTGTTCATCTTTAAATTTTCATAAATCAATCAAAATAAAATTCGAAGCTGACGTAAAAATAGTTTCACTTTAAAAACGACAATGACGTGTTTTATAATAAATATAGATTTTTAGTAATCTGTCTTTCGACCCATAAGTTGCTTAATCATTTCAATTTAAAATTTCGTTAAAAACATTTTGATTGGGAGGAAAGCTTCAACCGACGTATTGCTTTTCGTTTTCTGTTTTTATTGCAAGCGTGGTTCTATATTTGTTTTAATTTGCAAGAGAATCCAATTTAAATTATGCGTATATAAAGCTCGCCACAACTAACAACATTTTCTTATTCCTCTAGCTACAAAGCACGTTTTATAGTTATAATAACTAAAAAAATTGCAGTAATTTATTCTTAGATTACATGTTGTAGCATGTATAAAATACTAAATTTCAGTGAACTCTTAACGACGCTTTTATTACAGAATTTCTTTCCTCAAAGCTTTCTCTTTGAAAAGAAAATTAAAATTTTACTAAACATAAATTTGAACTTTTTGGTTATTTTTAAAAAAGAGAACGTTCACATCTCCGATTGACCATCCGCCCGCCCAAGTCATTGTACTCATTGCGCATCAATCGACGCAGTTTGAACGCAGACAACGACGCAGTACTTACAAACGAAAATGCAACAACAGGCCAACATACAAAAATATTTTAATTATAACAAATTAAAGCAAACTGAATTAATTTATAAGAAATAACCAGATTATGAACTATAATTTGCTGTTCAAGAAGATAGATATTAAAGGTCACTCCCAAGCAGAAAAAAATTAAGGAAGCACCGAAATTTTTTATCATTACGCAATTCTGAATAGGCTCCCTTGTCTAAATATAAAATATTTTGAAATCGATCGCGTGAACCCATCGATCTCTGTGCTAAAATTTATTGGCCACAGACCAGAAAACTTCTACGTATGCTATCTTCAAATAATTAAGAATCTAATTTCGGAAGAGAATCGCATAAAAATACATTATATTTGAATCAATTCGTACATTTTTAAGTGGGCGATTATTTAATCGTAAAGTGAACTTCAGAAAAGCAAACAGTTTCTGCTGAGTAATCAATAATCTATAATCACAGAATATTTATCTTATCTCGCTTTTGTTGTTCTTAATAATTTCAACGTGCGATTTTATCAAACAATCAGTCCACTTGATTATACAAAAGAGGAAGTCCTTTTTTGGTATTGAAACATTCCCCAAACCTTTTGTTGTTCTTGCTAAAAGAGTAAATAACACTCCTTCATTTATTACGTAGAAATTGCAGTTTTACGATCATATTTTCAAAGTGCAAATAAAATTAAAATGAGTGTGTTTACACTATACATTCGATTTTACGGCGCATTTTCTGACTTTAAGTTCCTTCAGAGTTAGCAAATTTTCAAAAACATGTATTTTTGTATTTTATTATATGTAGCTAAATTCACGAAAATCGACGATTTATAATTTTATTTCTGTAATTCACAATTTCTTAATTTTCGATTTTTTTTTTCTTTACATTTTAATTTCAAAAGCTTTGTTAAATATAATTTATTATTAAGATTAATAAAATAATAACATGCTTACCATGCAAAGTACAGGTCAATAAAATGTCTTAACTCATTTAATTAAAAACATCTGAAAAGAAATAAAGCAGAAGTTAATTGATTGTTTTTTCAATAATTTTAGGATATTAAAAATATATTTGGATAATTATTTTGAAAATACATAGTCCAATAACGTTCTAAAAATAATTGTCCTTAATCTTAGTATGTTCACATAAAAATAGTAATTTTTTAATATGTACATATAATGTCCCAGAAAAATGGGTAACGTTTATATTCAGGGTTTTTAAACTTAAAAATTCAAGATGTGACTAAGTTCAACGATATTTCAGTTATCAGACCACATTCTGACCGAAACATTTTCCGATTTCAAACTTGTACTATTACTTAAAGTAATTGGACCTTCCAATTTCATTTTATATAAAGCATAACTCTAAGATCTTTTTGGGGACAATAACAAAGAATTCCATGCCTCATTCTGTACTGAATTTACTTACGGAGATGGAATTTTCACGTAGACAGTCGAACGCCTTTGGGACAATTTTAAATTCCACTCTGGAACAACTCCCAAACAGGAAAACCAGAACACCTTCCCTGAAGTCCATTAGCAGGTATTTAGAATTGTTGAATGCGTATATAAATTATAAGTCCTAATTGCACTAACATACCTCAGTGCATCCATTAATTGAAAAATTAATTACTGTGGATAATTCGCTTGCTTTACGTAATTTTATACGTAAGAGTCTCTAAATCAATTTATTATTTTCTGATTGAATTCCTCCCAGAAAGGTTCGTCCATTGTCTGTGGCGACGAATGTCGTCGTTTTGAGTCTTGATAGTAAAAGAAAGCCAAAAATTTATGACGGACGTGACTTAGAACTTCAAGCAGTTCCCCAGTTCAGTAATAGCGCTTTTAAGTGCGAAGATAATTTATTTGAATGACTGTCTCGAGCATCAGGAAAATGTCTTACGAGGAATCCCATTGGAAAGTTTAGGGAATGTGTTTTCTGCCCGGCAGTGTTATGGTCGGAGGTGTCTCTGAATCTGGGTTACTCGCCACTCTTTTGCATGCAAAGTGGACAATAGTTGCAATTTGGGACGATGTGATTGTTTTCTGCAGCAATGGTGCGCTAGTTTAAAGTACCTCGTTAAAGACATCTCATAAAAATTCACCTGGCTATATTTTATACGATATTTTACAGGTTTTATAGATCATGTGTGGGTGTTATTATTGCTGAAACTGATCCACATTAATGATTCAATTTAATTTTAACATAGTGCATAGCATAGTGGACATTTTTTCAATAAAGAAAAATATTCATGTTACCAAAAAATTTAAAAAATTTTCCCTGGAAACAAAATTATTATTAGCCGGCCCGAAATGCTGGGCTTTTTCCGTGCTATGTTCTTTCTACATACTTACAAACACATGTATATAATGTATTCAGCCTTTGATGTATACATTTTTACTTTGAAAATTATTTTGGTGTAAAGGTGTAAACCGTAAAATAAGATTGAATTTACGAAAATTGATAACATTGGTCACTAATTACGAATTCGCGCGTAAATTTTAAAAATTCCAAATGGCGTATACGAAATTTACAAATTTTTCGCATTTTGGATACACCATTTTGAATCCATTATTTTGAATTTTAGAAATCTTACAGTAAATTTGTAATCAGCGATCCAAAAACAATTCCTTGATATATGAGGAGCTGGCGAACAAAACGATCTAATTACACATTTGGTGGGAAAATTTTTTATTTTTTTTAAATCCGGCTGTATATGCACCCGTGCTTCTAATTTTGTACTCGTTTTCAATTAAAACGTTCTAAAAGGGTGTTAAAATTGAGTCAAAAGTTTGTGATTTCGATCAAAACGGTATAAGTTTTAACAGCTTCGAACAAGCAAGTCCGTTTTTTTCGAATAATTTTCATACAAATTTATATTTTTGATTATTTGTAATTTTATAGTAATACTGCTTTTAATGAGGCTAAAAAAACATTCAGTTTCGATGCGTTCAGGTAGATGTGACTCCTTAAATGCAATCAAGTGGCAATCAAAACAAAACAATTGCACCAGTCACAAATAAAACGACATAATTGCATTTTTTAAATTTAAATATCTTCTGCTTTATTAGAGATAGGAATCATAACATATGTCAAATAGAGTCACAAACACTATATGGAAAAAAAAACCTCGTTAAAAGTCAATTGCAAATACTACATTCAGTATTTTGCTCCTCCTGTAAAATTTAATTTTGTGTAATTAGATCGTTTTGTTCGCCGGTTCCACATATACATATTGTCGTAAAGCTGCGGGTAATTTTAAAATTTTCGTTCGCCGTATTGAGTTTCTCATTTTGAATTTTAAAAATTTAACGGACGGAACCCTCATTAGCGACCTCAAATCCCCTCGTATATTAAATTTCAAGCAATAACATTGTAAGCCTTACAAGAAAATGTATTCATTCTGGAATAATTAAAAATCAGTGACCCTGAAAACTTCTTCTACCAATTTACAGCAGTCTCTTTGAAGTCAACAATTTTAGGACTGTCCATTTTTATCTTAAAGATATTAGATTAAATTATTTACAATAAGAAAGACAATTTCAGCATGTATAAGTACCCGATTACAAACATGACGCCAAAACGCATTTTATGCAGGCAGAATTTATTCATTGAACTTGAATAACTGGAAAGCAAGCATAAAATAATTTCGATGCATTGTTTCTCCACCTGCCTACAACAAAATTATCTTATAAGCAAACTACATGAATAAAGCTGTTGCAAAAACCTGATTATTTAAACTGTTATGAGATTTTTACAATGACTTCAGCCATGAAACTTGATTAAACCTGGAAAACATTAGAAGCCATAGAATCCCTTAAAAGGCGAACTGAAATTGCAATTCCGTGTGCAATATTTTTAAACGAATGCTATGAACAAGGCCGAAGTACAAAAAAAAAAAAAAAAAACAAGATAAGGCTGTAAAAATTAGAAGCTTTAGCAGACAAAAGTAATTATTATGTCGTCAAAGATAAGATAATTGGGATCTTTAAAAAATAAATAAGCATAGGCTTCTAGCGCCGACGCCAAATAATAAATAATCTTTTAACACTTAACCCGAAAAGGGTCAACACGAACCTTATCTGAATTAATGTAATGTTTCTACTTTTTTTTCTAATGAAGTGAAATTACTTTGCAAATTTTATGAAGTTTCAAATCACTGGACCGATGAACCTATCAACTGATTTCTATAAAAGTGCAGTTGCGATTGCAAATGCATATCTGAAAACGGTGTCGACTTGAAGACTGGTTGCGAAAATGGTTAATTGCTGATAATTAGTTGGACAAGGTATTCCCCGCTTTTCACTAGGTCAATCTCTTTACATTAGGTTTTGAAGACTTTCCCTTCACGGAGCAAAGAAAGCAGTTACTTTCCATGACGCCTTAAAAAGAATTTTATTTTCATGGGAAATGAAATTGGCTCCTATTTACAAAAGTCGTATTCATGTATAAAATTCGATGAAGTGAACCAAACAATTAAAACAGTCGTTTTGTCTACTTTCTTTTGTCTTGGAAATGAAAATACCGACTCAAGTCCGTATTTACAAACAATTCCTTATTTAGTTATATGTGGTCCTTAAAAGAATTTAACAATCATCTACAATCAATCATCTAACATAAAATTAATAGATAGGTCGAATTTGTGATTACCTTGTTTAAGCACTTGGTAATGTATATCGATCAAGCACTATTGATTACCTCAGTTAAAGAAAATATTACTAATATTATTAAAGCATTAACTTTTAAAAGGTTGCATATTTCCAGCATGCATGTTTTGCAACATTTTTTTTGAAGAGCGATAATACATATTTTAAATGCAATGCATTCACAATATTTTATTGTTATTGATCCTTAAAGAATATAAATAAGATCATATTTTAATATTTTTGGATTTCTTCTTGTCTTAGCTCATGGATATGTACATTGTACATACAGTTGAACATTTTTAAAATTAACGATTTATTAAATTAAATATGTTTAATACTTTGTAATAATAAATTCAGTTAACAAAAATAACATGGTGACTTCTCCCTGCACACTATTTTAATAGAATGGAGGATTTCGGAGAGAAAATTCCATTACGTCGGAGTGTGGAATAGGGGCCATAATTTCGGAAAGTGTCCTAGTGACCTGTATTTTCACTTACATACAGCTGCAGTAAAAAATAGCAGTTTTGCAAAAATGGTTCTTTATAAAGATAAATTATAATATTAGCGAAAATAGAAATTATAGAAAAATTTAAATTATAAAGCCTTCAATTTTATCAATTGTTTCATAAGAAACTCTGTTTGTTTCAAAATATGTTTGCAAGTGTTATTTTAATATTCCCTATTCTTATTAAAATCAATATTTTGTTGCATGTCCTTTATTAGCAATAACGGCTGCACAACGTTTTCCCATAGAATTCAAAAGAATGTTGATACCTTTCCTTTGGAATTAGACGCCAAATTTGGTGAACTGCTGTCTGCTGTCCATAGTGCGTCATTGCTTGTAGGCTAAGACCCGATTTCACCATACTTTCTTAATTAGTAAATGTCCTGTTCAAACTCGTTAACGGCCTGTTAAGGCTAGTGAGTCAGGCATTAAATTTAATTGCCGCTCAGAGCATTCGTTAATTTCTTAACGGCCTCTTATTGTCGTCGAAACTGAAAATGGAAGCCACATATAATTTCATTTTCGGAATTGAAAATGCTTTGGAAAATTTAGAGGACTTGCATAATATAAGACCGGTAAGAAAAATATAAATCGGAATATTCAAAATAAAATTGTTTTTTTACAGAAACGATTCTATTTCGCCTCTAAACCAACTTCTTTTGACGTTGAGGTATTATGCCACTGATGCCACTCTCGTGAGCAAAAAGTACAGTCTTCCATTTTTTTAAATTCCAGCTAAAATGGAGTTTTACAAAGTTCAGCCTAGCTTTTCTATTTTTCTTCAAAATCATTGGCTTTTTAGCAGGTCTTCTTGATCGCAGTCCTCCTCCACAGCTCTTGATCTAACGGTCCTTACACTGATGTTTAAATTTAGAGAGTGACTATTTTCACCTTAAAACGTGAAACCAGAAACCAGAAACCAGAAAAAATAAATTCATTCAAATTACAAAATGCCTATTAACTAAAGATTTTCCTTTTACAAAATGCCTACTAACTAAAGATTTTCCTTTTACAAAATGCCTACTAAATAAAGATTTTCCTTTTACTGTGAATTTATTTTTTCTGGTTTCTGGTTTCACGTTTTAAGGTGAAAATAGTCACCTCCTTAAATTTAATTCAGTCGCTATCTTCTGGGAGCTTTTATCTGGCGTAGCACTAATTGTCCGAAGGGTAAGTTTGTCTTGCCTTGATGAAATCTTCCTCGGACGTCCGCCAGCATGAAGCGTTTCTAGTTATCCTGACTCTTTCAATTTTTTAATTGTCCGCGATACTAACGATTTATTAATAGAAAATTTGTTTGCGATGTCTGACTGCTTCATACCATTCCTAAATTCAGCAATAATCCTGTTTTTAAACTCACTGTTGTTTTTATTACCTGCCATTTTAAGGATCAAAATATTACTGAAATAATACAACCAAAATGCTACAAAGTGAAGAGTTTATTCGAGTACTGGATCTATTTAATAGTACAGGTAACGGTAATGTCAGAACTATCGAGAAATAATATATTTGTTTTATGAAAATAACGAAACGATCAAGAGTTTGTGTTGTTGCAAATGTTTGTGCCAGTAAAAATATGACTTGACTTCAAATATTTTGTTACTGTGTTTAAATGTTATGTATATTATGAGTAATAGCAGGATAGGAGGAGAGTGATCAGATAATGTTTTTTTTTTCATGAGTCATGCATGATAAATCATTTAGTTGGCGAATGTAACCTCCTTAAACATCCTGCGTAACACCTCTATTTTTTTCGAGAGTTCGAACAAACTTTCGGAGTATCTGGTACGAAGGAATAATTAAATAATAAGTTACTTCACATTACATGGCGGTTGATAATTAGAGCGGAATATGATTGTTTAACGTAGGCTGTGCTGCAATTAATTGCTTCAATCATTTAAGCCATATTTCGGCAACCGAAATGGGCGTTCGCAACAAGAAGGCTAACTACTGAAAGTGATTGCTATTGCTTTTGCTGTTAACATCAGCGAGACGTGAAGAATGTAATTTATAAGTTATTTTCAAAAGCTCCCTATTTTAATATGTGGTATGCAATTGTAATGCAGAAAAAAAGGGGTTTGCAGACAAAACTGACCGTATCTTTTCCAGCCGCAGTCTCCCCCACGGTGCAACAACCTTCTTTCAAATGGGTCCAACGATGGGGCTTCAATGGAGCGAAATGCATACTTCCTGGACGGAGCAGAGCGTCCCACAATAGATGCAATTTGTACACAATATCTAGTGTAATTCACATTTATAGTCGTTATCTTCGAGTGCCGCGAAGAACCAGCAATCCGCCGCTTTTAATTAACTACAGAGCCGAGAGCCGGGCAATCAGATGAATTCTTGGACTGTAAATAACCCGAATGTGGGCTGAGATGGCGCAACTATTTGAGGCATGTGAAAATTAGCTAATTGCCTGAAGCACGTGACAGCTGCTCTTTGTTTTTATCATTAACTTTTCCTTTAGGCGTCACACTAATTCGAAGAAAAACTCTGTTAATGAGAGAAGCTTTGTGGTCCACCGAACGGCTGCTGCAAAAATTGTTCCACACAAAATCACTCTACCGTGAAATATGGGGAGAATTTTTATTTAGGTTTTTGTTTTATTTTTTTCCACAAGTTTAGTTGTTGCTTTCCTTTTTAGCCACAAAACCTCTCCTTTCATGGGAATAAAAACTTCGATGATTTTTCAAATGAGTTCGGACGTTGAAAGTCGATGAACTCAAACTCCTCCTTTATCAAGGCGCCCGGTAGGGCGCCGAGTGTTGATAGAAAAGAAAATGTTGATAGAATAAAAAAGAAATGTTGATAGAAAAGAAACTCGGCGCTCCGGGAGTATATAACAGGTTGTGGAATTGTCGTTTTTCTTCTTTATTTTTTAATAAAAAGCGGGTTTGTTAATCGGTTCGGAAAAAAATGCTGGAGTATGCGGATAAGTATCTAGTATTATGCAAAATTTTCTTTTTTCAAAAATGTTAAAGCGTTCTCGTTAAATCAAATAAAAAGTAAAAAAAATTGTTCATAAATATTTTCTTCAGTAGAATTTTTTTCCCGTGATGCCGCAACAATGTTTTTCTTCAGTAGAATTTTTTTCCCGTGATGCCGCAACAATGTTTTTCTTCAGTAGAATTTTTTTCCGTGATTCTGTCAACATTGTTTCTTTCAATTTCTGATTAGATAATGCGGCAGGACAAACTGACTTCACAGTCGTGGCGATAAATAAATAAAAATAAAATAAAATGAAATAAAATAAAATAAAATAAAATAAAATAAAATAAAATAATTTTAAAATAAAATAAAATAAAATAAAATAAAATGAAATAAAATAAAATAAAATAAAATAAAATATAAAATAAAAATAAAAGAAAAATAAAATAAAAATAAAATAAAATAAAATAAAATAAAATAAAATAAAATAAAATAAAACAAAATAAAATTAAAATGAAATAAAAATAAAATAAAAATAAAATAAAAATAAAATAAAAATAAAAATAAAATAAAAATAAAATAAAAATAAAATAAAATAAAAATAAAATAAAAATAAAATAAAATAAAAATAAAAATAAAATAAAAATAAAATAAAAATAAAATAAAAATAAAATAAAAATAAAATAAAAATAAAATAAAAATAAAATAAAAATAAAATAAAAATAAAATAAAAATGCGGACCCAAGATGCCGGCCAAAGATTGTAAATTTCAAGGGATTGCCGTGAAAATTGGTATTTGGGGGTTTTTGGAGATCCTGATTGCGAATCTACGCTCGAAATTTGGAAATTCAAAATGGAGGATCCAAGATGGCGGCC
This sequence comes from Eutolmus rufibarbis, assembly GCA_963920795.1. Lineage (NCBI taxonomy): Eukaryota > Metazoa > Arthropoda > Insecta > Diptera > Asilidae > Eutolmus > Eutolmus rufibarbis. The sequence goes on along the minus strand of OY987208.1, from coordinate 26,579,683 downwards.
AAAGTTTGTAAATGTCAAGGGATTACCGTGAAAATTGATATTTAGGAGTTTTTGGAGGTCTTGATTGCGAATCTACCCTCGAAATTTGGAAATTCAAAATGGCGGATCCAAGATGGCGGCCAAAGATTGTGAATTTCAAGGGATTGCCGTGAAAATTGGTATTTAGGGGGTTTTGGAGGTCCTGATTGCGAATCTACCCTCGAAATTTGGAAATTCAAAATGGCGGATCCAAGATGGCGGCCAAAGATTGTAAATTTCAAGGGATTGCCGTGAAAATTGGTATTTAGGGGTTTTTGGAGGTCCTGATTGCGAATCTACCCTCGAAATTTGGAAATTCAAAATGGTGGATCCAAGATGGCGGCCAAAGATTGTAAATTTCAAGGGATTGCCGTAAAAATTGGTATTTAGGGGTTTTTGGAGGTCCTGATTGCGAATCTACCCTCGAAATTTTGAAATTCAAAATGGCGGATCCAATATGGCGGCCACAATTGTCGAAATTCAACGAATTCAATTGAAAATTAGTACTATGGGTACTTTCGAGGCCACTAATTTCGAATCTACTATCAAAATTTCGAAATTCAAAATGGCGGACCCTATATGTTCGTTGCTTAATCACGCCTAAACGCTGGGTTCATTATTTTCATTTTTTGAGTGAAGATACTACATACCCCGACTTAATATATAGGCTACTTTTTATTCACGGGTTTCAAAATGGCGGACCCAAGATGGCGGCCAAAGGTTGTAAATTTCAAGGGATTGCCGTGAAAATTGGTATCTGGGGGTTTTTGGAGGTCCTGATTGCGAATCTACGCTAGCAATTTAGAAATTCGAGATAGAAAATATATAGCGGTATACAGATAGAATTTAAATGTTTCTGGGGTGGAGAGGGGGGATTCATTGCATCAGAACAACTGAAAACCTATATTTTCAGCGCTAACATTTGACAATATTTAATTTTACATCCAAATTGTTTAAACTTCGCTGTCACACTCAATAATATTATGCTCATGAGAAAAAAAGTACTATTCCGGCAACAAAAAACAGCTGATATCTCAAAAAAAAAAAAATTAATTTTTCTAAAAAAAAGAGTGTTGATAGAAAAAACCATTCAGCAACAAAAAGAACTGATATGTGCGGATGTATTCATTAACCGCTGGATATGCGTGTGTTTTCATTCACCGTTGGAATAACGATTTCAAATAAATCATTGAAATTAAAAAACGGTGCGTTATCAAGTTCACAAAAATATTACATTTTCAAATATAAGTGGGATGGAGAGGGAGGATACATTACACATTAAACAAAAAAAGTGATAAAAAAATAAACGACTCGCTTCAAGACTATCGACAGCCCGCTTTTAGCGGAATTAAAACAAGTCTACTTTAACACAGATACTACTACAGATTTCTTACTAGCTATTCTAGGTTAAAACAGGAAAGGATACGCAAAAGCGGGCTGTCGATAGTCTTGAAGCGAGTCGTTTATTTTTTTATCACTTTTTTTGTTTAATGTGTAATGTATCCTCCCTCTCCATCCCACTTATATTTGAAAATGTAATATTTTTGTGAACTTGATAACGCACCGTTTTTTAATTTCAATGATTTATTTGAAATCGTTATTCCAACGGTGAATGAAAACACACGCATATCCAGCGGTTAATGAATACATCCGCACATATCAGTTCTTTTTGTTGCTGAATGGTTTTTTCTATCAACACTCTTTTTTTTAGAAAAATTAATTTTTTTTTTTTTGAGATATAAAAACCTGAAGGCAACAAGCTCGAAATATGCCTTTATAATAAATTGAGACTTTTATTTGATTGAGTGGTTGGCTTTATGAATTAATTAAGAAGTTCAGGGAAGTATTAAAATTACTATAATACTTCTAAAAAATGCACCTTGCATCAAAAAGCAAAGCTTATTAAAATACTAATCGCTTGAGGTAGAAGATTAATTTAAGTAAGGAAAGGTATAAGTAACAAAAGAAAAAGCATGAATTAAGCGATGCATACAGTTTACATATTACTCCTTTTGTTTATTCTTGAGGCAACTTTTGTCATCCTGCTTCGGGTTCCGGGACAAAAGGCACATAAAACAGGAAAGAAAGGGTGACTCAGCTAGGGACTTATCCCTCATTTCTTCTTTTGCAAGAAAAAAAAACCAGATGGGATAATCTCCCGACATGTGTTATCTCTAGGATTATATTTTCGATATTTGGGTACGGTGTGTCCTGAAACCAATTTCAGACACATGAAAATATAAACATTTTGCAATTTACAACAATATAATAACAAATACAACAAATCATGAATGTCACTTACATCTTAAAATTAAAGTATGTTAACATTTCTTAATATTTGCATCAATAAAATCACCTAAATGTATTTTATCTCCTCAGGCAGGTAATTCCCTTGGCATTATTTGATTAATTAACTTTTTCTGACGCATCAACAAAATAATTTAAAAGATTATCTCACAATCAGTGCTGTGTTAAAGAGTTTAGTGATTAATTCTACAGAAATCAAACGTTTCTTGAGATATTTTTCTCGTAAGGACTTGTACTAAATTAATTAAAAAATATTCTACATCTATATGTCTCTTGATTTCAAAATTTAGGACCTTAGACCTAAAAGCAAACAGTACTTTTTTCGCTATGAGTATAGAAGTGAAATATTCGAATGAAGGAAAGTATTTGACTTTGCAGCATTTGGAAGAAATTAATAACGATTTGTTAATGTTAATAATGCCATTTTTAAACATACAACAATGTTGCAACTGAATACCAACATTTTTTATATGTTTTTTGTCATTCATTAGTATTAGGAAGGAAGTTTTAAATGAAACTGGAATTCAGGAGCAAGCAATTTGAACAATTCATTCATATAGCGTTACTTCAAATAGTACCAATTATGAATTTGAAATTTCCTTTTTTCAAATCCATGATTCGGAGAAATGAAGAATCCAAGTTTTTATAATAATTAAAATTAAAAATTTTCTTCAAAGTGTAAAAAAAATTCGTATTACAATTTATACCCAAAACTTTGTACGATCAAGTGATCTTGAATTTAATAATGTTGGTTTTACATTATAATATAAATATCGTTTCAGTTATTTACAAGTCAATACAAGATCCTTTAATATTATATCTTTGTATATAATAAACTAATTGAAATGTAATTCTGATAGGGTTGACAAACAATTTTTAATATTCCGCTGGACTTAAAATGCGCACTTACTATATGTAAAACAAATTTATTTTAACTTAACGCCGAATTTTTAACCGTTTGGAGAAAACTTTATTGAGTTGACTAATTTCGGAAGTGTGCACTAAAATTTTATCATTCTTATGTCATGTATTTTTTATTAAAATCAAAGAATTTCTTTCAAACCATAGAAATTTAATAAATTCGTTTCTTATTATACGGAAACTGTTATGAGAGAAGAAATGTTTGGGCTTTATACCATATCTATAAATAAATAAATCTGTTGCGAAGATACGGGAAAGATTATCCTAAATACCAAACGAAATTTAATCACAACGACCAAAATCTTCGCTTACAAAATTTAAACAAATAATAAATATTGCGATCAAGTCATCACTAAACTAACCCCGCTAAGATTTTGAGTTAGCAGAATCGGTCACCGGGAAATAAGGATAAAATCATTACCCTTTATGAAGAAGAGTTTACCTCTGAAGAAATCACGAAAAAATTCATTTATGGTCAATAAATGCGAAATTTAAGCAAAAAACTGAAGTGTCCTAAATTAATTTTACTAGTGTTACAAACAAACCTACATACGAAGATTTAATTTAATTTTATTCAAATTTTATTAGTAAAGAGTTAAAAAAACTTTAAAAATATATACATACATACGTACGTATAGTATATACAGTTGCCGCCAATTAAACAAAATTATAACAACCTTATTTCAAATATATATGCATTTAAGAATATGTAGCAGAAGTTCTATATATTTTAACACTACTCAAACTTAATGTCCAGGACTGCTGAACTAAGGATTTGAGTATGTTAATTAAAAATTTGAGTCGTTTACTTTTAAATTCTTTTATGTTTAGATTTTTTGCCAAAAATTCCTAAGAAAGAAGTTCGTTTTTTTCATAAAATACCGACGGTTACGAATAATCCCAGTATACAAAGTAAGGGTTAATTTTTTAAGTATACCTTACGTTCTTGCCGATACATTTACATCGATTAGAGATCGGCAAAAATACAATTGAGCAATTTCTCTCGGAAGTGAACGGAAGAGGTAAAACTAAATCATCTGCTTTTAAGCAAATAAGCGGAAGTACAACTACCCTTCTTTTCAATTTTTTACGTCCAACGTTTACTATGAACAAGTTGTACCTGACCAAAATAATTAAATTTCCGCTTGCCGTACAAACAAATGAACATAAAAAGCCTTCGGCGATCTTACACAATGCGATCAATTGAGAACAATAGAAGCAATGAAGCAGCCGCGGAGCATCTCCGTTAATCAGACAGGTAACTAACTGCAAGTGTTGAGCGCCTCAAGATTCCCCATTAAGACGAACGTCCAGAGGCCGTTTGCTTCTGGATCAATTTCTGATGATTAGCGCAATTGGAAAAAATTTAAAAGGCAGTCTTTATGCATGACGAACTATCGAGTGCACGGGAGCAATCATCTGAACCAATCAGCTGGGGACTGAAATAGAACAACTTTTGAGTGGCACAGTGAAATTGACAACTTTCCTTTTAGTCGGTTTTAAAAGCCGATATTTATGTCTTTTAATTTTACCAGTTTATTTTATGAACAAGTAAGTATATTTACTATTTCAGTCGACTTTACTTTTAGATACTCAATTAAGCGGTATACCTTTCTTGCACCAGTCTGGGTTAAACGGGTTGAATCTTTACCAAGTTCAATCCTGACTTAAGCCTAGTTCAGGTGTAAATTTTTGATTTTATTATAGTTAAATCTTAACGAATTTATTTCCATAGTGTCCTTTCTGAATTGTTAATATCGGATGTCACTCAAGACAGTCGTGTTCGCCCACTTTTATTTATTCCTTATGTTAACGATTTTTTCCTCATTCCTAGCGTTAAAAAATTGTGTTATGTTGACGATGTCAAACTAGACCGCTGAATTCTGACTTAGGTATTTTTCTGAAATTATAAAATCAATCAATCACGTTCCTTTGAACATTCGTAAATAATATGCATATGTCTTGTGTATTGCGGAAAGACCCAGATTCTTTTTAAATTTATAATTGATGAATATACCTCGATATTATTGATCAAAAGGAAAGACGTGGATATACTCTAGATAATATACTTATTTTTTTTTTTACTACTTATGTAGATATAATAAAATATAAGTGTTTAATAACGTATGAAAATGTTTTGTGGTTAATATAAAAATATAATTTATATATATCTGCAAATATTTTATTACTTATGAACTATGCTAGTTATTGAAAAAAAAATTCGATTTCGTTCAACAGTTTTTAAGGTACTATTCTACTCTAGAGCGTCAAAAAAAGGCCTTTTTCAAACTTTTATTTCTCAGCCGCTTTATTAAGTATTGTCATGAAACTTTCACAAAATGTAAATGGACCCTTATAGTTTACAAAAAAAAATTTATTTTGGGCATATTATTATTATTATTATAAAATAGAGGGCGCCAAAGTCAAGTGTGAAAAAAAAGATAGTTCCATGGCCGCAAGTTAATCTCCGAACTGGCTGAAACTGTCTGAAACAAAAAATTCGAATGGGGTTTTAAAAAGGAAGGTTTCTTACGTGACAATTCACCACCGTTAGTCAAAAATTCCAAAAAAAAAAAAAAAATGGCGAATATTTGAAAAAATGACATTTTTTTTACCTTTTATCTTCCGCCATTTTTTTTTTTTAATTTTTATGCAAAAATGTGGTGAATTGTCATACAGGACACTTTAATAAACAAAACGCACTAAGGTTTATTGAAATCGGTTCAGTAGATCCGGAGATTAACTTGCGGCCAACTTGAGAAACGCCATTTTGAAAAAAACGCGTTTAAAGTTTTGGTAAAGGCCGAGCTCTCTCACGCGGTTGCATGTATATATAGTAGTGCCATAACTTTTTTTCTAATCCGAATTTCTCTACAAAAATTTGAGAGGTCATTTTTGAAGATGTAAGGAATCGAAAAATGAAAAAAAAAAATTCGATTTTTTGAAAATTCTAGAGTAGAATAGTACCTTAAGTACAAAGACATTTTTTTATGTTTTCTACAATTTATAAATAGTCCATAGTTATATTACTCTGTTTTAATAATGTAAATTTTAATAATTCTATAGTTTTAAAGATTTTGACATGGTCCATGATATACAAAAGGTGTATTTAATGGGAAAAAATTAAATTATTTCAAAAAAGTCTCCTCGAACATAGCTTTTTTTATAAAATTCTAAATTATAGGTGAAGATCAAATGTTTTCTTTATTTTGATATCAGATTATGAAAGTACATACTTGAAAATACTCGAATATGTACTTTTCACATAAATTTCAATCTTATTTTTTGACTTTAATACCTCAAAGTTGTTTGTGCAAATTAGTCCAATCTGAACACTAATGGACTAATTAAATTTATAATAACAGTAAGTACATATTTTCATTTTAAATATGTTTCCAATAATGCCATTCTCAATGTGAATATTCCTTATAACGGAGTTAGAGGTTCATAAATACTTATCGGAGTTGGACTACAATTACTCGCCAGATACTGATGATGTTCCTGCCTGTTTTAAAGAATTGCTGTAACCCTATTTCATTTTGCCTTTCTCATTTGTTTAAATTTCACTTCCATCATCGTTTTTCCCTTTCTATGGAAACAAGCATTTATTATTCCTTTACATAAAAATGGGAAGCCTGACTTAATTTCTAATTATCGCCCAGTTGCTAAATTTTCTTGTATACCTAAGTTGATGCATGGTTCAAAAAGCAAGTATATTATAATAATTTGTTTCAAAATTAGATAATACATTTTGTGTTATTTCAATGAAGAAACGAATACTTTTTACGTTTCTTTTTTTTTATTATGATTTAAATTAAAAAGTGATTAGTTTATTGCCACAATCTGCCACCTATATTTCAAAACACACATAACAGCTTTAAAATTTTTAGCAGTTAAATAAAGACAATACCAGACTTAATTATTTATTTTATTTATCCAATTAAATATCCAGGGAAATAATGTGCACCGAACGACTGTGCCTTACTGCAGTATGATTTGAATTGTTTCGTCATTATTTATTCTTAAATGTTAATAAACACTCTGTTATGTCATTTTCTCGTAAGGTTGTGAATTTTTGTTTTACTTATAAGCTGTCTTATTCGTTTTTATTTTATACTGACAACGTTATCGGTGTTATTCTTGAAAATTAACTTGATTTTGTACTTCATATGGATTCTTTAGTCATAAAAAGTAATTCTATTTTTGGCTTCATAAAGCGCTGTTCTAATTATCTGACCCATACGTTCTAAAGTCTTTATAGACTGGACTAGTAACACCCATTTTGGAATATAATATATATATGTATATGTATTTCTAATCGGTGCCTTACGAAAATTGCCGTGGAGTAATTGTCACAAGCTAGCACCATACCAAAATAGGCTTAAATTATTGAACCTTCAGAGGAACCCTGGAGCACGGACAGAAGATTTCCAACACCATATTTATGCATCACTTATTGAATAGTGAGATTGTCCCAAATTGACAAAATTTCCGTAGAACAAATATTTTACAAAATCGTACCACCTATACTACGTCAGGACCTATTGTTACAACAGAAATTATTGTTCATTGAATTTAAATTTGAATAAAATGCAGATAAAGAATGACTTTAAAAATAGGTAAAACTGACTTGATGTTTTGATATCTTTTTTAAAGCAACATATTTTATGTATTTTCTTTAGTTTATTAGTATAAGTACATGTATTCTATCTTTTAATTGAATATATCAAATGAAGATAATTGTAGAATAAATAATGTAAATATCACATTTAAAAAGTTTGCCTTCTTGCATTCAGGATTTTTAAAGTTATAAATTGTTCTATCCTTTCGTACTTTAAACTAAATTTTGAAAATGCTGCGCAGCCACCCACCAAATAGCGCATTATTTTTCCAGTAACTCCTGAATACTGTAAAATTTACTAATCCTAATAAAAAGTTGCTCTTTCTTAAGATATTACCATTTCCGCATATTTTGTGACTAATTTCACTAGACGAAGAATACTAGAATTTTCTAATATGTAGCTGGAATTTGTTAAATTCAACAACTAATTTTGAGTTTTTAAAAAACAAAATACCTTCCAAAGAACTCAGTGTTTGATTTACTAAAGTGTTAATAAACAAATTGTGGTCCAATACGCACATAAAGAAATCATATTTACATTTTGTGAAGCGCAAATTAATTTAATAATAGTCGATGATCACCCCTGAATAAATGCTGCCCCTGACTTGTAGTTCATTGGACTCTGTAAAACAAAAACAAGTGGAGCAGCAGTGGAACGGAAAATGACAATTGCGGTGTTTGTCGGTTTGTTTTTAATACGCATTTTTGCGTTTTTATAGACTTTTAATCGTTTTTAGTGTTCTTAAGTTGTTTCCAAAGTATTCCCGCGCATTTCTGCATACAAAAAGAGAAGCATTTTCTCGTCATTTTATTAACATGTTTCAAATGTTTATCATTTCTAAACATTTTCGAAGATTTAGACATTTTCAGGAAAAATTACGTTTCCTCTCACAGTATGCTACTTTTAAATATAAACTTTTAGATCCATTTTTAGGGTACAATTTTCATTTAAACCCTGCAGTGGCCACTCTTTGCAAAAATTCTATCAAAAGGGGAGGACGTTGTTCAAACCATTCATAATTCATTCATTACAACAAAGTTGGCGATGACGGACTCAGCCTCAGCAAGTAAACAACGTTCATACTTGACCGGTTTTTTATTTTGTATAGTCTCAGCTTATTTGTTTTTTTTTCCGGAGTTGTGACATCAGAGAGGCGTTTCACCTTTTGGTGCATCCGGCAGCCCGACGCTGCTTCTCCGCAAGGACCCCCGAGCACGGAAGAAGTAATTCACGTCGAAAGAAGAAAGTCGAACTGTCGCTTTTCATGGTATGCGGACGTCTAGTCCCATTTCCTTTTAAGCGGCGATTAAGTAGAAACCGAGTCAGACACCGCCTCATCAAAACAGCCCCACTGGCAGTCACCGCGGTTGAAGCGTTGACAAATATCCGACAATATTATCTAAGAATGAAAACTATCAGAGTTAATTCTGGGCACAACCGCTTCGCAGGCAAGCAGAAAGCATTTATTTTTTTCTCCGTTTTTCTCGCCTAATCCCCCGGCCGCTTATCTTCGCGTGGACTTATCTAAGAATCACTTTCGTAGCACAGTGCCATGACTAAGCCCCCAAAGTGCCGAGGAGCACTGCTCAGAGTATCGCTCCGAAGGCCAGGAAATGTAATCGGAGGCGCAGCAAAAAGGTGATCCAAACGTTCGCCTTGCATGGGCAAGAATGGGAACACTGCAGTAGTTTCCCTGTATAATTCGCAAATAGGAGCCCGACACGTAAAAAACAGATGTTGTTCAGAAAATTCTTGCTCCGGCGCTCGCTAGGCATGGACAGAACCAGAATCCGATGTTTTTGTTACTTACTTTCTGTGATAAAATCCCCCAAGAAGGCCGAGCTCCTTAAGCTGGCTCCACCAAACTGTCCGCCTCTCAGAGGGACCCGATGCAAAATGCTTCCAAAAAAAGAACCAGAAACAGGTAAATTAAAATCCAGGCTAGAGATGAATCATTGCACTTCGATCAAAAGGAAATATTGATTTATCTCCCTGTTAGACACGGGCACTAGAAAAATCACTTTTCTTCGGCGGTACGAAACAATTCAACATGCACTCCTCGGTAACCTGGTTAAATTATCTCGCGTCTAAAATGCGATAAAATCACTTGAATTTATCGCGACGACAGATATTTTATAAACTCGACTCGACACACCTACTGGATCGCCCGTCAGACTGCTGAAAAGTGGCGAAAATTTTTAATCAAAATTTCCGATCCGAGAACGAATTTCTTCAGTGGTTTACCAGCGAATTTGTTTTATTCGGCGCCCCTGTTGATTTTGTGACTATTTCTTTGTGATTGGATTAGCTTAAATTAAATAAAATTATTTCGCGACACGCTAAAAGCAGCTAACGCACCCGACGTCGACGACTATTTGTTCGAAAATGACATCTTTGATTCGCATTCGACCAAAGCAATTCACATGACATTTCATTCGAATCGTTTCCCCTCTTTCGAAATATACGACGACAAAACTCGTATAAAATTATTCGTCAAAAATAACTGATGTAAATTATATGGAATAACAGGAACAGGAAATAACGGTCTACCTCAGTATGATTGATTTTTTTGTTTCGATCAAAAGACGATAGCAAGTTCTGAAAACTTTTTAAAGAAATTGTCTACACTGATATCAAAATTTGTTTATTTAGACTCTAGAGTGTAGAGGGACTATAGTAAAAGCAAAATCAATAATATCTGACAGGAAAGCTGATATAAAAAGCTATGAATGTTGTAATTTAAATTGATTTATTATTTATGCTAGAAATATCTCAAGATCTACTCAACCAATTTTGATGAAATTTACACCATATATTTTATTCAAAATTGCCCAGGATGTAGTAAAGAGTTTATCTGATTGGATACCGCGTTAATTTTTTATTATTATAAGTTCTATAACTTGAAATTCTAGTATAAAATCGGTAATTTTTTATTCAAACAGCAGTCATTTGTACAAAAAAACAATTTAATTTAATTTAGTTTAATTTTTTTTCCAGTGGTATATTTTAGCTGTGAATCTTTATTTATAAGAAAAAATGTTTGTATTTTTCAGACAATTCCTGAAACAGTTTTATATTTATACTTAGTTTTTCGAGCGCCAAGCTGATGTGAGCGCCTAAAACATTGTTAGTTTAGAAATACTTAATTATTTTGCCACTAAATTAATACACATGTAACTCACATACTGACGCATAATAGATACTAAAGTAGCAGTTTCAAAGACAATTGTAATTTTTATAGTCTACCAAATCCACAGAGCCGAAACTCTTGTCCTTAATGGTGAAGAGTTTGTGAATGTTTCTAGCAATACGTTTGAAGTAATCTTATGATTTAAAGGACTCAGTATTAAATTAAAAAGATGTATTAACGTAAAATAAACTTATTTATCTATTTTTTTTTTTAATTTAGGGCCCTATTACTACTATATTACAACTAATTATAAAACATACACAGCTTGTGCAACTTATAAACGTTTTTATTTTGCTTTATTGAAATTAAAAGAGATTATACATTTTCTGTATTTCATATTTTAAATTTAATAGTTTGAGTTTAAGTTATTAATATTTACACACACTTCCCAATCGGAAAATAATGTTGCCCTTAGTAAATCATAGTTTCTATCAAAGAGGGTAGAAAATTTGTATGCTATGGCAAAAGCCTCCATGGGGTTGAAAAACCTTAAGCTATCTGGAGCATCTTGCACGCAATAAAGTAATAAGAGTTCCCTAAAATATTTATAAAAATCTCTCTTTGTCATTATAGGAAACGTCATGAAATATTTAAACATCGAATAGAACATTTCCATGAGAGCCAAACACTGTTTAATATTGAAATGGTTTTTTGTCGCATATTCATGGGCTTCTTTAATTAGCTGAAAGCATAGTTCATTTTCCTCCTCATTCCAAAAGTTAGAATTAATATTCTCCAAAATCTTTTCTTTATTAAAATCACAAAAATCGTCCTTAGTGAAGGTTTCCAAAAATCCCATAGTCGGAGTGGTTTCTTTTTGAGTCATCTTATAAAAGGGGCCACCTTAAATAAATAAAGATTTCTTCTCAAGCTTATAATAATAATGTATATTTTTATTGAAACCTTTTTTATAAAGATCATTCTCCTCCTCCTCCGATGATTCTAATTCTGAACTGCATTCGCAAACGTTTTCGTTGCACCCCAAACATTCCGTTGCACAATGGTCACCAGAGACCTTCTGGACATGTGGGCATACTGGTGCTATATTTACAGGAAAACCGTCGGTTAAGTTAATGGGAAATTTTTTTTCGTGAGTCATTGCTAAATTTGTTTTTTTGTTTAACTTAATGCGGAGACGAGGCCTATTTCGATTTATGTTTTTCAATTGAAATAGTCATACTAGTGCTCCTGGACGTAAAAGAGCTCAATACTTCAGTTACTATTTTAAAATTAAAAGGCAATTGAATGTACAAAAAAGATAAACAAAATTAGTTTTTCCTTTTTTTTAACGTTTATGAAGTAATTTTCTTGCTACAGAAATTCTATTTTTACTATACCATAACAATTTAATTATTATACAATTATGATTTTAAAAAATTCTACATAATTAGTGTATGTATTACGTTATGCCTTTAACTAAAATTTAATGTAAAGAAATTTTGAAATGTATTTATTTGAAATACTTATTTATTAAAAAAAGCATGCCGTGGTTTAAATTGCTCAGACAAAATGACCCCCGCTTCTGTAGGACGTGTTAAAGCAATTGTTATTATTATTCTTATATTTATTATTAAATCTAATTTACAATATCATATTTATTAATAAATCTAGTAAAAAAGACAATAAAAATATTTAAAATTACAATGAAGATGCGTTTACACAATAAATTTCACACTTATTGTGTGAACCCGGTTAAAAACGAGTCTCGAAAACTCCTTTGATGTTTTGTAGCTTGCCGGGTGTAAAATGTCAAAACGAAACGAAAGTTCCGGGAAGTTATCTGTTCGCTGAATTTTGTGAAATGGTAACCAACAAAAATTAAATTTATTAACATAATGTGTGATAACAGCAAGCTTAAAATATTTCCAGTTCTCGCTGCTACACAAACAGGAAGCTGCCCATGAAGACGGAATTTGGGCTTGTGCTTGGGGCCGGATGCCGGCCAGCAAACGCTCCGAAGAGGATCACGATCCAGACGCGAGCCGGGATTCCGTGAGTTCTCAAACATCGGAATTTAAAGATTTCATCGTGACGGGTGGGCTAGACGATTTGGTCAAAATCTGGGACTTGAATAGCGACAACACGCTTTCTTTGCGGCACCAGTTGACGGGTCATTCCCTGGGAGTAGTCTCAGTCGCCGTAAGCTCCGATGGGAAGAGTAAACGAAATTTAGACATTGAAACCAAAAAGGGCACTAATTCGAAAATACGTTCCAGCTATTGCCAGCAGTTCCCTTGATTCAGGACTGTGCTTTTACGACGCGGAAAATGGGCAATTGAAAAATCAGGTCACCATTGGCCCTATGGATCTTTGGACGGTCGCATTCTCCCCATGTAACAAATATGTGATTTCGGGATCTCATGACGGCAAAATATCGCTATACAGCGTTGAATCCGGGAAAGAGGAGCAAGTGCTGGACCCTCAGAACGGAAAATTCACCCTCAGCATTGCTTATGTAAGTTCGTGATAACAAACCTATTATAATTGTGAAAGAATAATGAGAGAAAACGGCATCACAATGTTACAGCCCCAGAAAACTAAAATATAGGACGAAACTATTTAGCAATATTTGTATTACAGAGCAGTTTCTGATCTAATTTGGAAAACAAAACGACATTTTTCGGATTTTTTTTATACAAAAATAAAGACCGCAATCTGAGCTTTTCATAATTTATTATGTGTACTTTAAATATAAAAAAATGATTTAGTAAGTACTTAAATATTTAAACAATGAATGCTATGCGTTGCAAGACTTGTAAAGAAATTCTTTCCGGACGAATGGACGTGTAGCTGCTCAGTTTTTAATATAACAAAAAACATTTTTAAACTGCATCAAATTTTTGTAGCAGTGACCCTCAGAAAGTTAAACAAAAATTCAATATTTTATAACTATTAAAAGTCGCAACAACTCTAACAATTAGCAAAATTGGAATAGACAAGATTACCCCCATATAAAAATCGAATTAAAATTTTAATTGTATATTGTTTTATGAATTTGTGAACATTTTAAGTAAATATTTTTAATAGTTTAGATTTTATAGGAACTTATATGCAATGAAAACTTTAAATGCATTTCTTTCTGAGACTGTTGCTTAAAATTTTAACAAAACTGTTTCTGTATGTATTTCTTATCAGCAAAAATTACATAAGTTACGCTTTCTTTTCTTAAATATTTCATAAGGTGGAAGTCCCTTTGAAATATAGATGGGTTTTTAAGGAAATCTATATTAAATTTAGTTATGTACATGACAAACTTTTCAGAGTCCGGATGGTAAATACATCGCGAGTGGAGCGATAGACGGCATTATAAATATTTTCGACGTGGCCGCAGGAAAAGTGGCCCAAACTTTAGAAGGTCACGCTTTGTCTGTAAGAAGTTTGTGCTTTTCACCAGATTCCCAAATGCTTCTGACAGCATCTGATGACGGTCATATGAAGTTGTATGATGTGTAAGAGGATTTTATGGTATCCTCTCCAAATAATATTAAAATTTTCCTCTTTTAGAGCTCACTCAGATGTTGCAGGCACCCTCTCAGGGCACGCATCCTGGGTCTTGTGCGTCTCATTCTCTGCAGACGGAAAACACTTTGCCTCCTCATCTAGTGACAAAACAGTTAAAATATGGGACTTTGCGGAAAGGAAATGCATGCACACATTCACGGACCACAACGATCAAGTCTGGGGTGTCAGTTATAGTTTAGGAAATGATAAAGCAGTCTCCGTTTCGGAGGACAAATGCCTCAATTTGTATAATTGTCCGCCAAATGTCGTAGTTTAGTTTTAATCAAACCTCCGGTAAAACCAACCACGGCAAAATATACATTTTTCCTAATTTTTAAACTTTTATTTATATAAAGAGAAATGTACATCGATTATATCTTGAATGCAACAACAAAAATGCGATCTGGTTGATACAGGGCTCCATAGTAAGAAAATATAACCAGATAAAAGACATTTGAGGTGAGTTTTTATTAATTGCTATGTAACTAATTAATGAGTCTATGAAATGCAAAGCAACTTTTATAAAATGTTTATTCTAAGTAAATATGGATAACTCATTTTCTTTAAAGCGGCTTCCATCGAATTGATTATTGTGATATATTTCCTAAACTAAAATGAAAATAAAATTACATTTAAATATACAAAATATTTTCATAATATAAAAAAAAAATATATAATGTGAAAAGGTTAGAAATTACTTGAGCTATGCAAAAATCATAACCTTAGCCGCTGCAGGGAAATAATAAGACTAACTGAAAGTAGTAGATATTTAGTATGTAAGAGAAAACTAATTAAAAATGATTTTTTTGCATTCAGAAATTGTTATATTTGCTCCAAATTTTAGACCCTCGCGGTATGCGAACTCAATCGAGTTCGGATATTTTTGTCATATATTTCTCTAATGAAAGTGCTTCGTCAGTGCTAAGGGCGGGAGAGGATAGCCGTACCTACATTTTTTAATTATGTACCTCGCTCAGAATTTGAAATTAGTCAATTGATAAGCGTCCAAGATATTTCTCCAAGTCTAGCTCATATGCAGCTCCTTTATTATTTTTGAACATTTTTAATAATTTTATAGTTTTTAGTATTCCTAACAACTAATTTGTGTTTTTCGCTTTCCTTAAAGATTTATTTTTTATTTTTCAATTTTATAAATGTTTTCACATTCTAGCCCTTTGAAAAGTTACGGAGCAATTAAAATTAATTTAAGGGTAGGTTACAGATTAGAAGGCCAAAAAAATTACAATTTTCAAGATTCTTTTTCTAAACTCCTTTATTAGATATCTACGTGAAACTTTTTGTAAAACATTTTTACATCCTTCAAGTTTGCAAACAAAGTTTTTTTTTATTTTGATGTTTCCTTCTACATGATAGAGGGCGCCCAAGTCGAGCCCTTAAAAACATCTTGTTTGATGCCGGACAGTTAATCTCGGAAGTGGCACGTCTAAAACAAAAATAAAAAACAAATTGCATCTGAAAGAGGAAGGTTTCTTAAATGGGAATTCACGACATTTAGTTAAAAAATCGATTTAGAAAAAAATGGCGGACGTTCAAAAAGAAAGTTGCAAAAATCGAGCCTTGTCTGCCTTTGTCTGTTGATAAAAAATAATTCTAAAAGATTTTTTGGGTATATTGTTGTAAGTTCCCGTACAGGACATGTTAATAAACAAAACGCAGAAAGATTCATCAAAATCGGTTCACTAGATCCGGAGATTAACTGTCCGCCATTTCAAAAAATAGTGTTTCGAGAAAAACGCGTTTAAAGTTTTAGGACCATTTATTTATGGGATATTTTTTGTAAGAGCTCGAAAACGCGCCTGGATAAAAACCGGTGTATCCCCGGTTCTATTACGAATTTCTCAAAAAAATGTCAGGAAATGATTCCCAAGACTATAAGGATTCAAATCAACACAAAAAAAAAAAATCGATTTTTTGAAAATTCTAATCTGTAACCTACTCTTAAATGGCGAAAATGAGCAAAATTGCCGATTGAATGCGGATGATCATTTAGGAACAAATGCCGTAAAAAAAGAGAATTTATTTAATTAATTAACTTTGAACTATTTGTACAGACATTCTCTATGTCTGAGGCGCCCCTTTTCCTAGCAGGTCTTGTGAATTTTGGGCCAAAATTTTATCTTTGCTGTCCTTATTAGGGAGGTAAATCTGGAAGCTCCTAAAATGTTCCAAAATGTTGTCTGAAACAAGATTATCTTCATCTTCGTGGGCTTAATTTGAAAACCAAATTTACTTACCCACTACAACTCTTTTGATTTTATAATCTTCAGCGATCCTCTCCGGCGTCCAGGTTGCGGGATCGCCTTGGTTATCGGTTATAAATTTCATTGCCTGCCTCAAAGTGCACTTTCCCCGCAAGACCTTCTCGGGTTCCTTAAAACCGAACTCGTAGTCCTCAACGACAGCCCTGTCGAGCGGCAAGGGTCTGCCATCAGCATCCCTTTGCTCTTCCGTGCCGTAATCTATCTAAGGATAAAAACCGTAAGAGACTAATCCACTGCAAAATCCCCACAAAACCCACAGGTGTCCTTTGACGTAACAAAGACTTGCTTCAGCCTTTCGTTTAAATTTATATCTCGTCTGCTTTCTCTTTCAATGTAGTCTGGATCAACTTTAAATGTAAAACGAAACGAAAATGAGTTCATACTTTTATTATATAATTTAAAGTGCTGCAATACCTTCGAGGGTCCTTTGACGGTCCTTTACCGCTGTGTTGTAAGTTGGAGCCGCGGTCGGTTTTTCTTTCTCCAGAATTTTGTGCGCCCTGTTTTCTACGTTAAAACGATTCACTTTTCTGGAGATTACTGACATTACTTTCCCCATTTTTTCAGTTATTTTCGTAAACTCTAAAGCCGCTCTTATGATCGTTCGGGAAACCAAGTGACATTTTACTGTCCGTCTAAAGTGAGGTTAAGTTGAACTGTGTTTATATGAAACCGAAATCTATTCCAATTCTGCCATTGCTGTTTTTTTTAGCTTAGCCACAAATTCTAGCAGAATTTTCTAACAATTTTTACGTTTGTGTAAATTTCCTTGGGACAGTTTTCGTCAATTGGTTTTTATACTTAATATAATTGATATAATTAAAATATCTCTAACGAAACCCACAAAAATCACCTCAGGTCTAAAACTGAGTTTTGATAAGCCTAAAAGCTTATGGTGGCATATATATAGCCCATTAATATGTGGCATTTTTCTGTAACTAATGTCGTAAAATTATTCTCCACTGATTCGATTCGTTTTAACATTGTTTTCCTTCAGTAACAAAAACGATTAAACAATATTTACAATATATACAAGTCCAAATAATTCGAGTTTTTGAATTTCAATGTCTCATCAATAGATTCTTCAATTCAATTTAAATTCTCTTTCAAATGTCTATAGCCGTTACATTTTATACTTGGCAGCTCTATTTCACCCCAGCATAAAACTCAGGGTTAGTGGGAGGGTTTCGCGGCGGTCCGGGTTTGCTATCAAATAACAATAATTTGTCCCCACAGCCAAGTTGATTTTTTATCTGAAGCATTTAAAATTATCATATCAGTCTATTGAAAAATCGGTCCTAACAGATAATTTTTTTTTACTCTTTAATTTTTCACGCAATGGTTTGGGAAAAAAACATTTTGAATAAAAAATGCAGGAAATAGAAAGTACAAGCTTTGAGCCGATGTTAATTTAAATCAATTTATTTTTTCGCGGAGACACAGCGATTTCAAAATTACTAAAAATTACATTTTCTTTATTTTGCCCTCTTTCTGTTAAATTTCAGCGCTTGCTCTGGGACGTTTCAACGGGAAAAAATGACATTTGAACAGCGCCACCTGCATGAAAAATTCGCAACGACCTTTCCCACTGGCAATTTCTTTCGAAAAGCGCACGGTTTGGTAATCGAAACAGAAAAAATTTCTTGACATTTATTTACTTGGCGTTTCGTTTTGTTTTAAACGGGACGATAAATTCTCTCGGAACAACGCACGGAGCGCTGAATGCACTTAACACTGCTCTCGATTTCCCCGCGGTAATTTTCGAATTGGAATCCCTTTCGGCGGAAAATCGAAAACTGCCCCGGAGAATTTCCGCATTCAAAAAGGAAGTTTCAAATTAGACGATTTTTTCCTTTTGACTCAAATCATTGGAATGTCAATGGACATTTTCGATAATTCCAAGATGGCTGCTGATGGCTTGCCAACTTGCGTTCGTGCCTTTCTTTGTTTTCATGCTGGTTCCTCGGTGGAGTTTTAGTTAAATTGCGTGTGGGAATCGTGCCGCAATCGCGTGGACTTGATTTGCGTGAAGAACGGGTCATTTGAGCAGTTTTTTCGCGTTGCATTTTGACGTTTCTCAGTGACACTTTACGCTGACACGAAGAGACCTCTGAGTGTTTGGTGACTGCGAAATTTTAATGGTGGAGCCCGAAATACACTCGAATAAATGAGCCCAGCCCGCGAGCCAGCTGAGGAATAATTCGGCAATTTGGTGTAGTGCGTCAATGCTCCTTCCAAAGTGCACGGAATTCAGCTGTGAGTGTCAAATAAGCCCCTGGCCGCAATTGCAAAAACGCCAGTTGAGGGATAAAGTGCCAAAGTGTTCTATTTTTGGTGAATTCGAGTTCGCTGCAAGCGGCCGAGAGGATCCGCTCGCCCGGTAGCAAAGGATACCCCGAGGATTACAATTTCGCCCCCTGCGCCAGTGGCAGGTGAATGCGGCTGCGGACCCGCGCCCGTGCGACGCAAGGGACCCAGCAGGGCTCCGCACTCGGGAGCTTGAGGGTAAGCTGATAATAGATTGTGGCAATTTACAGCGGAAAGTGCGCTTGGATGGGTGCACGCACACACGCCGCCAGTTGGAATTTTTCGACCATTTCTGGGAATAAGCGAAAGTGTTGCGTGTGTGTGAAATTTCATCTGACAGAGTGGGGCTTATTTTTCACTGTTGCCAGACTTAGGCCGGAATTTTTGTGGCAGTTGTTGAGCTCAAACTATACTAATGAAAGTTCAACGATTATTAGCTTTGTCATTTGAATTGATTGTACTGAAATTTAATTTCATCGTGAAAATAGGCAATTTAGTCGCAGCTAGCGAAACGAAAATAGGTTACACTATCTTTCTAAAATTTCCATTGAAATAAAACGTGTATGTTTATCTTTATGTTTTATGAGAAAAAAACGGGGTTAAAACCTTTCTTCAATTCCATAATATTACACTTATGCTCCTGCTTCATGATGTATTCAAATGAGATCATTCTTGTACGTATTTCAAAGTCAGAAAAGAGCTAAATCATTCTTAATTTCTAGCTGGAGGCTGAAGATAAGTAAGAGAATCAGGGTTATTTAGCTGAGATCCCCACAAGGACCCTTTGCCATAGTTACTTCGGTTTCCGTAAGTAAGGATTGGACTCCTAAAATATATATAAATAATGAACAAATTGACTGTGAAGTCGAAATTCAATATTTAGTAAAAATGACATGCTTAAAAACTTAAACTGGTTAGATATTGAACAAAAAAAAACGTTCTACAGTTTTTAAAATAAAGTTTAGTTTACTTTCTCACAATGTACAAAGACACGTTAGGTATACAACAAGTGCAGTTTATAGACTACGGAATTCGGGTGACTTTAGACTGCCGCGCTATCGTTGGACGAAGATGCAGAACAGCATTTCTTACAAAGATCTTAAATTATAACTCGCTTCCCGGTGAAGTTAAATCGATTAACAATTGAGAAAAGTTTGCAATTTCAACAATAAAGATAAATCATTTGGAAGACAAAATTTTATTACTGCTGAAATTGAAACTGATCCATCAATCAAAAATAATTCCTTATTAAATTTAACCTTTAACGGAGTATGAGACACCCCACTATTTATGATTTTTTTTTAGCAAAAACAGTAATATTTGTGATTATCCGATTTTTTACTCTTATTCAGTATTATATTTTTCAAAAAAAACTCCTATCTACTACTTATAGAGCAATGTTTGAAGAATGCCTGGCAATTTTTTCAAATTTAAATAATCAAATAGCTTACTCATAGTAAGCATTTATAACTGGGGTACTAGACGACCCTACTGTGGCAACCAAGGGTTAAACTAAGTTATTGTATTTAAAAATATCACCGTGATTATAATTCCTAAAATCACAAAAATGTTTATTGCGTTTAATAACTAATTCAAAAATAAACTATTGCTGATTCAGTGGAAAAGGCAACATTTTAGAAAATATTGTTAGAAATGCTTTAATGCTTCAATATCATTTGAATTTACATTAAATATTTGCCGGTTGAATTAATTTTTTTAAGTTATGCGCTGTGAACCACATAAACAGTTTTTTTTTTTTAAATTAAGTTTGTTTCTTGCCGAGATGTGATGTAGCGATTTCTTAAACGTTAACAAATTGTTTCAGAATTGAAATGGTTACTGAATTCTTAGCTATTATTATTATTGACCAGTTAATGAGTTGGTCTGGATATATTTCGGCTCTCAAACAATATTTGCGTTTGTATCGCCTCAGAAAATACTGTGATAATTAAATGCTGAAGACCCATTTTGCATTATGTCAGTCGAAATTACAGTACGGAATAAGCTCTTATGGTGTTTGAAACATTGAGAATTCTTCCAGTTTTGAAAATTTCCTTTAAAAGAGGAGTCTGCGAACTATCTCAAGGTATATTGTCGTTATTCCGGTTTTTCGTCCCACGCGTTTCAATAACTTCTATTCTATTGTATCCTGCAAATTGTTTAATTGGCTTCCGTTAAATATAAGAATCATTAGATTGTTGTCTACGTTTTTGAAAAGAATAAAAACATGGCTGCATGCTTTTGAACATTCTAAAATTTGAAATTATGCTAGCCTGTATAATAGAGTAGTGTAACATCTTTCTTCACCTAATTGTTTTGTTAGGTCTCGCTCTAAGTAAGTAAATAATTTTAATACAAGAAATTGTGTGTGTGTAATCCTTCTTGTTGAATAAATAACATCGAATACCAAGAAGTCCTTCGACAAAATCATCTTTCACCCCTACCATTCAATTGGCAAGATAAAGACGCGAAGCATTCTGCAAATTTGACCAAAACATTTCTGAGTGACCATAAAGTTGACGTTATGCAATGGCCTGCCCAGTCACCCCAGTCTTTGGGCTATAGTTAAAGCGCAGATTACTAAAATAAAACCAAAAAAAAAAAGATGAACTATGGGGGCAAGTTCAAATTGCGTGGAATAATATTCCGGTTACCATTTGTCGCACTTTGGTGGACTATGCCTAGTTAACAGAATAAGAAAATGTTTAGCTAATAATGGTTACACAACGTAGTTATTATTAAATTTTCGAGTTTGAAGTTTGAACCCTTTCGTGAATATTTTTTAGAAAATATTAGTTTTGAAAGTGGTATTATTGTTTTGTCCATCGAATTTGTTATGAGTGTGAATTATTGATCAGTTTTGTAGTCTATGTTGAGAATTTTATTATGTTGCTGTTATAAATCAGTTATGTATACATGTTGAAAATAAAATATGTTGAAATTTCCCGATATAATGTGAGTGCTATGAAAAACTTAGCATGTGCCGTGGGTGGTCTTATTGTTTTGTCCGACACTGTATGCTATATTTATGTATGAAAATAATGAATGAAGGCTAAATTCTGATACTTTGAAATTAATAAAGATTTTTTAACAAAATTTTGAAACAATATAAGATTACAAATCCTTCTTTGATAAAAAATCGGTTTTTAATCTTATTGAACACATGGAACACATTAGAAATAAAGTAGTAGATTTATTATGTTATAATTAGATATTCGTTTGTCCGTCTGCCATAGTCTCATAGTTTCTACAAGGGCTAGACTAATGCACACGGAGTTTTGCAAGTAGCTATTCCATATACAGATTTCAATTAATATACATAGTTATAGCAAAATAAAAATAATTTTTTTAATCCACCTCTCCTTAATGTAAAGCGGGGTGTGCGAGTGGGGTGTCATTGAATATATCGTTCAAAATGGCATTAAGTTTTCCTTTACCATTTAAATATTTTAAGTCTCGTTTTCGAAATATTAGACTTTAAAGTAATATGCGATGCGCTGTTCTAATTCTTCAACTGTAGATTTGGAAAGTTTGAAAAAAATTTATGTATTATAGATAACTACTAGCATTTGGTTAGGACTATGTATATTAGATTACATCATCAATTCCAATTATAAGAAAGTTCATACTTCCCGCAATCTTGAAAGACACGTGAAATATACGTATAGTTATTCAAATAAGAAACATGGGTATCAATTGAGTGGTGTTTAAAAGGAGTTATTTCCACCTTATGATTATTCATTTTTTATTAATTCCATTAATCTAAAATACTACGTAAAAAAACAAAAACAAATTTGTTATGAAAATAAGTATATCCTTCATAAATAATCTAATTGAAAAAAAACATCTGCACATATGGACAAATAGTGTATTGTAACCACTGTCCATTTTTTCAATGTTTGTATTGTACGTAGTGTGGAAATATCCCCTTTTGTAGTATTTTTTTTTTAAGATTAACGACGGGTAATAACATAAATTATAAAAAATGTCTTCTTACTCATTAAAATAATCATAATAAACGTTTATTTTCTATAATGATTGTCGAAATATTAGTTAAGCGTCTAAAGAAATACTTTAAAATTTACATACAATATCCAATCAGATTCATATGAGAATTTTAATATTAATTCAGCCATGCAATTCGTATTAGAGCTTATTTTGTAATAAAGAATAAGGCCCCAGTAGCAAGATGGGCACTGTCTTTTCTACTTATTAATTTACTTCTTAAAGCAGTTTCAATGTACTCAGAGGCTGCTAACTTCTAACTGCCTGATGCTTAACTCTTTTCAGTTATGCAAAAGTAGGCTATTGATTATATTCGCAAGACACAAATAATGTTTAGTAACCCCAAATATTGAATTAAGTTTTATCTGCAAGAGGTCAAAATTCACAAGACTCAGTGGCCTGAAAGCAGGTAAGATATAAATCGTATAGAAATCTTCTGAAAAAGAATAATTAAATAAATAAAAAAATTGCCCGCGAATCCGTAACAGTAAAAGAGACATTTTATGTCTTTCTTAACCCTTTGTCTGTCATGCAATGTACATTTGTTGGCGACATGCAATAGCTGAATACGTGGCTGAATAAAGTCTGGCAGCCAATGTCTTAATTGTTTTTTTTTTTTAATTTTCTCCACAACTAAAGCATTAGCTTAATCTAAAAAGGTTAGTTTTTTTATATACATACATAATTTATATATTCAATCATTCAGAGTATTCAGGAATAGTGCCCCAGATGTTTCCGAAATTTATAAGGACTGCCATTTAAAACTAAAAAGAAACAGGCAAAGTAATTATCAAGTGATCATAACTACCTGTGGGCATCTATTTATACATAATTTTACTCCCTTTATCTCTGCATTATGCAGGTTATGAAATATGTGCTACAATCAAGAATTGTGTTTTCCAATTGGTGTTAGTAAGTTGAATTCAGGGTACTAATGTAAGTCATTGCAAATCTACCTATATAAGTGGAAACGATCTTAAATAGCTGAATTGCATACTAATTCCTATAACTATATCAACCATATAACGACATTCAGCTTTTAAAGGCCATTTCGACTCAAATTACATGACACCACCTCAGGCAATTGATTGTATTCAATTATGTAACTTACATAAACTAAAGTCGAAACAACTTTTAACAGCTTTGAGTGTAATGTATAAGATTCACACAGGAATTTGACATGCAATTCAGCTATTAAACTCATACATAACTCTGCCCGTTTCGACCTAACAATTACTGAGTTGCGCAAAAATTGCAGAAGCTGAATTCTCCTGACTTTATGTATAAACGTGTACAAATC
The DNA here is from genome assembly GCA_963920795.1 of Eutolmus rufibarbis. Classification (NCBI taxonomy): domain Eukaryota; kingdom Metazoa; phylum Arthropoda; class Insecta; order Diptera; family Asilidae; genus Eutolmus; species Eutolmus rufibarbis. The sequence continues at coordinate 26,555,230 of OY987208.1, read as the reverse complement.
TGTGTTATTTTTACACAGTACAGTAGTTTCTGAAACTGCATTATATGTTTAAGCAGCATTTGAGCACATATGAACTCACCCACTTTCTTGAAAACAGTAGAGGATTACATCCGCTTATGTATATTTTAATTATTAATCGCTTTAATTTTGGGATTTAGTTAACCACATACATAAGTCTTCCTTCGGGCAAGAAAATTAATCCAGCCAGTGTTATTCAAAATTTGCTGAATGACCTTTTGCCACAAAGTTCAGATCTCGAACGAAAGAAAATTCGTGTTGGTCTTTGGGGTGGGCAGTGTATGCCATCGTCATGTATGTCAGCAACATTAATCGTCTATGAGCCTATGAAGCGAACATGCACTGATAATAAGCAAATGCGAAGCCGAGTCCACACCCAAGCCCGAAGTATTCCAAGGATATGCATATCTTACTCCCCCGGAGCAAACCAGTATAAAAAGGATTAAATCGAAGCGAAACGCGCGAAAGTGAAGCGAAAAGGTAAAAATCAAAAATTTATATTAAATTCCAGACCTTTTCTCGGGGGGAAAAAAAAGCGTGCTTCGTAAGTATAGCATTAACATGGATAGTAATTTTCATGGCGAAGATTGAATGTAGATGGCGGCGGCAGCAGGCGGCGTGTCTATTTTAAGCCACGGGGAATATTCATACGCATGACCGACCATCTCCCGCGATCGCGCGCGGTGCGACGGCGGCGGCAGCGGCGTTGAGAAATGGTAATTCTCCTGTATTAAAAATTCAAATGCCTATTAATAGTGTAAATGTCCAAAACAAACACAAATTCAGCTGATCAGATCTCCGTGCACAAGGTTCCTTCACTTGGCCAATAAATTTATTTGCGCGCAATTGCTGGTCGCTGCATTGTGCGGTGGCACCGAAATGGACCGCGGGCCTGTCGCCGTCGCCGCCGACCGCCGTTGTATTCAGCGGCAGCAGCATTGAATTGCGGAGAATTATTTCATTGGAATGTTGATGGAATTTTAAAAATTTCGCTGCTGCGCCTGTGTGGGTCGCTCGCAACAGTGTGGGGCCAAGACGCGATCGTGCTTAGGTACAAGCAGCGAATATCCGCGCATTCGATTTTAATTGCGGAGCAGCGCAGCAGCTGCAGGGGAGCGATTTCAGTAGCTGGACTTGGATATATTTTTCAGAGTTTTATTGAGTCTTAATCGAATTATTTAATTTGTGAGTTTAATTCCCTTTTAGCCACTTTGAAATTCAAAGTAATAATAATTTCAGCTTTTGTAGTAGGTGTCTAGGTGTAAAAGGTAATTTTAACTTTAATAACTTATCCACCATTCAGAAAATGTGTTACTATTTTTATGTATTTTAAACCAGTTGAGTGGAATTTAAAGATCTGCTTTTATGTTTTGGGTTGGGCAACATAAAATTTTATGTTTTATTTTTTCAAGTTGCTATTAAGAATTTAATTTGTATGAACGGGTAATGCAATTTCTTCGAGAAAATTTTATGAAACCTAAAGTGTAAATATAAGAGTAGGGGAAGCATTTTAGACTTTTTAAAGAATTTTTAATACGAAAGTACAACTATAATTTCAAACGTTCATTAATTTTAATAAGAGAAAGTCGGCCATACATTCCGTTTCATATTTATAACCAACCTAATAATTTTAAATTAATTTTGTCTGGAAACGAATTAACGCTATGAATTTAATTGTTGAGGTGAAATTGTGTTTATTAACTCAAATATTCGTTTTTGTATTTATTCTAGCATTTTCTTTAGTACATCGGGTTGAAGTTTTAACCGTTCTTCAGTAATTGTTTTTTTTTCAATTATATATAAATATGCATATAGGTATATCCGCCTAAAAAGAAATCTCTACATATTCTATTGGGTTGAGGTTGTGTGAACTTGTTGGCCATCCATTACCTTAACGGAATTGGTTCTGAAGTAAACCCATTGTTTCGCCACCAATATCAATTTTGGTATTGGCCTGTTGAAAGATTCACTGTTTTTGAAAATTATCTCTCAGAAATGGGATCAAGCAATTCTGAATACTTGGATATAGTCAGTACTTTTAATTCTTGAAAACGTAAATTGAATGTTTAAACGTCCCATAGCGTAAAACGATGCCGAAAGCATCACAGAACCACCACCAAATTATCTTATAGAGAAATAAAGAGGTTCCTTTATTAAATCTCGCTAGTAAGTGTTACAACCGTCAGGTCAATCTAAATTCAATTTCTTTTCGTCAGAAAATATGACCTTAGACTATAACACCGTATGTTGCAATTTTTAAGCTAACTTTTCTTACAAATATCTAATCAGTAGCCATATTGCTTTCTGCAAATTCCATTCGTGTTTTTATGGTCAGGTACCCGAGAAGCAGATTTCATGCCGTTCCATAAGCTTCCGTATTTTTAAAAAAATTTGAAAACTACGACGATATCATGAGGCATTTTAAATAATTGCATACTTGGTTTAGCAAATTAACGATCATACAATTAAACTTAGTTCATCTAATCTAGTTAACTGATTAATTGACCATGTGGGTCATAAATGTAAAAAAGTCAAATGGTTAATATCCGAAAATAATGATAGTTACCAATGATTCATACAAAATTTATTGCATGCACTTTCTTAAACTTTTAGCTTGAGAAATAGTAGGATAAATTTATTAAAAGTGCAAGAAATTCAACATTTTTAGGTGGATTATAAATATGAAACGAAGTATATTATGTTTTTGGGCCGTAAAATTTGATGGAAAAGGAAAATATAAGATTTAAATATACAGTATGAAAGATAATGTCCATACCAATATTTTTGCCAAAGAAAGTTATTCGATTGGGTTTGAAAATAAAATATTACAGCCAATGTTCCTCTTACGGAATTCAGATCTACTCGAAAGTGTTGGACCTGTATAACTCAGCGGTCAGAACTTCGGAGCGCAAACTCGAGGATCACAGGTTCGATTCCTGCATGTGTCCAGCTAGTTGTTCACTTCTGAATGAATTTTGAATAGCACATAAAATTAAGCAATCTACTTTATATGAATTAGAAGTTATTAAAAAACAAACTGAAACTGAAAAATGTCTTCATTTTATTTGAATTTTTCTTGCATGCAATTTAAAAACATTAATTTTTTTGAAAAAGACTCCCCAAAGTGGTTTTTGGACTATCGACTGAAAATAAAATACATACCTAAAATATCCTACGCTTTTATATTGAAAGATAGGAAATAGCATAACAAAATTAACTATGGTAAAAGTTTGCTAGAAGAAAATTGGTAAAAAAACATTGATTATGGCATTTATAAAAAAAATTTAGCGCAACCTGAGCTAAAAGATATTACAAGGTTTTGATTAGATTTTCACTTTCAGCCAAAGCTTTGAAAAAATTGCATCATGTAGTAGAAAAATATTTTAAGCGCGTTTACAATTTTATTGTTTCCAAAATATACATATTTTTTTATAGAAGGGAGAAGTGTATCAAAATATCTATAATAATTATTACAATTTGATAAACTTGTAAGTTTATTATTATAAAAATAGGTTATTGTGAAATCTCTAAACAAAATAAAAATATTAAGAGAAAACATTTTTTGAAATAAACTTGAAAAGATTAAACATTAAACAAAATTTGCGATAGTACATATACATATATGATAGTGTATATCTTTTCTAACTAATATTTTGGCCAGATGTTTGTTGATCGCAAAAACCAAACTGATTACTGATTGTTTCACAATATCTGTTGAGATATCAATCAGTCAGATTAATTTCAACAAAAGTAAAATATTGCTGAAGCTCTTAAGATCTTAAAATATCAAAAGACAAAATAAGAGAAAAGATCAAAAAAAGGTAAAATTTTTATAGCTACCGCAACCTGTTTACGATTAATCTATTCGAAACTGAGGATAGTCTCAATGTCTTAAATCGAACACGCTTCTCGGAGGCGTCTTGCTCTTTTTGCATTCTTTGTTTACTTCTTACACACTGACTCATTTAGATGACCTGCCCATTCACTAAACAAGTTTTGCAATTTTTCTTTTCAGGTTTTTGATGCTTGTGGTGAACAATAACAAATTACATAAAGCAAGTCGCGATGCAGCATGTACTTCAAAAAAATCTAATAAAAGGACGAATCGTAGAACAAATAAATTAATGAATTAGTGATATAATGATTAATTGTTCGGTATAAATCTACTGTAATAATAATATAAAAATGCTTGAAAACACTTAAGCGATATACATAAATAAAAAAAAGCTCAATTAAACGCATCCTGGTGAATGTTCCAAAATTGTGATATTTTGTTCGATCACGTAGTGAATTCGGTCGATTTTAATTGATGAAATATCACCAAGTGATAAATATCTTAAATAGAAAATTTATATTTTAAAGAGTATTTTTGTAAGGAGCCAGTTTCAAACTGATTATGTGATATGACTACTAATTACCGACAAGAATGCATCCAGCAGGCGGAAAAACGCCGTCTACTTCATCGGGCCGATCCGAAAATTATGCTGCGATTGCATTAGAACGAATTAAACAAGATTTACATCGCTTCGAATTAGGAAATGGGTCGCAAGTAAGAAAACCTGAATTTATCATTTCACAATTTATGATATATATCTTATAATTTTATTAATAGGGTTCCGCATCACCACAAGTTCCTCTTCAGAATGCTGGGAATGCAGGAGGACAACTGTCTGAGCAAGATATTTACGCATTGGATCAGTTCTATGCGTCAGGCTTTAATGATGTAAGTTATATTTTTTCTATTAATTTGCGTAACAACTAAAATATTATACAAAAAGTAATCTTAAAATCTAAAATAAATATTAATTATGAAGCTTTATCCAAATTCAAGTTCCTGCTGTTTAAAGTAATAATGTTACAGTGTTAATAAAACTCGAACACCTTTAGGGAAATGCAATTATAGTTTTGGGGTCTGTTAGACCCTGAACTCTATGGCTCAGACTGTATCGCTAGAACGATTTCGCATTTATTTATATATTACCTAAAGTTTTTAATCTAGGGTTCCCAATTAAGTTTGGTAATCATCGGTTTCAGTCACAAAATAGTTTGATAATTAATTTCATCAACAGCCAATTTTTATATCTAATGGGGTAATGTCGGAGAGTTAAAGATTTAAAATTACATACGCTTGTTTTCACCAAAAAGTTGTATGCATACTTTTTACCTTGAAGTTCAATTGAATGTGCTTACAAAGTTCCATGGAAATTCATTTGGACTTAATTTTCAATAATTTTCGGGCGAAAGTTCCTATTACTCATTTTTAAAATAAAATTTACATCAACATGAGTGAAAGTAAACTTGTTACATAAGTCTAGCACAGTGGATAAAAGAAGAAAATGTGGTCTATAATCCGACTATATAGAACCCATCACATACGCTGACATTAATGCTAATCAATAGCCTATGTATGAAATATATTTTTTTGATTTAACAGTACGAGTATTTTTCGAAATTTACCATTTCTGTTATGTAACGGGTAAAGGATTAGGAAAGCAGGCAGCAATATATTTTTTTTAAGATATTATCACTATGTTTTTCGAATTACATAAGTTCACCAAATAGCCTTTGTCATACTTTTTAGAAATTTTTTTTTTTTTTATTTATTTCCGATGAAAGTTGCGCTTTGAATAGGCTAAAATAGAAGAGAAACATTCGGAAAGAGGATAATTTGTAAAATTTTTTTATATATATATTCTTTTTTTCTTTTCTACGTTTAATATATGTTATTCAGGGTTTTTCTTATATCGTATGCCAAAATGAGTGACATGAAATATCTGACGTAGCCAAACAAAACATTTTATGGCAGGGGGGAGGAGAGTCATGTCAACCGTTTCATTTTCAATTTCATTTTTCCATGGTATGCACATCACTATTTTATTTTTATGTTTTCATCTACTCAACGCGGAGTCATCTAACTCAAGCCAAAAATCTACTATCCTAATGTCTCTTGTTGTTGACCTACTACACCACTGCAGGTACAGCCTCTTCCGAAACTGGAAAAACAATTTTTTTTCCTAAAGTAATAAAAGATTTAATAAGAAAATTAGTTAAACTTTGTCAAAATGAAAATCACTCGACTTCGGCTTCGGCTTCGAAAGTTTAGTGTATTCTATTCAAAAAAAAGGCCGAATCATGATCATAAGGTACATCGTTTAACAGTTGCTGTTTGTTCTATTATATTACTTTTATCCCATGCAATTGAAAAAAAAAACAATATGTATGCAAGAATAATAAATAAATAAAACAAAATAAAATTTTCGTATCTATAGAAAGCCGGATCGCGTATGTTTAAAGCAGCAAATGGTAGACAAGACGTGCAAGAATATCTAGCGAAATCACCATTGGAGCCTCCGCCGCCACCTCAAATGAATGGACATGCACCGAAAGTAATACCATCTCTAGCATCAAAATTAATCCGGAAACCAAGTATAGAACGTGAAATACCTCAAAGTTTGCAGTATCACCGTGGGAGTCCGGCACTCGATTCGGGAGCTGGGAGCTCCAGGTCAGATAGTCCACATTCACATCAGCAGCTGACAACAAGCAGCCGCGCAAGTACAGGTCAATATAGTCCTTCTCCTTGTCCATCGAGTTTTAGTGATGCTCCGCCACTGCCGCCTCCTCGTAATTCATCAACTCCTCCCACACCGCCACCAGCGCCAACAAATTTGCAAATATTTAAACGACGGTCTCCAGCAACAGCTAGACCAGTTGCACTTCCAGCGCAAAGCCCTGCACGGGGCACATCTCCAGTTTCGAATAGTAATCATCGTCAACCGCCTGTGATCGCTCAGAATGGGCCTAAAGCTCAGCAACAACTCTCTCAACAAATGCAAGCTTTGAGTCTTTACCAAAGTGGTGGCAATTCTGGAGAGCCTCCACCACCATATCCAATAAATACTGGTGCTCCTCCTCCCCCGCCTAGTTATACAGCTTCGATACAAAATAGGCAGAGTCCAACGCAGTCACAATCCGACTATCGAAAGTCTCCAAGTAGTGGTATTTATTCTGCAACATCGGCAGGCTCTCCAAGTCCAATAAATGTGACCAATAGTGCAATTATCCCGCAAACTTCGATGGTACGACCACAACCGTGGGGTGCATACCAGACGCGGACTCAGCCGCCTATTATAATGCAATCTGTAAAATCGACTCAAGTCCAGAAGCCGGTCTTACAAACAGCGATAGCACCGCCGACTCCCGCGTCTCCGTCGGTCTGTGCCTCACCAGTGCATGCCGCTCCAGCACCCCCATCCTACGCTTCTTCAATTCAACAGAAGACACAACAGCAACAAGCATCACCTTTAATAACTGGGACTACGACAATTACACCAAAAGCTCAGGCTGTTCAAACGACTCCTCCAACAACACCTCCAATTCTGTCGAACTCGATGAATGGTGGTGGGGGAGCTGGGGTTCCAACGACTGAGCCCCCTTCATACGCGATCACTATCCAAGCCATGAAGGCCGCTCAGCAACATCATCAACAACAACCGGCTCGTCAACTCCCCCCTCCACCACCCTATCATCAATCGTCCTCGAATAATAACAATGACCCTCAAATGACCTTGACGAACCAATCTGTAAATAGCAATAATAACAATAACCCAACAACAACACCTCCTCTGCCGCCTACGCCTTCTTCAAGTAAGATGGGCACTAGTCCTTCTGCGCAGACTGATAAAACAAAACCAGGATCGGTGACCAACAGCACCAAAGTGGACACTTGCAAAAAGATAAAGCATCAATCTCCCATTCCCGAAAGGAAGAAGGTCTCAAAAGAAAAAGAAGAGGAAAGGAAAGAGTTCAGAATACGACACTATTCTCCGCAGGCATTTAAATTTTTTATGGAACAACATATCGAAAATGTTCTTAAGTCCTATAAGCAGAGAACTTTCAGAAAGAACCAATTGGAGAAGGAGATGCTCAAAATAGGTCTTTCGGCACAAGCCCAAGTCCAAATGAGAAAAATGCTCAACCAGAAAGAAAGCAACTACATTAGACTTAAACGTGCCAAAATGGACAAGTCAATGTTCGTACAAATAAAACATATTGGCGTAGGGGCATTCGGTGAAGTGAGTCTCGTTAGAAAGATTGATACGACGAATCATTTGTACGCTATGAAGACACTTCGAAAAGCAGATGTCTTGAAAAGAAACCAAGTTGCTCACGTTAAAGCGGAAAGGGATATCTTGGCTGAAGCAGACAATGAATGGGTTGTTAAGTTGTATTATAGCTTTCAAGACAAAGATAATCTGTACTTTGTTATGGATTATATTCCTGGTAATTTTGTGATTATGATTTTGATTAGATAAATTACTTAGTGTGTATGTTATTCTCTAGGTGGAGATCTAATGTCGCTTCTTATCAAAAAGGGAATATTTGAGGAGCCTTTGGCGAAATTTTACATCGCGGAGTTGACATGTGCTGTGGAGAGCGTTCATAAAATGGGATTTATTCATAGGTAAGGATAATTTTTATACATAATTATTATTTTTTGATTTACAGTATTAAACATACTCAATTTAATTTCCGGAATAAGTACACCAAGCGAGTTTTTTGTTTATTTGCTTATTCTGGAGGGTGCAAAAATAGGCACTATTTCGGACATTTTTATCTCATTGAAAATAAAGATTAATTATTTGTTATTATAGAATACATAGTTGATAATAAATTGTTTTAGTTTTTCTTAAAATATTTGTTTTTGAAGTTGACATTTCAGAAAAATGTTGTCTCGTTGGTGCAAGTGATATCTTAACGCAAACAAATCTGAAATAAAAAGAATGTAAAAGATTATTAACCAGGAAGTGTGCCGCTATCGCGAAGGTTAAGAACTTTTAAAATATTAATTTTTTATAGATACAAATGTAATCGATGCTCATACGATAGCTACTAACTTTAAAATTTCAGTTCAATAGGATGTTTAGTTTTTTAGTTTATCATTCAGATCAGTTGTAAAAGTACAATTTTATAAAAACGCGTTTTTCTTGCCCAGCAAAGAAATCTCTCTTGCAAAACATAATTTAAAATTTTCAAATATAATGTGTTTGCAGAGATATAAAGCCTGACAACATTCTCATTGACCGAGATGGGCATATAAAATTAACCGACTTTGGACTTTGCACAGGCTTCCGGTGGACTCACAACTCGAAATATTATCAAGAAAATGGTAGTTATTTTTATTTTATAATGTTGTTAATACGATTAAATAATTTCAAGGTGATCACTCGAGACAGGACTCAATGGAACCTTGGGAAGAAGCGGAAGGCGCCAAAACAGTTTTAGAAAGGTATGTTCAAATTTTGCAGAGGAAAATGTTTTTATTTAAATTTATTAATATTAGGAGAAGACTTCGCGATACTCAGCGAGTGTTGGCGCACTCTTTAGTTGGTACTCCAAATTATATCGCTCCTGAGGTGTTAGAAAGAAGCGGCTACACGCAACTTTGCGATTGGTGGAGCGTTGGAGTCATTCTATACGAAATGTTAGTTGGGCAGCCGCCTTTTTTGGCAAGCAGTCCGCTAGAGACACAACAAAAGGTGTTTAGTAAATGATTAATTTTAATATTAGTTATAATTTTGATATTTTCTAATAGGTTATAAATTGGGAAAAAACGTTACACATACCACCGCAGGCGAAGTTGTCTCGGGAGTCAACCGACTTGATACGCCGATTGTGTTCATCAGCAGATAAGCGGCTGGGTAAAAAAGCCGATGAAGTGAAAGCTCATGATTTTTTTAAAGGAGTAGACTTTGCCGATATGCGAAAACAGAAGGCACCATATATTCCAAAGATAGAGCATCCCACGGATACGTCTAATTTTGATCCGATTGATCCGGAAAAGCTGCGGAATACTTCAAACGATTCAAATAAAAGTGGTGACGACTTCAATGATACTGGAAAGCCATATCATGGATTCTTCGAATTCACGTTTAGACGGTTTTTTGATGACAAGCTCAATCCCGATATGACGGACGATCAGGGTCCAGTTTACGTCTGACTCCATCTTACTCTTTTGGTGATCCATTTTATATTATTGTTTTGCATTATTTTGTTGTCTATTTTTTTAAAAATGCCCACCGGATTTAGTTCTAAAAGAAAATTGAAATATTTAAAATTTTTCGCTATTAATTACATCATACAATTTCTAAAAAAAAATTCGAAGAGACATTGTAACCAAAGACAAGGTGACGCGATTAATCTGCTCTGTGTTGATACATGTATTTCTTCACAGGTGTTAAGATATTAAAAGTTCTCCATAAATTGGCTTGTCAACTATCAATCGAAACAATATCAAGTAAATCGAATATATTTAACCGCCTTACACAAAAATGAGTGGACTGTTAGAGCAACGTTGGTGCCTTGAGCCAAATTGTACTCACTCACACTTAAAAGTGCCTTAGCTCTTGAGTATGAAAAGAACTTATGTGCCTTATTATATCAAGCTATCGATCAACATTACTCAATATAATTATTATACGCTTATTCAAATTTTTATAGGCAGATATCGTTAACCAGCGGGCTGGTTAGAACATGTTACAACTAAAATTTAAATTTTACATTATTGAATTACTTTGAACTAGAGGCGAAAAAAAAAGAAAGCAGATTATGTAGCTGGAAATAAGCTGGTTTTATTTTGCAGCTATAAAGTTAAATTCATGTTTAATAAGAAAAAGAAAACCTTTGGTCGATGTGAAATTTGGATTATATAAAAGTGGGAACCTGGAAAACATTTCTGTGATAAAATCGCTAATGTGGTCGTGCTTTAGTTAGGGAATTGAATATAGATTATTCTTTTGATAAACTATGACTAAAATTTTTAAATGGCCAATCACGATTTTTTTTTGGATTAATAATTTAATGCTAATTGAACTGAAAATTCTGTTTTCACAAAATTGTTTTCTATTTCTTGAATTTATTATCAGTGAATTTAAAAGTATTTTTTCTTTTCAGAATCATATGAAATAAGTGAGATATTTAGCAATACATTACAATATTTTGCGCCAATTTTTTAAAGTTCTCTAAATATTGATTGCTTTATTCAGCACATATCTTGCATATTGAACAGCATCACATACATTCGTATTTTACGTACATAACAGTACAATATTTACAAGTTATTTATATTCATTAAATGAAATTGAAATCGATTTTTTTCAATTTATTCACTTTTATTTGAATCAATAATAATAATCAGTAATTGCTTTAAATAACCAAACTGATGTAATTTAAAAGGACTCTACAATAGTACTCATACCAATCTGGTTAGTAGTTAGTATTTATGATTCTTCAAACTCCTGAAATCTTTACTATTTGTTATTAGTTTGTATTAAAAACAACAGAAAAAGCCGTATGGTTAATTATTTTCTGAATATTTTTTTTTTAGGCCTGAGTACTTTTTAGGTAAAGTCTCATAATCTCCGCTTTTTGTCCCTAACCCTTAGAAACATATGTTCTTCACCATAAATATTAATTAACCAAATAATTTCATCATTCCGATAACATTTTATCTTCCGCATTCAAAAGGTAACTCACGAGGTACCGTTCCTCTGCCGTAACTTATTTTTCTAACAGCTTGAGTTGGTGATTCACAAGAATTCATTTGTTTTCATATCGTTCTTTAATTTAATTTAATCCAAGCAGGTTGATAATCCTGATTTGTTATTGGAGTGTGCCTCAACAGTTTTTCAGCCTCGCCGATTAAGCACGATTTCAAATGGTGTAATTTTTGTACATCATTTAGTCTTGTATTGTCGTGTACTAGTGATGTAAAGATATCACGAAATGATTGCCACATGTCATAATTTCCGTCGAATTTTGGTAATACTATTTTTGGTAATAGGGATTCCATTTGTAATATGGTTGCTATGGGTTGTGATACCGTATTAGCACTAGTTTGGTTGGTTGCAGAGCATTTACGCAGGCCTTCTAATAACTCGGCCATATATTCAGAGTATTTTGTTTCTGTTAAGCTGTATTCATCCTCGTCTATATATTCGATTGCCGTTGAAAGTGAATGTTTCAACATGTGTTTGCTGAGCGCTAAGTCTGCCGCGCGAAATTCCTCCCAACTAGCCTTTAGGTCGGTTATTTTATTTTCGAGAAATCCTTGCGTGCGTTTAAGAATTGCTGTCTTTTTCCCATTCTCGATAGATTTTTCCAACCTCTTTTTTAGACTTACAGCTGTGGCTATTAACTCGTCTAATTCGGACATATTGACTTCAAATACGTATACGTTTGTAATGTTATATAGACAAAATATTTGACAAAATGTTAGACAGACAGACTTTTTTCTTGTGGACCTTCGCCATCACTATCTTCAGAATCATCAAGCACTAAGTCAACTTTGGACATAGCTTTATTGTATTCATCAATTTCCGAATTTGAGAGCTGTAATCCAATTGCCATTAACGCGAGATTTGACTTTAAATAATCAGAAAGTTTAGCCTTAGTTGCTGGGATACTTCGATAAAAAGACGGATCTATGTTGCAAGCAATATCATAAGCTTCCTTATGGGCCTTTTCAGCATCAGCGTCTGCTTTTGAAGTTTCATTGTTCACAGTGTTATTGCTTCTTTTCACAAAAGTGAAAACATTACTAGGATGCACCTCCTTGTTTGAAACCAACGTTCCAGCATCTTTAGAATACATCAATTTCTCCTCACTAAGATTCAAAAATGGATTCTCTTGATTCAATACCCGTTCTACATATCTTTTACTCTCCGCAGTACTTGCACAATAATATCGAAGAGTGCTTTCATCTATATAGCAACTCTCCAAATTCCATGGTATCTTTCCACTATCACTAAGGAAGCGTTCGGAATCAGGAATATTAAATGTTGTAGTCGATTTTTTAATTCTCCAAAGCCTTCTTACGTTATTTACTCCTATGTATAATCTTGCAGTAGCTCCAAAGGCATTTATTACATGTGTCTTCAATAAAATTGATGTTTGTATAGCAATGTTGTTGAAATCTTCTTGAGGATTTTGACCCCCAGGTTTGAGAGAAGATGTTTCTACTCCCGACTGTCCTACGAAGTCCCCGTCTTGGTACCAGGAAGTATATTCCCCGTATCCTTCGTAACAGAATATTGACTTTGAGGTGCTCATATTTATTCCCAAAACCTTTGATAACTTAAAATTCATGTTAAGTGCTTTTAATACTTCAGAGGCAGTAGAACCAGCATATACAGTCATAGAATCATCACTGGATCTCAAAGTCATAACCAACACTTTTGAAGCTCTACAGAGGTTTGCGGGGAGAAGACCAATTGTAGTTGAGAATGCATTCAGCATACCCATTAGAAAACCAGGGCTTGAAAAAACATAATTTCTATCCTCCAAAATGTTCAATACTTTCAAACACCATTCTCTGATTTTGTTGTTCAACCCTAAGGCTTTATATTCAGACCATTCTTTCCTTGCATAGTGTTTATCATTTTGAATTAATACACTAGGACCTAAATGTATTCTCTTAACCGATAATAAGAAAAATGTAGCGTCGGGTATTTTCTTTAGAAGTCTCTCCTCATTTGTTGTTTTTTCTATTGACAATTCCATTCTTGTTTCATCGTTAAGGAAGGCATCATGAACCAATCCAAAGAGCAATGGACTTAAACACTCGTTCCATTTAGTAGTATCCTCTGTTCCTTGTAATTTGAACTCCTTGGTTTCAAAATTAATCACAGTAGAACTTCTTAATTCAGATAGAATCTTCTTCTTTTTTTCTTCTCCACCAATTGATATTGTACTTCCTGGAATCAGTTTCCCAAGTTTAAGAAAAAAAAGAGTTGATTTAGCTACACATTCCTGGATGGAACCACCAAAAAATGCATATCGCGAAGAAGCCAAGACATTGGCGAAGATTCCCAACTGCATTTAATACAAAATATTCTTCATTTGGAGTTTTCCTCCTGAATTACCTCTACAAACACCAATCAACATATTTATCGGTTTTTCGACGATTTTCCTGTTTTTTCAGTTTCTCTTTCTGTTGAGTAGTCAGCAAAATCTAACTAAAAACCATACTGTATTTTAATTTTATAATATATATATGTATAATATGTACCTCGAACCGTCTGTTTATTCGAATGAGCAGTTTGTTCCTTTTTCCATTTTGATAGAAAAAGATTTTGTAAAAAATATTGATATTTGCTAAATTATCTCTCCTACGGTGCGGGGAGGATATGTTGTGTGTAAAAAAAGGTTCCGGGACGGTCGAATATCTCGCGAAATACACATCAGATTGAAGAAAAGAAGAAATACGTATCAAATATTTTATGAAAAACTATCCAATGATACCAAACCCGATTACCACCCCCACCTCCCATAGAATCAGAATCCACAATAAAAAATGCGGATTCCCATTTGAACTTTCAAAATTACCCACTCACAGGGGTAGAGGGAAGACTGATTTTAGGACAGGCAGAAGTCGCCCTTGCATATTTATTTTTTGTCTGGGACAATTTTTTTGTACGATGCGAGTTATTCGAGTTATTTTGATTTGTCAGGTTAAATGGGACACTATATACAGTAGCGCTCAAGCAAACTGCACCACCCCTAATTCTTCGAATTTTTTAAAATATTTAGGCTAAATTTGAAAGGAATTTTGAAGATTTTATCGATAATCGGGTACACACCTTCAACCCTTGTAAATACAAGGGCAGTTTATTATCTACCTGCCTTTACGACCAGAGAGATTTGCCTACCTGACCCAACAAGGTTTTTCCCATTTATTGCATCTTACAAAGAAAAATCCTTACAAAACTAACAACGTACATTAATGAAATACAGGATTCATTAAACCATAAACATTTATTCATCTTAATTGGGAAACATAAATTCAATACTTCGTGGAATCTCCTTTTGCTGCAATTACGGCCCTTATCCTTGATGGCATGGAAGCGACTAAATCTTGATGAATTTGGTGATAAGTCTCGTCATACCAAACCTTTTCTAAAAGGATTTTCAGTTCCCTTAAATCTCTTGGTTTCCTATTTTTGATTTCTGACTTCATAATAGCCCAGAGGTTCTCTATTGGGTTGAGATCTGGGCTATTCCCTGGCCATTTCATTCGAGAAATTCCCATTTTTTCATGAAAACCTTGAATCTGAAAATAAACGAAAAAGATTAATCAATAATTTTGCACTACTTTTGTGGAGTTAACATCAAGTTATTTGAAAAAAATATTGCTTACCGATTTAGCTGTGTGACATGGCGCACAGTCGTCTTGAAAAATTAATTTTGATGACCTAGAAAAGTGCTCTTCTATTGATGGCAACAAACTTTCCCTTAAGATGTCCTGGTACTTTTTGGCATTCACGGTTCCTTCAATGAAATGGAGATGTCCCACGCCGTAATATGAAAAGCACCCCCACACCATGCTGCTAGCTGGACTTCGTTTTGTTCTTTGCAGGCAATCTTCTTGGAAACGTTCTCCAACTCTCCGGCGTACGTATTGAGTACCATCAGAACCGGACAAGTTGAATTTGCTTTCGTCTGAAAATATCACATTTTTCCAATCTTCTAACGTCCAGTTCTTATGGTCTTTTGCCCACTGGAGACGTGCTGCCTTCATTTTCCGTGTCAGAAGAGGCTTTTTTGCAGCTCGTCTACCAAATAATCCTCCTTCATTTAATCTCCTGCGAATAGTTTGGACACTGATACTGACGTCACACTGATCCTGTAGTTCCCTTCTTAAATCGGTTGCAGAATAAAATCGGTTCCTCAAACTAATTCTGCGTAAGAGGCGATCTTGTGGAGGCGTTGTCTTCCTTCTGAGACCTTTTCGAATTGGTCTATCTACGGAGCCAGTTTCTCGATTTTTCTTTAACAAATGCACTACAGTGGAATGACTGCATCCCACAATACTCGCAATTTCATGAGCGGACTTTCCAACTTCAGATAGCGTCAAAATTTTAATTTTTTTTTCGCGGAGTCAATTGCACGTATCTTGCCATATTTTCTTCCAATATAAAAAATAACCTTTCACAGAGGCGAAGTCAATAACCAAATGACGTAGAAAGAATTGGTTCATCCTCTTTTATACTAACCAGGTAGAAAATATAGGGGTACCTGATATTTACTTCGTAGAATTGAAGGAAATCATAAAATTTATGGGTGGTGCAGTTTGCTTGAGCGCTACTGTATACATAAATTTCCTGTAAGCAAAATTATTTATATATTACCTGAAGATCCAGAAGCCATGGTGATACAAAAATTTCGTTGAATAAATAAATTCAGCACTTGTAACAATTTTTTAAAGTTTTGGAAATTTAAATTTGAGTCTTATGAGATCATAGGTACAGGTCATTAATAAAAAAATCTATTAAATCCTTATGAAACAAACTGGAATGTATTCATTTTAGACACAATTGAGGATCTGAAATTATTGTATCTTTCAGTAATGAAATTAAAATTCTGAAATTATTCGTTCTTCGGCTTAAACTCCAGTTAACAGTGAAGATTATGGCTGTAGTTATAATGTATAAATAAAAAAAAAATAAATAAATAGTGATTGGCCATTTGTTAACCTCTATACTTACTAATTAAATTAGTTAAATGTCACCACTATTGCGATTAGTCGAGAAAAAATCTACCTTCAATTCCTACGAACAAACAACGGATGAAATTTTATAACTTTTTTCGAGTTTCATTCAGCTATTGTAGGTCGTTTCGATTTAACTCGAAACAAGTTCCATAATTCACTTCAAATTAAGCAAAAACAGAAGCGATTTAAACATGAAAGAAAATAAATTCTCGCTTAAAATTAAAACCCAATCAATTGCGTTTTGCTCGTAAAGAAAATTTTAATAAGTAAAATATCTTTTCAAATATAAAATAAAAATGAGATTCGAAGTTTACTGCAAATTTACGGTGCAGTGCAGCGATCAGGGCGACACAAGAAATGTGCTTGGATCCGTGCGGGAGGGTCCGTTTCCTATAGAAACTAAAGGGGGAGAGATATTCCTTAAAGGATTCAATGAATTAAGGTACAACTAACGAGTTAGCGATGTAAAATCTGCAAAACATGAATAATACGAGCAAGTTTAGCAACAGATTGCCAAGTCATTAAAAAAATAAATAAAAAAAAAAACAAGAGGAGAAGCTTGCGTGTATGAATATTAAAATAATTTTCATTTTTATTTTGTTTATTTAATTAAGGCCTAATGTTTATTTAATTTTATATCGTATTTTAGAGCCTTTGTACATATTGTAATTGTTTTGTTTAAAATTAGTCTCATTGTCTCCCGATTTAAACTTAATAATTATTGACTAGCTGTAAGTTAGGAATTGTGTTTATTTTTTAAAAGGCGAAAATTATTTAGTTTAATAACGTTAATACACTTACTACCTTCCTCTTGTATATTTTTCCTTTTCGTTTCTCTTCCACAAACTGGAAAAAGCAGGTTATTTATTCTTGCAAAAATAAAACCAGCAGGTATTTAACGGAGAAAATGCCGTGAAAATATTTTATTTAACTGTGCAAAATAGTACTCGAGTCCAACTATAAACATAAAAAATAAATAAATAAATAAAACAAAGAACGAATGTGCTTTGTATTGTTTGAATATCTCATCAGATTACTATTTTTCTCTGTGTAGAAAAATGTTTACTTGTGTAAATAAATTATGAATTAAAATTTTGTTGTTTATTTTTAAAATTTATCCCAAATTATAAGCCTTTTTGGAATTCAAAATTGAAATGATTTTCTAACCGATACATTTTTTAAATTATGTACCTTCTCCTTGTAAAACATTTTATCAGTTAGAAATTCGTAACTCGAAAACGAATTGTTATTTTAAGTAGGTTTTTAACATATGTATGTATGTAAAATGCAACTTAAAAGTGATGTCGAGTAGACAGACGTTTCGTTTTGAGATTAGCTCTCTATGTAGAACAAGAAAAGAAAATTTATGTTCGGCATTTATAAATTTTGTTTTATTGTACATGCATACATAAACGAAGAATTTTGACTGACTTTAAGTCGTTACACCCGTTCGCCAATGCAGAATCCGTTCGCCAACCACGAATCATCTAAAATCGCGCCATCCCGTTCAATTTTCTTATTTGCGTTATCTTCTCTCTCGCTTGTGTTGTGGTCAACCTGGATAATTCAGCACTTTAGTTGGTCGGTTGGTCTCTGCATTGGAGAACGGGCATTAGAACTTAACTAATTTTTGGATTTTTTTAATGAATAATCACGTAAATTGTTCTTTAAACTAAAGAATGGAGAACCAAATAATGTTGGGGTTGCTGTTGATTACTCTTGTTTTAAAATTTGCTCTCTATAGGTAAATAAACTTAGACTGCAGACATTTCTTGGAGCGAACCAATTAATCTGCCTGGGCTTTTTATTTTTATATAAGGTGATAAGAACCATAACTGAGAGCTCGGCATTTTTGAATTTTTAAACAAAAATATTCCAAAGAAAACCTAGTCGGAAAATTAATGAAGTGCATTTGAATGATTTTCTTCTGTCGATTTTCCACAAATTTTTTGAAATGTCTACCTAACAAGAGATTAAAAATAAAACTTAATTTGAATAAAATTATAAAAAGTCACTTTTTTTTAACTTTACAAGGAACTCAAAAATTCCTTTTTAAGGTCCGAAGGCTTAAAATATAATTGTCCGAAAATACCCTTTATTTTTGCCAGAAAAAAAATTTAAAAGGATTTCTTACGAGTTTGTAAAAATATAAATTTAAAATTGCATATATTTTATTTTATTTGTTATACAACATATTTAAAGAGAAATAATCGCATTTTCCTTAAATTTAACATAAAAACTGAAAACAACTTCATGGCTTATATTATTTCGGTTATTACGATATTTGTTCAAGTTCTAGTACAATTCCATCACTGTTTTGTGTTCCAAACTGTCAATTTAATTGTCAATTTTGACAAAACAAACACGTGGGGTTTTGATTCGGCAGCGCGCTCGATTTGTTAACAAAAATCTTAAAAATATGTCTGTGAGAGAGAAAATATTGATGAAAAAGATCAGGAAACGTGAAAAGGTGAAAAAAGTAATTGCAGCGAAGAAGGGTGCCAAAGTCGAGAGTGCGTTTGAATCAGGTAAATAAACTTTATTATGTGTGCCATGTTTTCATTATTTATTCTGCATATTTAAATTTTAGAATTGCAACAGGAGGAAGAGGAAACGGCTCCATCTTCGGGGAAATTTGTACGGCCTCCTAAAGACAAAGACAGTGAAGATATAAAACCAGAAAATTCAAGTAAGTTAGACATAAAATAGATGTTAACGTGTCTGAATGCGAGTTTATTTTATGGTGATCATTCGAACAATATAAAAAGCATTTAATTCTCTCCGATACCCCTTTTAATAAATTAATATGTACTCTACAGATTATTTGTAATTGCATAGAGGGATTTCTAGCTAATAATTCTACATACATAAATTATAGAAGTCTTCCGGGGAGAGGCTATGATAACTAAAAACTTTCTAGATCTAGACAAAATGCTCGAACACTAAAAAAATCTCTTCTCTAAATTAAGGAATCAATTTGATCTTTTGCAAATTCTAACGGCCGTATTCATAAAAATATCTTAAAATAGCTCTTAAGCGTTCATTACTTAAAACACTCTTTAAGACTAATCGACGTTTTAAATACGAGCTATTCATAAACGCGCTGTAAACAATTTGCAACTAAAATTGAATTAAAGTGGGTTTTTATCGTTGCTAAGTTGCAAAAATGTGTCAATGTGTCAAATTCAAACCGTCCGGCAAGCGATTGTCGGTTAAGGACAGCGAGAAAACTCAACTGCTCGTCCGCGCTGATACGAATTTGGGAAATATTTTGCTTAATTTGATTCTAAACGAATCGATTCCTGCTCAGCGTATGGGCAAGAACAATGTGATGATAGCGTGCATCCCCACACCAGAAAGCGAGCAAAAACCCAGCCCCATTTTGTTGAGGGTGAAAACTGGCGAGGAAGCTGATGAGTTGTTAGAAACCATTAATAAATATAAGAAGTAAACAGCCTTTGTGTGATTCAGATGTGTTGCTGCGTACGGGGCATTAACTTAAAAATTACTGTAAAATATTATAATTATTCTCTATCACGTTTGTAGCAATAAAAACAATTTTCCGTTCTTAACTGACTGATTGAGAAAACCACGGGTTATAATTTAATTTTTGATAATTTTAGGCTGGATTTGAGACTTCCTTTTAAGTCTAATAAGCTATGTTTATGGAAATCTGAATCCATTTCGCGCAATGCAAATAACAAATAATTTATTGTCCTGGTGCTGTCATTCACGCGATTGTCATAACCAGAGCTTTACAATAGGTTTAAAGTAGGTGTGAGCCTTCTGTAAATTCTCTCAATTTTTAAAGCTGTTGTAAGAGTGTTTTAACGATATTAGACGTTTATGAATAACGCTTTTTGGCATTTCCATTGTAAAGGCTTTATAAGTCACTTTTAAGTTTTTATGAATATGGCTGTAAATGTTTTCGAAGACCTTTGGAGGGGTATTTGAAGACCGTTAGGTCGATGGTGATATGAGATCAGGTTTGGAATTTGCGACCTAGATTGCATTTTATAATATTAGACCTCAAATAAAATTGCTACCATATTCCGAGTTGAGTCAATTTTAGTTTATCGACCAAAAGGGTATACATACCCCGGACTCGTTTCTTTAGAGATACAAAAGTTGGCTGATTTTTTACTTTTATTTTTTTAATTGATGGCAGATTACCCTCCAATAGATTTGTTTTACAAAAAGCTTTGCTCATTTAACTAAGAATTTCTATGCAAAACTCCTTGTCTAAAAAGGATAAGGTCTATATACACCAAGAAAGCTTGAAAATTAGGAAGCTTTAAAAAAATCAGGACTTTCATAATGATGGTTAGGTATTTAAAGATGTGTTTTGTGCAACGACCCAAATTTTTATAAAAAAAAAACCGATCGAGTTAAAATTATAGGTACCGGCGTTGGGCAGATAGTAAAAACAGCGAGCATTTATGATTTCCGTTTTAGAGTTCTGTATATTGAAATGAAAAATTGGAGCCCTTATAGGATCACTTTGTTGCCTCTCTGTCTGTCCGTCCGTCAAGATCGTTCTTCTCAGGAACGGCTAGAGGTATCGAGTTGAAATTAATACTGAATACTAATATCTAAGGCCTCATAGGTTAGGCTAGGTTAAAGTAGCTGCACGAAGCTCACTTGTGATACCACTGGGTGAAACTTTAAAGTAAATCTGAGAACCAATTGATATTCTTGATAAACTGTTCCAGGTCCCTGACATTCATCGACCTCGAATTGGAAATATCGCAGAAAGTGGAGCCCAGATAGTGGACTGGGTAGTGGCAAAAGAGGTGGGTGGTATCCTCCTCTTCCTTATTGTTGCAAATTCTACAGAAGTTATTGTGAGGCACGTCTAACCTATTTTAGCATGTTTGCCAATGTAAACCAGTGCCTAGTGATCACTGCAACGCCGTCGCTGATAAAGGCTCACCTGAGCGAAATAAGATTCGCACGATTCGATTGCCTAGTGATCAGGCATTATCTGCTCATTTTGCCATCCTCTGTTGGCGACTTCGGCGTGCCATTATCTGACACGTTACTATGCTTCGGTACTCAGATTGATCCGCGTTGCATGGTCGTTTAAAAGTGAGTGACACTCTGCCATGACCATTCTACCTCTAGGGTAAACGCACGCGAGCGATTTAATTGCAGCCTGGTATGGTAGACAAAAGGATATCCTCAAGCCCAGGAGTTCTAAGAAGGCTCCACCTCCCACCTTTTCCTTTATCTTAGAGCCATCATTGGACTAAGTCTGCTCCTATCAGGGCACTCTCCTCCCACTTCCTTCTGTTCTGTTCGGAATGTAGGAGTGGAAGTTAACATCGAAGTAGGGTTTGGGGGTGATATAGTTAATATCAAGTATCTGAGAGAGACTAATGGTTGTGATTGCTGCTGCTTGACTACTGAAGAGTTCCAGTGGTAGTAGATGAAGGAGGACGTTCCGGCTTTAGCTGGCGTTATCTTGATGCACCTGTGATTAACAGCGATGCGATGCCATTTTCTGGACTTTCTCTGAGCCTAACGTGGCACGACGTTTTAAGGGCGGGTCACCACATTAACACCCGGTACATCAAGATGTGTCTGATTACCGTAGTGTAGAGCCAACATAGTACAGCCTCATAGTCCTATAAAAAATTCAAGCTTTACAATGTGTATTTTCATATTGAGAGACTAATTTACTAATTGACATATCAAAACCTACTTCTCGTTGACATAGAAACTTAAAATTTGGCACAAAGGAAAGTGTCAGCATAAGTAAAGGAAGCAATCCCAAAATCATTTCTAATTCTATAACAGTAAGGAGGGGGTGGGTCCTACTCGCAATTGTCCGCCTTTTTTTAAACTCAATCCAGTTCTTTTTATACGATCACTTTTTAAAGGTGACAATTTTAAGTCCAGAGAAAATGTCGGCAGTTACATTTTGAACGCTCTAGAACAGTTGCTATTTTATTTGTTTGTAATTTTCTTTCTCTATCCGCATTAAGGCAATATGTACAAAGAATATGAAAATGCATGCAATGATAATTTATTCTCATTATTTTGAAAATATCAAAAAAATTGACGAACTATAGAAACTAGGATAGTAAAAGTATAATTATGACGGCGAAGAACAAAACATCTGTATAAAATTAGTTGCAAATATAGATGAACTTATTGCAAAAGTTGAACCTGAAAACTAGATGATAAAAGATTATAATGTTTTACTAAGAATTACTCCAATTACGTGCAATTTTTTCACTGACTCAAAGCTAGAAAAGAATAACGAGGTGTTACAATTTCACGCTCGTTTTGTTTATAGTTTTTAATCACAAAAGAACTGAAAATAGTTTCATTAACAAACAACTCAACTTGAATAACGAAGCATTTTGTGGATTGATAAACTGTTAAAATTGGAAGATTGCTTTGAAGTTTATAATAATTTTAATGTGTAACCCTTTTGATGAACTCAATTTTACCTTAACGTTATTTTTCGTTTTTGGCTTTATTTTATGATGAGGTTAAGGCGAATTTGAATAATTTCCTCTAAATTAATTAAGTTAAAATTAGTTTAGCAGTTGAGATTTTTTGTGAAATTTATACAATTACTGAAAATTATTACATAATATTTTAAAACCGCATTTAATATATTAAAGAAGTCTAATAACTAAAACAAATTCTAGAAAAAAGGAAAAATAACAAAAAGAAAGCAGAACAGGACAAAATTGATGAAATAAACGGACATGATGATGGTCTTAATGGAGAATATAATTCAGGTGAAGAACCAACAGAAAAGAGGCGAAAAGCTAAAGGATCAGAGTCACATGAAAATGAGGGTAATGTACAAAATATTATTTTGAAATTTTAAATCAGATTTTTAATTCTCATCTTAAACAGACGAATCTTGCTCTTCGTCTACCCCCCAAAGGGATTTTAATGATTGGTCTTTTGAGTCTTTAAAAAATTCGGTATCCGAGGCTACTTTAAAGGCAATCAGTGAAATGGGTTTTAAAAATATGACTGAGATTCAGGCGAAAGCAATTCCACCCTTACTTGAAGGTAGAGATTTGGTCGGTTCAGCACGCACAGGTTCCGGAAAGACTTTAGC
This sequence comes from Eutolmus rufibarbis, assembly GCA_963920795.1. Taxonomy (NCBI): domain Eukaryota; kingdom Metazoa; phylum Arthropoda; class Insecta; order Diptera; family Asilidae; genus Eutolmus; species Eutolmus rufibarbis. Next base: position 26,531,576 of record OY987208.1, on the reverse strand, counting down.
ATTTTTAATTCCTGCGGTTGAGTTGATTTATAAGCTTAAATTTATGCCACGAAATGGCACTGGAGTAATCATAATATCGCCAACACGTGAGCTATCGATGCAAACTTTTGGTGTTTTAAAGGAGCTAATGACCCACCATCACCAGACATATGGATTGGTAATGGGTGGGGCGAACAGATCAGTTGAAGCAGAGAAATTAGGAAAAGGTTTGATAAAATTTTTACTTTTTCATTTTACGTTTAAACTACAACTTTATAAATTTAAGGAATAAATATTTTGGTGGCGACGCCTGGAAGGCTTTTAGATCATCTCCAGAATTCTCCAGATTTTCTTTATAAAAATTTACAATGTTTGATAATTGATGAAGTTGATCGAATTTTTGAAATAGGATTTGAAGAAGAATTAAAACAAATTGTGAATTTACTTCCAAGTAAGTCTTATTTTAGCAATCATTTGATTTGTGGATTAAAATATATATTTTTTCTTATTAAGAACGCCGACAAACAATGCTATTTTCTGCCACGCAAACTGAAAAAACAGATGCTCTGTCGAAATTGGCACTAAAAAAAGAACCCATTTATGTGGGTGTTGACGATGACAAAGAAACGGCGACCGTTTCCGGTCTAGAGCAAGGTTATATTATTTGTCCGTCTGAAAAGAGACTTTTGGTCCTCTTCACTTTCCTGAAAAAGAACAGAAAGAAGAAGGTCATGGTTTTCTTTTCATCTTGTATGTCCGTCAAGTACCATCATGAACTCTTAAATTACATTGACTTGCCTGTAACATCGATTCACGTAAGTCGTTGGTGAACTATTTTCAGTAAGCAATTATTAATTTTATTTTTATTAGGGTAAGCAAAAGCAGACAAAGCGTACGACAACATTTTTCCAGTTTTGCAATGCTGAAGAAGGAATCCTTTTATGCACCGATGTTGCCGCCAGAGGTCTCGACATTCCACAAGTTGATTGGATCGTTCAATTTGATCCTCCAGATGATCCGAAGGTATTAAAGCATACAAAAAGCTTAGAAATTAATATAATACATATAATTTAATTTAATTTTACAGGAATATATCCATCGTGTCGGACGTACAGCAAGAGGCGAAGGAAGTTCGGGATATGCTCTTTTAATAATGAGACCGGAAGAGCTGGGCTTTTTGAGATATCTTAAACAAGCAAAGGTGCCATTAAATGAATTTGAATTTTCATGGAGTAAAATTGCTGATATTCAACTTCAGGTAAGCGATAAGAAAAATAATATTTGAAAACGTGGCCATTAATATTTTCCCGTCTGGTGACACCAACGTGGTGGTTATCGGCAAACTGATTGTTGAATGCTAGTGGTACCACGTTGGTGTCATAGGCAATTGATAGTGAGTTGTTGAAAGCTTTTCTTTTTTTCGGTTTATAAGTTTAGTTACTACATAAAAATTAAAAGCAGCTGAGTTAACTTTGCCGCAAAGATGTTCGTTCTTTACTTCTGTACTCTTTAATTTCACTATGAACGACTTTGCAATCAAATTCTAGAGACAGATGAAATCTAACGGAACGTACTGGCCATAGAGGAGACAACTTTTTTTAAACGTGCTGACGTGAAAGTGTTAAATATAAATCCGAAATATATCCAGTGTTTAAGTCTAAGAGATCTGAGTTTGGGAAAAGACAAAAAAGATAAAATAGGATAGAGAAAATAACTAATGTAAATTTCTTTAGTGTGAAAACAATTGACACATTTATCGAGAATTTAATTTAAGTTGAATATCATTTAAATTCTTTTTAAAAAACAGTTTTGAATTGAAGCGTAAGTATTTGAAGAAAAAAATACGTTTTCGTGGTAAACTTTTACAATGCAGTATCTTAATTGACTACGGAACTGAAATATATAAAATATAGAGCCCTATTCTCTATTCCGACGGAATTCAAATTCAATTGGAACGTAGGATATTCACAAGCAAGCTGGCACTGTCAGAGAGCTCGACTCTTACAAATCTTTTTAAATGTTCTGCTTAAAAATCTACATTCCGATCGAATTTGATTTCCGTTCGGAATCGAGAATAAGGCTCATAATTACAAAAATGGGCGCATGCTTAAGTAATTGGCTATAAACATGAATCAGTGTGCATGTAAAGTATGATGAACGAATGCTCTTTACGTACATACATATGTGTCTGTTTTTATGAAGTTATATGTTGAGGAAGAAGCATGGAATTGTTTATAGGTCTAGGATAGCCATGCGTGCAAAAAAGTCTTCGGCATAAGAATCAGCCGAAGGTGATCTTGTAGATGTATACAATTGTGATAATAGCTAAGAGGTCGTTAGCTGTGTTCTTTTCACATCGGATCCGGTTCCAGGTTTTGCAGGAAATTTTGCACTGAATTGAAATTTTAAAAACCGTCACATATATAAAGATTTTAAAAATTGCGAAAGGTGCATCAAATTGTTATGATACCATGACCCAAACTTCAAACCTTGAACCAGATAAATTTTCGGATTAAGTTTTCGACGCAAAGTGGGTGTAAATCCAGGTAATTTTATTTTATTTTATTTTCGAGAAATAAAAAAAGTTTGATTTGGGTAACCGCTCATAAATTTCAATTCAGTGAAACATTTCCTCCAAAACCTGGAATCGGATCCGATGTGAAAAGTACAACTATTATCACTCACGGGTCGTAGTTTGGTGGCCCAGTTTATATAACAATAAAAATAAATTTTAAAAAGTTATAATTCGTGAAAAATAATTCAATTTTAATGATCTTTTTTGAAAACTTGAGTCAGAAACTTAAAAAATGTTTTCATTTTCTACCGCTCTGTGTTAAATATTAGAAGACTTAGAAAAATTATTTCTTAATTTTTTTACGAACTTTGAGAGCGTATAGAATGCTTTTTTACTTTAAAAGCTGTTAACTTAATAAACAAGAAATTTGGAATGGGAAACATTCAAACATTCAAGCTTTCAAATGCTTCCATTTATTTCTTGTAAAAAAATTATTTGCATCCCATAGGCATTTTCAAACTTCAGGAGTCAGTGATGCGGTTCACTATTTCAGCAACTCTGATGTATACCTTTCTGCCAACAATGGTCTTTAATACCCTAAACTAGATCAGAGTGGTAACTAAATGGTGTGCTAATTTGGTTATGATTCGACCAGGATAGCTCAGGCCGCCAGAGCTAAACCATAGCTTGCGGGACGTAAATTTAAAATTCGTTCTTCCCTACCGCCACTGTTTTTGATATGACTTGATTTGAATTAAGCCAAAACTAATTCTGCAGCTTAACGAGCCTGCAACCTATAGTTTACTCATTTTCTGAAAGAAGACTCTTCAAGCTTTTAACTGAATATTCAATCTTTCTTCTAAACTTATTTATTTATTAAACTCATAAGTTGTACACTCGAGCTTTAATAGCATTCCACTATTTTTTTTTTTTTTAATTTTAAAAATGTGAAAATACTATTTTTTAAACTTTATTAACTTTATTTGTTCGAAAATTAAACTTGTGAAATTTTGATCTAATTTTTTGCAATTTTATACAATATATTAAATAAAATATATTATTTTGGACAAAAAATAAAAATCTGCCGTCTCCACAAAAAGTAATTATTGTCGGATGTTGTGTATTATTTTTTCTAAAAGCGTAGTGGTGCTTCCATTATTGCCAGAATTTTCACCCACATTGCGCTCTTTGGGAAAAGTTTTTAGTTTGGTTCAAATCATTAAGTCCCTTATGTTTTATAAATTTGGGGTATTTTATTGAATTGTTACATAGTAGCAAAAGATCAATAAACCTTCTTGTATGCAGAAGCAATGACAGGCTGATTCAAAACATAAATAAAATAAATGTTTTCTCAAAGTTCTATTCTAATAACAAGTGCTTTATCTTCCTGGCGCAGCCTCTTTATTCGTGGGGGGCTCGGAAATGCGTGTGGATAGAACTCGAAACAGAAAGGTCTCTGTTTGCGGAGATTGAAAACTGCATTTCCGAGAGACGGTGGTGTCCGCACAAGAAACCACTTATGCGTCCAGTTTGAAGTATCGAGCCGATCTTAATTAGAAAACAAAAACCAGAAAAGCGCAACATCACCCACTTGACATGCTGTTTGCTCCGATGTCGAATAGTCAGCCGTTGCATAATTACTTTAGCCAGCGCTGCCGGTGTTATTTTTAACATTTCCATTCGCGTAGCTCTTTGGGAATGAAAGAAAACACTTTCCACAACATTTCTAACATGATCCGTATTTTCAAATTTTTTTTCTCCATGTTTTTCTATTGCAGCTGGAGAAGCTCATTTCGAAGAATTACTTCCTCAATCAGTCGGCGAAGGAGGCGTTTAAGGCGTATGTGCGAGCGTACGACTCCCACCAATTGAAAACAATCTTCGACATTAACACCTTGGATTTAGCGAAGGTCGCCAAAAGCTTTGGATTCACCGTACCGCCCGTTGTCGACTTGAAGGTCGGTTACAAGCGAACACGCCCCGAAAGACGCATCGGAGGTGGCGGTTTTGGCTATTACAAAAATCTTAACAACGAAGACAAAAAGGAGAGAATCTACCAGCAAATTTCACGAGAGCAGTTCCAAAAGAAGAAAAACTTTATGAGATAATTAAGATGTATTCATTATTCAAATTCATTCTCACTTGATAGATTTGTTCTTTATTAAATTTTAATTGGTTTTATAATGTATTTTCATTGTTTTCAGCGAAGGGTTTATTCAAACACTGAATTTTTTCGATATTTAGGCAAAAGTTAGTAAAGCTAAGTAAAATGCAATGTTTATTCACTTGCTAAAAACTGCGATGTATTTTGCACCTTAATTTCTTTTTTTAATAACTACTATTGTATTTATCAAAATCTTTGAATGATAATTTCTTTATGGGATGAAAAAGGTATAAATAAGTACAACATTTTGCTCAATATTCTTAGAGCTTAATGCAATTAAACCTAACAAATTGTCGAATCCTGTTCCCCAAGAAATTTCCAAATCTTGCAAAATTCAAAAATAGTTTGAAAAGTTTTTTTTATACATTAGTTCCTATCGTTGATATAAAACAAAAATGGTTGAGAATTTCTGGAATGCTATAAATAAACTCAAAACCCTACTTTTATTGATTCATATGAAAATTTAAAATTGAAAATGTTTGCATTTGTATTATATCATACACTCATAAATTATTTGCGAAGAAGATCTTTAACTCTTATGGTTTTTTAATATTTAAATTTTTGAATTTATTATGCTAGTAAAATATTCTGTCGCCGGGAACGAGTATTTGTGCCAAGCTTCTCCAGCTCATCGAGAAGTGGATGGAGTTAAGAAAGGAAGCGCACATTTAAAAGAATATAATAAAATATCGATTGCGCATTGTTTATTGGAATTTGAGGATTAAAAAAAAAGATTAAACAAATATGTTTTAAATGTACGTTGCAAGAAAAAATTGGAACAACATGGAGTATATTCAAGAAAATAAAATAAGTATCATGTTTACCTGGCCTCGATCTGGCCGCTAAGCGCTATAAGTAAAAAATCGTATATAACTAATTGCGGTTTCAAATTCAAGTAATAATTAAAATCAAGTATGTAATTTAAAATTAATTTTATACACCTGGCATATGATTTATCGAAAATTTTCAATAAATTCAAAATAAATCTTGCGATTTCAACGACAACGTTAGAGTATTGCTTTTTAACAGATTTAATTTTTTTTTAAATTAGAATAATTATAATTTCTAAAAAACTTAATTTAATTCGATATATTATCTAAAATTTTGTTTTGGGTGGTCTTCCACTTTTACGATTCATGGAATTTAAACTGAAAGCTCCATGAAATATTCATTTAAATCGGCTCAGTAAAGAGCAAACAAACGTGACAGAGGTGAATTTTCTATTTTAATGAAATGACCTAATATTTTGGTCCCAAAAATCGGATAGTTTTCTTTATTGAAACATTAGTAGACATTTGGAAGCTATTTTTCAAATAGAATTATCCTCTGAGAGCAAACACATCAGCTTAAGTTCAGACAGCTTTGGAGTTATCTTTGTCAAGCCGTCAAGCCATTAAACAACGTCTTAATACAAAAGCTGAAACCCTTTAGAAAAGTCGCATTTTGTGATTTTACCACACCCAGAACCACTGGCGGGGCCTATCACAAAAGGGTTATTGTGGAAGCTGTGAATAATCCCATTTGTTGCGTAACTCCGCTGTCTGCCCGTCTTAGCCTAGTAACACCTCAATTGAGTCTTAATATCAAGAATTCGAAGACCATTTCGAACTAGACCATAAGTTCGCACAAGCAAGAGCTCTGCGGTGAAAAAGTGTGAAAACATCAGATTACGCCTTCTGGTACATAATCAGTGCAGAAATCTTGGATTAGCACTCGACTAACAATAATTCACCGACACTTGCTTCTTTTATGGCAACCGTCCAAGTCGAACCAACCGCTCGATACGTCTCGAAAAGTGCGCTATAAGCTAGAGACACCCACATCTCGTAGATGTGCCAGTGATTAGGCATTCCGTTTATGTGCTTAGCTCCGATTGTCGGATAGGCAGCCGCAGCTACCCCATGCCGCCCACCCCCGCACCAAGACTCATATCGCTGTCGACTTACAGCAGGTCCGCCAAATATGGATTTGTTTACGAAATCCGATTAAAACGTCTTTTGGAAAAGAAGGCCATTTGAGTGAGGCTCTGCGGCGGTACCTTTATGCTGCCCCCTGCCCGTGGAGTGTCCACATCGAACAGGTAGCAAGATAGGTTGGCGATGTGGTGATCTCTCTGCACATTCTGAAACACTTCGAGCCCATTGGCCATTAAAAAGAAGTGCCCCTGTGCGGTGCTAGTTAAGAACAAAGCAGCGCAATTAGCACATAAAACAGCTCCGTAAAGATCACAATCCTTGATCAATTGGCGATGTTGAATCATGTGGACTAGGAGGTGATATAAGCTGACAAGTGGACATTGATCAAGAGTCGCAGAGAGAAGAGCTATACACCTCCGCAACTTTATCCATATTTGTTAATTTTTTATTACCAAGTATCTTTTGAGCTTATTCGAACTATACTTTCCATTTGCTCCGGGGTTTCTGCCCTTAATTGGCTGCCCGATCATTGATCAGGCTCGGGACTTTTTTTCAGAAAACTTGGAAATTGCTCACGCCCGCGACTCTATGCCCAAATAAGTGATCTCCGGCAAATAATTGAATCGAAAACTTCCAAATTGGAGGTTTAATATTTCTTAGCTAAATTTCAAAAGTGACATCACGACTTGGTCATTCGCCTTGGACTGCAGGTTTTTATCAAGAAAAGTCAAAATGCTCCGGCTGAAACCACTTGGCTTTTCGATTAATAGATAGGCCATTCACGCCGAGAGTTCGCCTATCTTGGTCCATGGTCGATGTATCCAACCACGCAAAAGTTCCATTTTGGCACGATTAAACTATTCGAAAAATAAATTTTCCAAAGATCGCTTGAACTTGTAAGGATGACTGGGCAGATTCCAAAGATGGGCTTTTTGAATAGATGGGGCAATAATATGAGTAAATGGGGTCCTTGACATCGCCAAATCATCCTACTATCTTTTATTCTTCGGGAAAAAATTGAAAAACTATTTCGAAATAAGACAGAATTTAAGAATATAAACTTAAAATCATTTTCGACAATGTAAAATGTTTGCACTTTTATTGGATTCCATTCATATTTTCATAAACTGAAAATAACGTAATTATGATTTAATTTGCAAATCTAGTGCTGTAAATTACAGAATTTTTTTCCTAATTTGTTATGCCCAATAAATCCATTTGTTTCCATTTCATTTTTCTCTATAGACAGTATAGTAGCAATAAGTATATGAAAAGGCTTTTGCAAAAATATACAAACTGTGGAAGTTCTCATAATACATGTAGGAACGTGTCTATTTTAACAACTAGGAAATTGCTCAATATTTTTTTTTATAAATCGAAAGATTACAAAATTAGTTGAAAATAGAATATTCTTTTTTCCAGAGAGGAATCCATTGCAAACTTTTTATTTTTGTTTATTCAAAAGCCATGAGCCGTTTTGAGAAAACCCAACTTTCCATATTTTTTTGGGCCTGTCTAGTTAATAAATTCTTAAAAACTAGGGAAAAGTGAATTCATTTTATGCTTTTGAATTTTGTTGGCCCACGGTATTATAATATTACATTGTTCACTTTTACTTACTAGCAGGAAAATTTAAAAATGGTAAAAAAAAATACTGTACGTAACTTTTCGTCTAGAAAGACAGTTTCATCTTTTTCACAGAGTTGTACAAATGAAAATTCCTTCATTTTATATTTTGAAACTGGTGTAAGTTCATTTTTGGAAAAAATTCATAATTTATAATACATATAAGTAAATTATGTGATTTCTCAGTTTTTTCCAAAAATGGAGTTGAACCACTTTCAAAATAAACGGTTCATATATAATACTTAGCTTGTTCACCGTTTGCAGATTACAAGCATTGATTCAATTTAAGCAGTTTCGACAAATGTTGCCACCGACATTATTTTATATTTAAAAATTTAATGAATTTCTTAAGTTGTGTGTCCCAAAATTTATAAAGTAGTAAATGAAAAAACGTTATGAAGAGTCTTATTTCTAAGGCTTGTATTGAGTATGTTTGATCTGATCATAAATTTCCGTGCTTTAAAAAATAAGTAAAAAATTACTGAATAATTGAAAAATGCAATATTGTTTTTGTTTCATAGTGTACTTTCATTTTAATAAATTTTATTCTAAATTAATATAATTATTATTATAGTTATTCAATGTCCACTTTCTTTGATTTTTAATACGTTTTTTACAACACCATAACGAAGTTGTATGGTATACAAATGTTTATTTCAATAGAATTTTTTGAGAAGATAAAACCTATAATACCGTGCTAACTAAAAACTAGAAAAAATATGATCAAATTGAACTCATTACCTCTAACAGATTCCAAAATTTGATGATCCTCAAATGCACGTTTTGCTCATATGGACCAGGGGTTACTATAACTTTTGTAAGGATATATTTCTAGAAGGTTCAATTATTAGAATATTAATCTCTATATTTACTATATACAGTGATTCGCATTGTTACTGAGTTACGTTATAAATTTGTGTTGTGATCCTTCTCGTCATTTGAATAATTAGTGGAGTGTACAAAGTTAGCGAATTAACGTTAGTACTATTAAACAAAATAGTTAAGTTTTGTAAAAAGATTATACATTTTTATTTAATAATCCGAAACACAAAGCCCGATAGGCTTCAAATCATGGATTTCAAGTGTTGGATTGATCTCCATAGTCTCCCGACCACAAAACAATTAAACACCTTTGGCTTGAGAGAAATTTTTGAATTCATTCTACTTTGCTTTCATTCTTTTCGCGCACTCGAAAACTTAAGCCCTAATGGCGGTTTCTGTGCATTTTTTGTGTTATCGTATTTATTACTTTGTTATTTGCCATTTTTTCTGTTTGTTATTTTATTATTATATTATATTTAACCAGGGTTTTTCAAGTGGCAATCGAACCCATAACGCCGGAATGGCATAATCACAGCCGATCTGCTCAACAAACTATGCCATCCGAGAAATATCAGTACAATGGCGAGATTGCCGAATATTTAATGAGCTGAGGAACAGGGTGACACATGGGTCAAAATTGCAGCTTCCAAATCTCCAAGTTTAATTGTAAAATCATAAACATTATTTTATTCTTTAAATAAATTCTAGGTACTTAATACGATCGAATGTTGTGCAATATCTGCCAATATTTGAACAAACAGCTGTGTCACTGTATTTAAAATTGAAGGTTTATGTGTTTGTTTATTATATTTGGATGTTTGTTGCTCAATCGCGTCTAAACGATTGCCTCGATATTTTCAAGTTTATGACTGAATGTTCTACATATTCTAACTTAATATATAGGCTAGTTTTCATTCGCATAACCTACAGGAGTTCAAAACGGTCGACCTAATATGACGACCGAAGTATCTAATTGTAAGATTTAAGGGATTTTAATTTGGTGACACTCATTTTGAATTCCATAAAAAGGCACCAGGTATAAAAAGAACAACGTTTTGAATCACATATTTTTCAAAATAACTTTTGGAGCATGCTTCCATATACATATGTATACATAACATCTACAGATTTTAGTAACATATTAATCGAGTCCTAAACTGGATGAAATATTAAATTTGAACATTTGAGAACTCTTTACTTATGATACATCGGGTGAATCCAGATAACTCAGTTATAATAGTAAAAAATATTCATTTAAGTATAAATTCTCTTTAATTACCAACCTTACTTTCAAAATGAATACGATCTGCAGTAAAGTCAGATAGTTATGGCGAATAATAAAGTGCAGACAATGGTCGGTTCGCAGTCATTCAGAGATAAATTTTATTTGGTTTGTTCCCGGTAATTGCGAAGCATTCGCCAAAATTGGACACAATCTCCGTTCCCAAACAAAGCAGATGTCTTGCGCATCAGTGCCAGTTGGATGCAGCAAAAAGCGGAGCTTACCATTTTTGAAAAATTGTGACACTGTAAAAAACCGCCTTTAAGTCCGCCGAACACCTACATGAAAGATTGTACCCAAATCGACGGGACCGTCGGAAATATCTTGAAAAGAAAAGAAAAAATGTTAAAGAGTTTAAATGAGCGAAGACATCTTTCCCAACTGTTCGCTGTTCAATCGAGTGGTCGACGCTAAAAATGGTTTGATCCCCCCCCCCCCCCCCCCCCCCCCCCTTCCGCGTCGCCAATGAACCTTTTATGTAGTTTCATTAGACCAAGAGTGGCTTGGCGTCTTGAAATTTCCACCTTTTTCAGTCCTCCCACTCGCCTTTGTGCGTTTCGCTTTCACAACCGAATGTAAGGACCCGTCTTTGGCGGTTTCTGGATCGAAAGTGAATTAATTGTAAGTTAAGTGTGGGCTCCGGTCCGAGCAAGCACCGCACGGACGGGGCCCCTCAGGTGATTACGCGTGCGCCACTGACCCATTCATTTCAGCTAAGAGTCGACTGATTCAGGGCCAATTTCAGAAATCTAAGTGCCAACTGAAACTGGGTCCCATTGAAGAAAATCTGTTTGTTTTTCATTCATAAAAATCTTAAGGCAACTCTTTCGGCCCACTGCGGCACACTCTACGGGCCCCATCCGCCGCACAATGCAGCGAATGGGCCCCACTGCGACCTCTAAACCACCGGCCCACATGACGCTCTGCTCGTGTCTCATTTGAATTTTTTACGATTACAATAATTATTCCCGGCTGTGATTGAGGCAATTCGAAATGAATGCGAGATCTACGGCTATAGAATTATTGGCTTGAATCATTGCCGCATTAATAATAATAATAAAAATAAAAATGGTTTCGGTGCCCACGGAAATGCAGCACACTCTGCATGCGCTACTTTCTTTTTATTTCCTTCATATTTCACAAATATTCCAGATTTCGCTCCTTTTCTGTGCTATCCATAGCAATGCCATAATTTATTGGTTCGTTGATTGGTGTCCCTTGCTTCGATTACAAAATCCTACACGAGATATTTTTAGATTTATACCACCGAGCTATCCGTTGGGCTAGACAGATTTTCAGACAGTCAACGATTCATTTTAACTTGTTAAGACCGCGGTTTTCCGGTTTTTTAACAGAAAAAACAGATCCGAGTCAGAAACATGTCCTTCATTAGTAGAAAAATAAATTCAAAAATGAGGCCTCAGTGGGTAGAATCTGAAGAGTTCTTGTGGAACCTTTTAAGATGTCAGGAATTTTGCGGTTTTTTCTATCTTTAAACAATACATACATATCAGAAAAATAAGTAGTACACAAAATCTGTTCTACTTGATGGATGTTGGATACCCATCTCCATATCCAAATTCAATATTCCACAAAATGAAATTTGATAATTCTACTTACTTAACTTAAATTTTATTTGCTTTGTTACTCAGATAATAATACAATAAACATGTTTTTAGAATTTTCCTTCCGACTTTATAAACTTAAAATTTTAATAATATATTGTCACTTTTATTTATTTATAGCTATTATTATTAATTTATGTGGGAGTAAAGAAATTCAGAAACTTTCAAATAAACATACATATATGATGATGATACAAGATGTGTTCGGTGGTATAATTTAGTTTCAATAATAAAAAAATTGTGTAGCATATAAAAAATTAAATAAAGTACACAGACTTATTTTTTAATAATCGTTATCAAGCAATTTAAAAAAATCTTGCTGGTTTTAAGAAGACTATTACCACTATTTTATTATATTTATTTTTAGATAAAGAAGTAAGTAAGAAGTAGCGACCTCTTAAACGAAAGCTTAAATTAAAAAATAATTAATTAACTTAAAAATGTAGAAGTCCTAAAAAGATTGAAATAATTTAATTTTGCAAAATTCGTTGCCACTCACAATTTACAGATTGATATTTGATTAAGATTTTACAAATGTAGCATAAGATTTTAAATTAGTGATCTCAGATATCCCCTCACCGATTTTTGTAAGATCTTATTAAAAATTTAAGACTAGAAGATTGCCATTTTTGATTCTTTTAGAAATATATAGAAGTATTTGAAAAAATAAAAGTATTATATTATAGAATATTTTTTCCTTCCACATTGGCGAGCTTAATACAGTTTATTTTACTATATTTTCTTTTTGATTCTCAGAACATCTTTCCTATTGAATCTAAAAAACTATATTGTTGTAGGCGGAATGTTCGGGACCATTTATCATATAATATAATGCATATAACAACCTATGATTTGCTTGGTCGATCATCCTTTTGTACAACACAAATAAGCTTACAATTTAAAAAAGTATTAAACATCGCTTATTTCGAGCTCTAAAACAATATAAGGCGTGGATTACAAAATAAAAGTGTGACCCTAAAAATAGTTGGAGGACCACAAATTTTATTCTGAATTGTGGTCAAAATGATACCTCATGATTTCAGAAATATAAGAAATCGTTGAAAGTAATTATATCTAATTGTAAGGCATCATTTTGTTTTAAGCTAAAAATTGAAATACATATGCATGTCATATAACATATCATATATGTAAATATCAGGACTCTTCTTATACATAGTATATGTACTAACTATGTATGTATATACTAACTTCGCAGCATTTCTAGTCTACTTAGAAACTAAACAAATTTTTGATTCATTTGTTACTTCGGCTACTATACGGAAATACTTCTACTAATACTACACGTTTTTAATAAAAATTCCATAATAAATAGAAAAGTCTAATTCGAATTATTTTGAAGTTGAAAACTAATTAAAATCTAATAAATTTGTGAGAATTTTAGGAATTTGTTTAAGGAATTTTTATTTCAGTAAGCTAAATTATGAGAAATTTGTTTGGAGTTTCGAAGTACTATCGGACTATCAGAAAAGGTCTTTGTTTTTGTATTATAGCTAGTAATCTATCTTGATGAAATTGCATAGAAATATTCCATTTATAATTGTAATACGAAAAGTTTAAAGAAATTAATTGACATTAGATAGAAGGAAAGGAGCTAGAAAGAGTTCCTCACATAAAATACTTATGCATCAGTTTGGATCAGAATTTAAATTGGAAGACATATGTACTTATGAACGTTAATAAAGAAATCACACCGATTTTAGGAACAATAGGTAGATCTGCTAAGTTAAATTATTTTGTTGTATAATGCTTATGTTCTGGAGCATATTAAGTTTCTAATAAGCATTTTGTTCCAAACGCCACAGTATAATCTTGAACAAGTGCAGAGATTAATGAACAAGGCTCTTAAAGTTTTATATCGTCTCCCTTGGGGTATACCAACGAAGAATGTCTATACTAGAACAAATAAATAAATAAAATAATAAAATAAATAATAAATAAAATAAATAAATAATAATATAAATAATAAAATAAATAAAAAATAAATAAATAATAATATAAATAATAAAATATATAAAACTAAATTTATACATATAGAGAAATCAAAATACACCCAATTCTGTTTTTATACAAATTTCTTTTATACGATTTTGATTTAACACGAATTAGAAAACAATTTATTTATATTTTTACACGACTTATTTTGATTCAACACGATCGACCCAAATACTAAAAAGAAAATGTTGCATTACTTTTATTTTTATAACTACGACTTTGGAGACGAGAAATGTAATTTCAATTTGTGAGAATTCCCTGAATTTTATAACCTCAATATGGAATTTCATCTGCTTTGTCTGCATTTTGAGTTTGGTGTTCAAAGTGAAAAGCACCTTTTTGATGTTTATAAAATTTAATAAAAATTAAAATAAAATTCGTGCATCCTAACATGAAAACCCATGGGTTATTGTATTATTTTTACTGATTTCTTAGGACTGGAACCAATTTTCTATTTCTTCATACATGCAATATATGTTTTTACTCGAATTTTTTTTAGACGTATTCTCCGGGAATGTATCTATCGTGTAAAAACAGAATTAGGTGTACATTCACAAAGTAATAAATAATAATTTAAAAAAGAATATTGCGTTTACCAGCGCAAGTTACATACATATGTATGTATATAATAAATTTCCGGAAGAAATAAGGAGGATAGGAGATTTACACAGATTCACAAGTGCAATAATGGATCATGTTAGACAAGGAGCGAATGTAAAGTAAATTAAATAAATTAGTGCAATTTTTAATGTTACAATTCATAACTTTGTTTACGCTGCTCTTACACCAGCTATCTGAGTGGTTTTGGGGTAGCTTAAGGTTTTTATTTTTATGGTTATATAGGGTAAATTACACAGGTCAACAACAAATTTGCGGCCGAACAAATAGCATATCATTTTTATAGGATATTTTCCGTAGATTAGGAATTTGGAAACAAAAATACTCAATTGGCTTTAGTTTTCAATAAAAATAGGGTTGAAAAGTACAAAATGCCCTATTTTTACAATTTTTGAAAAGTCGTTAATAACGAATCGTTCTAGGAGTTAATAACAAAACTTAAATAAAAGCTTGAATCTTAAGCTATTACATAAAAATCTTAAAAGTTTAAAATTTGTCGAAATATTCGTTGAAAATTACATTTTCCTATAAACCAATTATTTCATACAGAAAAAGGTGAATAAAAATCATAATAAGCGCCCGCTCACGAAAAACTTGATCGCCAAACAGTTCAAAAAGACCTATAGATATTACTACTAGTATTTCATATTTTTAGATTAAGATTCAGCCATTCAATTGAACTATGTTACAAGCTGCTATGAATAACCCTTTATTTTAGAATTAATTTTCAAAAATGGATAAAATACAATGTTTTGTACGTTTTGACTTTATTTTTCTTAAAAACGTGAGCAAATTTACAATTTTCGTTTGAGAATCCATATTCTATAGAAAAAGTGCTCAAGAAATGACCTATTACGTGTCTTGCCATAAAAAAAAAATAATTTGTTCCCCTGTGTTATTAAGCCCACAGAGCCTAAGGCTCTTGCACCTTACAGGTGCGGGGTTAAGAAGTTATGTGAATGTTTCCAGCATCATGCTGAGCAATCCGAAAGAATAAAATCTATTATTATTATTATATTATATTTGACGTCATAGAAATATTATTAAAACCATTTTTAAATGTCTATCAGCTCAATAAAAACTGCTTTTAATTTTAAAATCCCAACCGTTAAACAAAATTTGTGGCATCGGCATCCCAAATTAAAGCCGATTGATAGGAGTTTAACTAGATTCTTTCTTTTGGACCTATTCTTTAAGAAGAGATATATGTGGGAAGTAAAAGAAATTATTTTGAGATAACAATTTCCTAAGACAAATAAAATTTAGAAAATTTGAAAATTACATTTGCGCTGCATTTCTGTCCGAGTGCCTGTCGTTGAGTCATACTGGTTTATCAGAAAGCGAACTGGTCTAATTAACATACTTGTCGGCTCCCGCATTTTTCTTAATTTCCTGCATTTTCCTTACAATTAGCAAAAAGTTAGTTACTCACTTTCCTGAACGTAATGGGATAAAAATTGACCAAGTGAGATTTCTTTGAAATCTCGAATAATTAATTCAACCTTTATATTCACAATCGTTAAATTAGGTACTAAATGTGACCGATTATAACAGTTTGAAGTGTTATAAAATTGTAACGAACTGCGATTATCGCGGGACTTCATATGTCACGCAGGCGAATTAAATGCATGTGGTGCGTGGTATTTTTTTTTGGTGCAAGTTTTACAAGTTGAAGGATTGGTTATTTTTGTAATTTTTCTGTTTACATATTTCAAAAACTGATGGTCGTCATGCTGTCCAGCGAGGGAGAGAATTTTATAAAGAAAAGGATTGAGCAGCTAATTTAATCTGAAGAGCTATAGGTTTAAAACAGCTGACAGAAGATCCAAGAGCTGGAACTATCCGGATCCTTCGAGGCAATGTCTGAAGGTACCTCAGGTGGAGGTCTTTTTAGAGGAAATTAAGGGAACTGCATTTTGATGGTCGCACAAGACATGCATGGAATTTACTGGATAAATGGCAAGCGATCGGAGTCCCAAAGCCCCAGAAGTGCTGACCCCGCTGGAGATTTGTGAAGGAAGACGAACTCAAATGACCTAAATGGAGGAGGATGGTACCAAAACATCTAAGAGACGTGCTGGGGATCAAGGTAAGTGAATTTGCCTAGGTTAATTATATTAGCATTAAAATTTATTCTTTGGGGAAACAAGAAGAGTCTATAGAATTAGTTCTGATTCGTCAGGATGGCCGCTTTCTGGAAAACTGGGTAAAGTTAGGGAATGTCAAAAGTTGTATTGAAATCAGGAAATTCTTTTATCCATATTATTTTTTCATTTCCTTCATGAAAGTCCTATGCTAGAAAGAAAAGGACGATGAATAAATGAAAATAATATCAGAGAAAGAACTTAAATATTATCCGAAAAACTGAAAAAAAAAGTCTGGGAAATTTAGTCTTGAGAAAAAGTTCCCATCCTGCATAAGGCTATTTTCAATAATTGAGTTTTTGTAGTCGTACAATTCACTACTTCAGAAACTGAATTCTTGAAACTGGGTTAACATGGGAAATAATTATTCTTCAGCATGGGTTTTGAAAACTGATTTAGGGTAATTTTAGTCTACTGAATCCCGACATGAGCCAAATGGTTTCGTTTAAAATAGATTTACTAAAATTGTGTAGAAAAAAATTACAATACCTTAAAGCTTAACGAAGTTGGAGACAATTATTTCCATGACAATGAACTTAGAGATAAAGGCAAAAATTAAAAAAAATGTTTTCCCTTTTTCTGTTTTGTTAAATTTCACGCTTTTTGTAGGATTGAATTCTTGTTTTGCTTTTTTGGGGAAAAAACAATCAGAAACTTATAGTAAGAATTTAAAACAAAATTGTTAATATATTATACTTCAGACGATGCTTTTGAATTCTTATAAGTTGGATCTAGTTTTTAAAAACAATCGTTTAATAAGGCCTACCTACTAATAAGGGCAAAATATCGAAAACTAATTAATTATGCGCTTTGAAATTGTTAGTATTGTGTTTATCGATATTGCTAATAAATATAAATCCGCAGAATATAAATGAAAAAAAAAAAAATATAATAATACACTTTAAGGAACTTTTTAAACTTAAATTTTGTGCCATTAACGCCTACATACATATAAGAAACTTATTTTAAAATTAAGCTATAGAATAGGTTTTCCTTAGTTGTTTCGAATATTTGGAGTATACTATATTAGAATTCATTAAATCTTTTGAATAGGAAGGGTTTTTTTTTTGGTAGGAAGGTTTTTCATTTTGGTAGGAAGGGATTTTTTTCTTCCGCATAATAATTTCATTCATTCAACGGTCAAATAAATCCCAGATTGTAAAGAACTCCAATTCTAATCACTTTATCTACATATTTTGTTTGTGCATTTTATATTATCTTAATGAACTTATAGACTAAACTAAACTACATTTTTTGAATATTTCGTTTCATATAATAACAAAGGTCATCAACGAATTTGCCCATGACTATCTGCTAGATGATTTTCATAGAATATTTTCCGTAGATTATGAATCCGGAAACACACATAAACCGTTTTTGGTATTTTTAAAAATTATTAAAAAATTATGGATTGTCCGAGGAGCTTATAACATGATGCATATGAGCCTTAAGGTACTATAATTCTAGTCTAGAGTTTTCCAAAAATCGAATTTTTTTTTTTAATTTTTCGATTCCTTACATTTTCAAAAATGACCACACAAATTTTTGTAGAGAAATTCGGATTAGAAAAAAAGTTATGGCACTATATACATACAGCCGCGTGAGGGAGCGGCCTTTACTAAAACTTTAAACGCGTTTTTCTCAAAATGGCATTTTTCAAGTTGGCCGCAAGTTAATCTCCGGATCTACTGAACCGATTTCAATAAACCTTAGTGCGTTTTGTTTATCAAAGTGTCCTGTATGACAATTCACCACATTTTTGCATAAAAATATAAAAAGAAAAAAAGGCGGAAGATAAAAGGTAAAAAAGATGTCATTTTTTCAAACATTCGTAATTTTTTTTTTGGGCTACATCTAAGTCGTATTTCATATCTCTAGATACACAACGATACCGTCTTACATTTGAGCCACGCAATAAACGCCTATTGCAATCTTTTAGTTTTTGATGAATATGATTAAGTACGAACATTTTGCGATTTACTAATTGATTTCTTTTTCGGAGAATCAAATAAACTATTTCATAACTACATCACTTAGTAGTGGGCATTAATTGCATTACATGATTTCAATTCAGAGCTACCATTAACTCGCTGATTGAAATTATATAAAGTTTCCTTTTTGTCTTTTTATTTCTTTGATGTCTTGTTAATAATTCTACCTGTTTCAAATACATACGTGTAATGTAATAACAACTTGAAATCTTGTGGCATTTCGAAATATAATCCAGTTAAAATATGAAACTGATATTTGGAACGGATTAGAGTGAAGGTCTAGCGTACTATAAATAATTCAAGAGTACGTTAAACAAAATTTTTATTATCAGAAGAAAATAATGTTGTGTAAATTGCTTCTTCTGCGCTTGTGCCGCCGAGGACATAGCATACATCTGTAACTAACGATGAATTGTTTCCTGCAATCCCGCCAAAAAGATATGCTAATCACTCCAAGTTAGTCTGCCAAGAAATGGAATGAAGGCGTTAGGTGCAATTGGTATAATCGCATTTGGCGTAAAAAAACGTTGCAATAAATAACTTCATTTGTCTAGCTTCGATAGTTCAATCGAATTGTTGCTACTACCATCTCAAGGTTCGATAAAATCAGCTGCATCCATTGTATTCCATTCGTGTTGTCTTATGCATATGTAAAACAGAACTTATTTGTCGGACTCTCTATATGATATAAAAATGTTGTACTTGCTAAGAATTATTCTTAATTGATTTGTTCAACTTTTATTTTATTTAACAGCAAATAAATTCCTTTGAAACGTGTCGATTTTATACAGCCTGAGGTATCCACCTTCACGTTGTGCATGATAACGTTCTTAAAAGGCACTACTTATAATATTCAATACCAAATTTAGCGCTAAAATATTTTTGTAATATTTTGTGTTTGCTTTTCAAATTATTATTGTTCATATGGTCCTCATTGTAAAATATGCTATTATCTTACGTTTTTTGAAAAGCTTGTGTTGAAACATGGCTAATAATACATAATTTAGTGCTTCTGAAATTGATATAAGATTAAAATAAAT
Organism: Eutolmus rufibarbis; assembly: GCA_963920795.1. Taxonomy (NCBI): domain Eukaryota; kingdom Metazoa; phylum Arthropoda; class Insecta; order Diptera; family Asilidae; genus Eutolmus; species Eutolmus rufibarbis. The sequence continues at coordinate 26,511,841 of OY987208.1, read as the reverse complement.
TTCTTGTGCTAAGCACTACATTTTTTTCTGAACAACATGTAGACAAAAGTGGATAAATTAATTTTTCTAAAATGATTGTCTTTTCATATACTGTCATCTGGAATATTTATAGGGTTTTGTATCTTTTGATTCAAATGTGCTAAATTTAAAAGGTTAACTAATTAAATAAATTGCGAGCTGCAAATTTTACATAATATATAACAAAAATTTTAATACTGCGTAATTTACTCGAATCGTAGCGGTGTACTACTCTACTTAAACGTTGATATCTTCGGTATTTACTGGCATTTTGTAATTGTCATAAAATAATTAAAATATTTATATACTTTTTTAAAATGAGAACAGAAACATTGGAATTTATTCCGACCAAGAGCTATCAATTTGATCCGTATGTGTAGATATTTATATTTTATATTTTCGTATAAATTTTAAACACGTAAACGGATTTGAATCTTAATGCAATGAAATGAAAGCGATAAATGGAGGATTCATAATGACGGCCTTTAACATTAAATCAAATCTTTTAAAAACAAGTACAAATATGGATGATTTGAGGTCCGCTGACTTTTAAAAATTCGTAAAAATCATTACGAGGTGATCCTTTGGATGTCAATATTTGGCGCTGACTTTTAAAAATTTTAAAATGTAAGAGCTAAAGGGGTGTATTACATATGTAGACTCAGGACTATTCCAAAACTAATACTAAAAAGTGCGAATTAAAAATTTAAAAACAACAGAAAGCCTTCAAATAATCAGAAGCCTTTAAAATGTTCAAAGTAATTTTCATTTACGAAAATTTCGTTACTACTTACTACAATATAACATTCTAAGATTCTGCTAGATTATGATGCAAAATATCTAGTAAAAACGTTTATTATTTTTATCATTTTGTTATTCTTCTTGATTTATTACTCGACTTCTGGAATAAAGAGTAATGTAGTTTTAGTTTATATGCAAATATGTACATACAGGGTGTTTCGTCTGAAGAGGGGTATGTTAATCTCGATTCTACATGGTCTCTTGATCAACGTTTGTTCGGACAACAGTTGATAAAAAAAACTCATTTGAATTTAATTTAATATTATATTGAATGCTAAAAGCAGACTTTTCGTAGAATTTCCTTTTTCCGTACCAGAAAGGAAGCCTATTGTTGTGCCAGCGTTGTCTGTCTTTCTGTCTGTCATATGCCTCTAGCTTCTAAACGAAATAAGATAGAATCTTGAAATTAAAATAATAAAGATTCAATTTTTTCTTTAGGAGGGGCGCCCATACATGGAAACGGGGGGCAAACAAAATCTTCTTCTGGGCTATCGTTGAAAATTGCCTTTTGATTAGATTATGAATATGTTTCTATTATTAATATGACTTAAAATACATTTTTGACGCTCTATCAAATTTGCTGTTTTTAGGCACATTTTGTTACAAGGTCTAAAACGAAAATGGCTGTATGTAATGAGTTGTAAATTATGTACAATATTACTCATATCCTGTACTTAAACAATAAATACTAAAAATGGGTTATTATACAATAGAAAAAAGTTGTAAGTAATCTAAAATTTCCCTTTCAAATAAAGAATTAAAATTTTATATTATCGATCACTAAGGTGAGATAATTTCAGAACATGATTAAAACTTCTTGGTATATACTTTTTAATGTCTTCCATAGTATGGAATCCTCAGTGCTCGAGTTCGATTCGCACTTGACCAGTTTTTAGATTAGTGAAAGTTTCGTTCAAAATTGATGTTATTTTTCCACACAAAAAATTTTAAATCGAGGGTTTCTATACGATGTTATATATGTAGTTTTGTCATTGACCGAAAAAAAAAATTGGCCCACAATGCCACCTCTGCTTTCATTTGTTTTTGTATATTTAATGGGTTGTGTCACTGTCTAGGCTGTAAAGCAATATTCTAATTAGGTGGTTGGGTTTAAAAAAAAAAATGATCATACATAAGCTGCAAGGCGTATTTTAGCACTTTAGTGAATTTCAGTTGTTGTAAAAAGGAAGCGACAATCATTCTTATGGGTCTGTGCTCAGCAGACCTTCAAATCTATTAAAAAAGCGCAGAAAATTCGTCACACAATTTTTTGGGCGATTCTTGTAATTTATTATGAGCCTGAGAACTTCCAAAGGTTGCCTTGACTCTAGACAAAGCGAAATTATGGCACTAAGCAGTTCAACTCAGTTGGAAGAAACCCGATTTAAACGCAAAAGATCCGGCGCAATTAAAGCAGAAAGTGGGTGGCTTCCTCAATTACCTTGTGCGCTAGGCACGCCAATAAACAGTTTCAAATGTTCGATTTGAATAAAAATTCCGCGTATCCATAAATGTGCAGGGCAAGATTTGTAGCGGTCGTTTTGTTTTTGGCATAAAAAGGAGCCCACTTAGCTATCCCACGTCAAGATGCCAATTTCCATATAATTTTGTTTGTTCCAGGCTCCACTTCGCGCAATGTTTGGAGCCGGAGACGGAGTAGGGGGATCTCGAGAGTTTCTTGGGGTCTACACCAAGTTTGTCATATGTGAGCTCGATGTGAGCTGGCGCAAATAGAAAAACCAGAGGTCAACAAAGCCTACGGTGCGCCATTAATTATTATGATCAAGTTATTCACGGCTCCTATGCTGTGCCGATTCTGCGCGCCTGTCCTTGAATGCAACTCTTAATGATACCACGCATTTCGGCGTTTCAAGTAATCTTGAATCGAGCAATTTGCTAATCTCATTGGCTCTCGGTGGCAGCCATCTAAGGAAGTTTCATGATTTAAATGTAAATTGCAAATGACAAGGTTTTCTACGGACACAATAATTTTCTTATTATTTTAATGAAGGCGCTAGCTGGCCTCAATTTCATTCGATTAAGCGACGACTTCAGCAAATTTTGCGACTTTGATTTTTTCTTTAGTTCCAAAAATATATACCCACCCACTTCATATTAAATGCAAAATCAAAACACCCACATTTTGACCAGCGAAATGGAATCGGAACGTTACGAGAAATGTAAATACTTTAAGAGCAACTTTGCTCCAATCTAATTCACAATTTGCTTTTGGGCTGTTTAACATTTTGAATTATTAACTTTTCTTGGGATTATACCTAAACATGGAAGTAAAAAAAAATGTAATTTAGTGAATTTTTTTAGGAAAAATATAAGGTTTTTCTGTCATATTGTATATACCGTGACTCAATTTTTTCTTCAAATATTTTAAGATGTTACACTTCATTCGATTTTATTTCCGCTTATAAAATGTGGAAATACCTACGAATTCTAGGATTAAAACACTCAAAAATTAAATTGAAAATTAATGTCTAGGGGTCACATCTATCTGAACGCATCGAAACTGGATGTTTTTTTGTTTGTTTAGCGTGTACAAAGTTAATAATTAAATTAAATAAAAATTACATGTTCTTTATTGATCATTCATGACATTTTAGAAGGTCCTGTTGTCCTCTCGGGTCGGTATGATAATTCGAATAGTTTTCAATATTTTTTAATAAAATGTTCTTTTTAAAAGTTTCAGAATACTTTTTTTTGCTTCGTATGGAGCCACATTTCTTTTATCAACTCAACTAATTGTTCAAATGATTTCAAAATGTCAATCAAAACAAATTTATAACGTAATTCAGTAACAATGCCGATTCTGCTTCCAGCCGAAATATAGTAAACATATAGACATATTTATGTCTATCCCTTGGAGGAACAAAAAGTTGAGGCTCTGTATTTTTAAATATTAATTATATATGTATGTATTTTTGAAAAAGAAGCGTTGCTACAGCCGTAACCGGAGACCAACTGGACCAGCTGGAAGCTGAGTACTTGAAAATCAAAATTTTTTTTTGTAAGAATTAATCTCATTCATGAACAACAGATTTTATGACAATATAATTTTTCATTAAATTACATTGGTTTAAATAAAAAATCAAGAAAATAACGATGCTGAATTACATTTTTTGCTAATAAAAATAACAGAATTCAATAAAATCAAAATTCCTTCGTTCACGAAAGAGGTTATATTTATATGGAAAAGGTTTATACTAAATTTCAAATTGGTCACCGCAAAACAAAAAAGTGATTGATTCACTTTTTATGAAAGCTATAGAAAATATTCTTAAGACACCATACTAAAAGAAAATGAAAAAAATCAAAAATCGATATTTTTTATGCAACTGACTAACTATAACTCTGAAGGTCTGAACAGGGAAATGCCAATCGATTCTACATGGTGTCGTGATCAACGTTTGTTTGAAGATCCCCTCTCCCCTCAAATCGTAATTAAAAATTTGGAGGAGGTGAAAATGCTTTTTAAGTTTTTGGAGAGACATCGTGGGATTTTGGTTGATAACGTGTTAGGAAGCTGAACCTTCAAGCTTTCTAACAATCCAATCAACAAACAACCAAGAGAAGCCTCGTCGAACTTTCATAATGGCAATTTTAATGCCCAAAATTGAACTTTGGCACTTCGTCCTGCCGATTTTTTGTATGGCAAGATCAAATTTTTTTTTGAAGAATAATAATAATAAACCAAATGCATTGAAAAGCAAGTCATTTCAAATTTAAGAAACCATTTTATTTTTTCCATAGGTTGAAAATTAAAAAGGCTACAGCGGTTTGTGTAAAAAAGTTATTTTGTCGATTGTTTTTTAATTTTTTTTTGCATATTTAAAATTAAATTTTTCATTTTATATCAATATTTTCTTGTAAAGAAAGATATGGCATGCCGTTTTACTATTAAATAACAAAAAAAGAATTTATTGTTTGAAAAATATTTTTATAAAAATTATTCACAGGAGAATTAAAATGAACGCCAATTATTTTGAAACATAATTTTAATTTAATAACTTTAAATCATGAATAGAAACATTTTTAATTGAAAATTTCTATTGTATGACATTCCAATTTAAATTCAGTCAATTATTATTTTATTTTAAAATCATCATCATTTGATACTAGAATTATTTTAGACTTCAATCAAAATTCTTTCGTTTTCTTGTTATGCTACGGTATAAAATAATAAAAAAATTACAATTATGTACCTAATTTTCATTCTTGAATTAAAATTATGTACTTAATATTAATTTGTTAATTTATATTCTTGAATTAATATTATGTACATTATTTTAATTCTATTCTTGAATTAAAATTATGCACCTTATTTTAATTCGAGAATTTTTATTCTTGAATTAAAATTCTGTACATAAATTTAACTCACGAACTTCTATTATATACATAATTTTAATTCGTGAATTTCTTTTCTTGAATTAAAATTATGTACATAATTCAAGACAAATTAAAATTCTGTACATAATTTTAATTCAAGAATTAAAATGATACACATGCTTCTAGTTCACGAATTAAAATTATGTACACAATGAAAATTAGTTCATTTGTTTTTGTGGCAAGATATAATAAATATTCGTATTTGAAATTATTCTATGATACAATAATAATTGATTGCTGTAAATGAAATTTACGTCATGTTACAATTTTAATTCAACGATTTGATTTAATATTTGAGTATTGTTTAAATGCGAATTGAAGGTTTATTATAGTATCATAATAATTCATAAAATTTTTCTATTGTTTAATCGGCTTGAGATTAATTAAGCCATTTCAATAAACAAATAATGTTTATTTCATCGAAGCATAATTATTATTCTAAAATATATTATTGTAACTTATCAAAATATAAATTAATCGAATTATTATATTATTGTGACATAACATAAAAAAATATAATAAAACCATGTCGACGTATAATAAAATTAATAAATTTTATGTCTATATGATAATGCAAATTTAGGGTTTCTCCTATCTTCTTCTATGTACTTGGAATTAATTTTATGATAAGTGATAATTTTAATTATTTCATTGTGTAAAGACATAATAAAAATGTTACTCTAAATAAATAATTTTTTTTAAGCTTTATATAACGGAATTTTTGCTATTAAATAGCAAAACGGCGTGCCATAGTTTTGAAAAGCAAGACAGTATTTTTTTTTATTTGTATTCTGCATAGAATTGTTTATCACGGCGTAAAGGTGCTGGATTTTACCCAGAATGACTTTTATTAGGTATTTTCTGGAAGTGTGACTAAATAGAGTTATTATTGTTATTTTTGGCGGAGTTAAAATTTTTGAATTTTTTTTTGGATTATCCCTTAATTCTTTTGATGAGTACCTATACAATAGGCACGTCTGTTCGTTGACTGATTTAGATCGATCTATGTATATCAGAAAAGATCAAGAGATTCGCGTTCGATGAGAACTATCACTGCTTTTTTGTGATTTAAATTCATCCTACATAATAGGATCAGACCTAATAATAACACTGGTCAACAAATATAATTTCTGTTCTCAAGAATTGGCAAATCATTTTTATAGAATATTTTTTCGATTACGAACTCGTAAATGAATAATATAAAATAGTTTAAAAAACTAAAAACACGCTTTTAGCACGCACTAAAAATTACAAAAAGCATTATGATTTTGAAGTCGAATATCGTCAGGGAAATAAGACAGCTTTCTCCATGCTTACTTCACTGAAAAATGTAGTTTCTCATCTCATATCTTGGGGAGGCCGCCATATTGGATTTGTAATGATGTTTCTTAGCTAGTCATGTATTGTCATCAGAACTCAGAGCGTGTGCAAAATTTCATCCTAATCGAAGACCGGGAAGTGGGTCAAATTAACATTCCAAGATTTTCTTACATACATAGTTAGTTACAAGTGAAGCTAATATAAAGCGTGTAAAAATAGAGTTAAAAAATGTAGAAAACCGCATTTTGGCCATCGTTAAAAAACGCGGTCAAGAGCATGTCGGGCCATGCTTAGTGTAGGGTTCTGTAGCTGACTACAAACGATAAAATACGAATAATATAATGCTAAATAAAATAATAATCTATATCCATACACACAAACACGTGCATACATACATGCCCATATACAGACTCACATGCACTTACAAACGTCCGTGCGGTTTTTTCCCGAACAGTTATTTGAGTCCAAATAAACATAACTTAGCTATGTACATATATGTATCGTAAACTATTTGACTCTAGAAGTCGTGTTATTTTTAAAAGTAGTTTCAGTCTGTATGCTAGAATTCTAAATTTTTTTCAGATTTTTTTTCGAAATTACGTTCAGGGTGATATCTTGGCCGACACAAACCTAATCGCAAATGGCCACTTTGGAGTCGAATATTTCAAAAATGGGGCATCATTTTGACAAACGGTTTAAGAAACCTCATAATGATTTTAAATTCCATTTTCAATGATACCCCACTCGATGGGGTAAGTAAACTTTTTTTTTATTATTTTCATCCCCACTTTTCATGTAGGGGAGGGAGCCTTAAATTGTTAATACATATGTTTGTAGCGGATATAATTACGGACGGACGAACATAGCGAAACTTACATACATATGGATGTATAAAGGTTTCTTGTTTTGCTACGGAACCCTAAAAATTAAGGTTCAGTTTATGGGAAAAACGTAAAATTTATGGATTAGTTTTAAATATTTTAAAGCTTTTTGTATTTTTATACATATAATAGCAAGCTATTATTTGATCCGTGGTTTTTTGATAATTATTTTTTTCAAATTCTATTTATTTTTTTGTGTTGAAAGATGTGATTTTGTGATTCATAATACCTTCGTTAGCATTTAAGAAATTTATGAAAAGGCAAGTTTTAAATTTAATTTTGTCTGAAAATTGTTAACTGTGTAATTACTACAGCCAGTGATGGATTTACGGCTAGGCCCGGGCCTAGGGCGGCAAAATTTTAGGGGCGGTAAAAACTCGAGGACGACAGAATTTTGAAGGCGCAAAAATATGTATAATTGGAATTAATAATTGACTTGGATTCGTTTTGTGTTTAATGTATGAAAAGTTTCCAGTAAATCATATCAAATAATTTTATTATTGAATTTAGTTTTGAGATTGTGAGTATACCTTTAATATTCTAATTCATCGATATTGGATTTATTAAACTAAAAATTGAAACCAATATATTCTAAAACATTAAATTTATGAAAAAAAACAACATCAGCGAGGGCCTAGGGCGGCAACGAGGGCCTAGGGCGGCAACGAACCTAAATCCGCCACTGACTACAGCTCCTGATGAAGGGTTCGCACCATGACCCGAAACTTCAAGACATAAAATAAAATATTTTTTAAAAAAACCTATGATGGGAGTATTCCTAAAAAACAACCCACTTAACTCAAAATTATTTTTTTATAAATGCTCTAAATTTGTACTTTTCATTCCTATTTTTCTCGAAAATGGGAGCTGATAGAATATTTTCATTTACGAATTGGTAATCTACGGAAAAAACATATTAAAATGATTTACCAATTCTTTGCAAAGGAAATTGGTGATGACCCATGTAATTAAAAATAAAAAAAAAAATCTGTAATTTCTTAAATTCTAGATTCTCTTTTGAGCAAAGGTACTTTGAAATAATATGTGTGCTTCAGGATTCACTATAAAAAAAAATACCTTGTTTTTGTATAATTATTTTATACATAAATTAACTGAGATGAAAAAAGATTTTTTTAAATTGGTAGAAGTGCTAAATCGGATAAGCAGTTCAGAAGTTTATTTATTTGTTTTTTATATATTTCACATTTGACGGATGACATATCAATACAATAGGTCATTATGATCAGATGCTTTTCTCCCCAATTCGTTCCGTTATTTTGACATTCTTATCCGATTCGATTTGCTCCGTTCCGCCTTTATGATCCAGATTCCAGACTTAAGTCCTTCTCTCCCTGAATTGCTGTTGCTTTCCACAAAAATTCCGCAAATCTTTCAATTGAAAGGAGGCAGGAGAGCAGAACTTTTCTAAAGAAGCCGACTCGCGACCGCGGTGATAACATGAAATGAACCTTTGTTGGGATGAATCAGCCAGCGAAAGCCCACGGAGCATGCGCCGCTCCGTGCAACAGTCGAAGCAAAGCAGTGGCCGCACCGCAAAAAACAAACAAAAGGGCGAACAGGTTCACGATCAAAGTGGGCAACAGTAGCCGTCTCCCTCGCGATTCTGCCACTTGTGCTCCCACTCCTGTGCGTGTGTGAGGAGGTGGTGGTGTGCCTCCACTGCACGCAGGCGCGTGAATAGAAATAGAAACATTTTCGTTGCTGTCGCTGGAGTGAGGAAGCGAAACGAAAATGTGAAAATAATTAACGATCACACTCGCAAAGAGTTGGTATTTATAGAAATGATACTACAATTACTCAGTCAGCGGGTCGGAGTCACCGCTGTGGCGTGAGGAGATCGGACATATTTCAGCTTCACGGAATTTTTAGTGTGTGTGTCGTGATCGGGCAGGTTTTTGTGGTGGTGTGGCATACACGCTGCGATCGGGGAGGTGTGAGAGAGAGAGGGGCAAGCAACGCTGAAAAGTTTTCCATTTTTGTCTTACTTACTGAGATCAATGCAACAGGGCAGGTAGACGACAGAGACAGGGATAGTTTCGATCGAAGGGAGAAGGGACGGTGTGGCAATTCGTGTTGGCTTGTATTGGTGTGGCCATTAACTGGTATTTACATTTTGCACCGAACCGAACGCAAGAAAATTTTTTAGTTGAATTCTAGCAGGCAATCGGTTTGTGCTGTGTTGTGGGTTTTATCGATCCTCACTGGCAACTTAGACCGTTCCTTACGCTGTTGCAGCGATCAATTTTTGATTTTTTGGATAATATCTTTTAAGATTTTCGGTGAACTGTGTGGAGCCATATCATTCGCGCTTAGGGGATCAAAAAAATTTAAATAAAATAAATAAATACAAATCGTGCAATTCAACAAGTCCGGGACAGTTTTCGTGCATATTTTTTCAGGGCGTTGCATCTCGCGGTTTTTGAGGACTGGTGAGAGCCTGGTTTAAAAAAAAAAATTATTTTTTTTTTTGTGTGTACAAAATTTCTTTCCGCGAATATCTCTGTTTGCTTGGTGAAAGAGGCCCGTCGTCATTTCGTGAATTATGTGAGTAAAATCCTCGACGGCACCGCGTTTTTACATTAAAAAAAAAGTACTTTTCGGTGTTTTGGCAGTGAATTATTTGGCCGGAGTTTTTTTTGGACTGATTCGGAGCGAATTTGATCGCAAAAATTGTGTGATTTTTTTTGGGTGATCAAGTGCAATATTAGTTAGTTTTCATATATATAATATTTTTGATAGTAAGCTCAAAAGGCACAAGTAACGCAGCCACAATGAGTAATTGCGACAATAATAACACACAACAGAGCACACAGAGTATAGCCGATTATTTGGCACAGCTACTTAAGGACAGGAAACAATTGGCCGCCTTTCCAAATGTCTTCAATCACGTGGAACGTTTATTGGATGAAGGTAATCTATCCTAAAAATCCACCCCTTAGACTGCTTTTTATCTCAATTTTATTTTATTTTTTTGAGAATCCTTTACTTCATCCCCTGCGTGGGTGTTTTCCTGTCGGGCGACCCACTTTCTAACCCACTACCCGGTATAAAGCAACAACCTCCTGGGGGCCTCCGGAAAAGACAAAAAAAAAACACCTCGAGAATTCCCCCCGAAGTGTTAAAAAGTCAAAAATGCTCGATCGAATTCCGCACCGTCGCGATGCTGCTTGCTCATCTCAATTTCACTTGTCAAACGCGCATGCGTCAACGACTCTCCGTGCGCTGGGTCGGCTTCCATACATACACACATACAAACATAAAATGACGATCGGCCCGATACGATCACATGAGTTGGAGCGAGAGAAAAGGCCATGTTGCTTCTCGCGCTCGCCGCATAATGTGCTGCAGCGCAGCGCGCATAAGCATCACAATTTTTATTATTTTTTATTAATTTTTTTTAATCACCCGCCGTCGTAATAGCTAAATTCAAATTTCATTTGTTTCCGACTCGGGGAGGGCTCAATCGGACTCTGTTTACCACTTTCAATTAATGTTTACACGCCTGAGGAGGCTCTCGACTCGAGATGAACGTTGTCTTCGTTGTCGGAGACGGGGACGGGGACTCGACAGACAGATTTTTGGCCCCCCGGCCTGCTCTGTAGAGGTGTAAGTCACTGACTTGCACCGCGCACTCAAAGCAAGATGCTGGTCGCTGTCTTTCTCCGGCATTTTTACGCCTTTTGCTCGAAACGAGAGTCTTAAGAGATCTACCGGTAAAACGCATAATTGTCCCAGGAACCGTAAACACTCCCAGTTCAGTTCCATAGATGTCCCAAAGATAGGCGGCTAGAACTAGAAGAGTTAGAAACCCTTTGGGGCCGCATTCTCGGTCCGGTGCGGTCGTTCTTTGTGCCTTTTGCCTTTACAAATCTCGAGAGAAGTTATTTCTTTGATGGCCTCATTTAGGTTCAGACCGTGCGGAATTGCCAGATGCGTCGCGGCTTATTTAACCTCAGCAATTCCTTCGACCACTGTACCGAAGAAACGATGTTTGTTTATATTTCGGCGTCTACTTTTTACAAAGTGCTAAATGGCCAGGAAAGAAATACAATATTGCACTTTGTACAGCGGCTGTACGCCAGTTTACGTTTTTATGGTTTTTCGTTATACATCGAACAAAATTTTAGTTTACATTCATTACACTATTCTGCATATTTTATGGTTTTTGTCTCTCCCTAAAAGGATGATAAATTAAAAAATGAAAATATTCCATCATATTACGTTTTTGAGAAACATAGGGTTGAAAAGTGGAAAAAACCGTATTTTGGCCATTTTTAAGAATTTATCGGGATGTTGCCGAAACTCAAAACATATGTCAAAGTAGAGTTTAAATATTCAACTGTATTTACATGAAATCAGTTATATGTAGGTTCTATTAAGAATTGTTCAGAATATAAGTTTTTCATGGCAATCCTACTCCTATGACTATGTCCGCATTTTCTATAATATATTTCATAGGCTTTAGGGAAAGGTTAATGAAAAACTTATTCCGTAAGCAAATTTGAATATAGTTTATAAATAACTGATTTATATATACGCTTATGGCCAAAAAATAAATACGCTAAGGTGAAATTATTTACAAATCGAACGTGGATAACATTAGAGAGTGCTACAGTCAGTGCCATATTATTTTGGCCAGATGTATTTATTTTTTTGGCCAATAAGAATATATATAATTAAGAATCTAATCTTTCCTATGAGTTACGTTTTAAATTTGTCCGATAGCCCGTTACTTTTTAGCCAAAATATGAATTTTGGAATTTTTCAATCATTCAGTTATTGATTCAGGGCAAAATAAACTTATTAATCAAAACAATGTACCTTTTCATAAGCAGGAAGTCAATTTTAAGTCTGGGCAAATAAGGTCATCTTATACAAATTTGTATTCCAATCAATTAATCACGCAAAAAAAAAAAAATTATATAAATGATCCTAGATCACCTCAGCCTCAGAGTTGCACTTAAGGGCCAACATAAATCAAATAAGTCCTGATTACATACTGTGGGAATAGTAAATGTTTTGATTTTTCTCTGACAGAAAATCTAATCCAACAACTTGTCGATAGCTAGTAATTAAGTAGAAAGTAAGTAGGTTGTTATTAAGACAGTATCTAAAATTATTTATTTAATAACGAAACCGTCCTAGGTGTCCTCACTCCATTTTGTTCTTATAATACTTATGTTATTCTCTATCCAAATTTAGCACATAGTTTTTATTTTTATTTTTGGCGCATAAACTCTTAAGGGTAAACATCTTTATAAAGTAGCATTTGAGTTTATCATAAATACTTATAATAAAGTAAATATTCGAATGGAACATGTTGCAAAATAACGTTCAGGGCAAATAATCAGAATTAAATTAATTACATTAAATTTTAAATTTTATAATCGTTTTATAATTTTCAGCGCCTACAATTTTTCCTGGTTTTATTCCTTTAGTGTGAAATAAAATGCATTATTTCTTACTCAGCTCCTTTTCACTGGGTTTTCTCCGAATATATTATTTTTCCCAATTTTTTAAATGTTAAAATCAAACCTTTTGCTAGTCTATCATAAAAAACATTATAGATGAATGAACCTGGATTCTGGCTCTAAATTAAGACTCTTATTGTATAAAATAATCTGTACATCATCTTATGAAATATATATATTCTATTCTATTCTATTTCTTACTCAGCAAGATTATTTTGCCATTTGGATCATTAAAAAATGTTCTCTGCAAATGTGTCAAATTTAAACACTGCTTTATTTGAATGTGAACTTTAAGGAATGTTTTCACCACTTAGAAAGGTTTATCCGCGAAAAAAAGAAGAACATAATCCGAGAAGGCACGGACGGCTTCCTCATTTATTTTTACTTGTAAATATTTCCATTTAATTCATCATCTAAGAACCTTTTTAAATTTAACTCTACATTTTGGAAACTAGTGGAAGATAGCGTAATGCCTTACCCTACCTTTGAATAAAATCCTATGATATTTTTAATATCGTTAAAATCGATATTCTACAAATTTTGGATTAAAGAGAATGAAAAGAAAATATTAAATATTCCAAAAATTCTATTAATTGTTAAGTGATAAAATACGAATGAAATAAGACAGACTTTAGATATCGTTAAAATCGATATTCTACAAATCACACATGCAATTCTCGCATGTTGGGTTGAAGAGAAGGAAAAGAAAATATTAAAAACTCGAAAACTTCTCGTACTTTTTAAATGATAAAACACGATTATGAAATAAGTTCATACGTTCGTAAGTTACTAAACACAAACATGTCGCACCTCATTGCTGTTGTCAAATTTATTTAGGCATTAAAGGAATGAAGTTTTTAACCCATTCGCTGCCGAGAGCATATTCAGCTAAATATTCAGCTATTGCCAACGACGAGTATACTCGTGATTGTTAATTAAACTTATTTTTAATACTTCGATATTTGAATATAAAATTACATCAGGAATGAATTTATCATCGGAAGAAAAATATGAAATAATGTCGTGACATGTTCGTGTTTAGTACATATTTTTCGATTAATAAGATCGCCTATTTGTACCCCTTTTACGCATATGTAAAATATGATGCCACTTGCTTATTTGCTTATTGTGCTGAGATTGTTTAGTTTGAATTCATTAAGCTTATAATTTTGAAGTTAGGGAACTATTCATTTTAAACTTATAGTATACTATTTAAGGCTAGATTTTAGGCTCAATTAATTAGTTTATCCCGTAGGGATTCTACTTAAGAAGAATGATTTTACGGTTCCAGTGAATCGCCTTGAATTGATAGTGTTTTTATGATTTTGCTTACCATTTCAAAGTATAACGTTCCAGAATTTTGAATGCTTACGTTATTTTTCAATTGGTTTTTAATTGGTGCAACCTAATCGAATTTATTTATATCTGGGGACGGAGTCCAGAACCTGTCAAAATTATGTTCTTTTCAGAAAAATGTATATATGTATGTCTAATGTTGGGAAACTTTTGAGTAAAGAAATGTAACTAATTTACTAAATGTCTTTAGTTAAAACAAAAGCTTTTTTGTTAAATTTAAATATATAATGTTGTGCATAAAATTTGCCAAATTGAGATATTTTTAGAATGTTTTACCTTCATTAAATAAAACAAATAATTAAGGAAAACACGTGCCCCTTATTCAAATATTTTGCAAATCGTATGAAAATTTTAAATGAAAACGAAATTGTTTGGGCGCTAAACTATTTGGTGAATTTGCAAATTTATTCGAAACCATTTCAGAAATTGGTTTAATTAATAAGTTCTTTTATTTAGCGAAATTGGGCTATTTATTTGGTGTGGATGATGCAAAAAGTGTGCAACTCTGTACATATGCATAAATGTGAAGTCATAGTGATCTCGGGTTGTTGGAAAATTAAGTAATGACATAAACGGACGCGAAATGTACTCGTCGGCAGCTCGAAAGAGAAGATTGCTGGTAATTCTATGCTTACTTTGGAATTCAGCTTCTGGCTTGAAGCAGTCTTGCTTTCCTATTTTATTGGCGCTAAAAGTCTACCTCGGGTGTGTTAGTTCATGCGCGACTGAGATGGATAGAGCAACAGGTTTGCTTAGAATTACAAATTTAAGTGTAGTAGTTCTTCTCTATTTTTTCTTTTCCGCTTTTCCCGAAAAGAACACGTACAGTCCAAGAAGAAACCTCGCCAGAGCCGCATAATCGGCCCAGAATGATATCTATCTTTCTGCCCCCTTAAACGAGCGATAAGTACCCTTTCAAGCGATATCGTTTATTCGAGTCGAACGAATTTTCCAATCAGCTCCCGATCTGCGTTGTTATCAATTTTCGCTCACCAGTAAAGTTATTTATAGGCAAACCAGAAGAATGTTCCTAAAAAGGCAACCAATCGCACAGATCGGTTTTCTTAGTCATTCATTGGCCGTGTGAGCGGCTTTTGCTCTTGCTCGGGGCTCGAGTAATCGTCGTTTACAATTATGTCGTAACATGCGGCTACCAGATGTTCTAAATTACTAAGGGGTTTTTAAGTTTTCCCAAAATCCCAAAAGAGGTATGTACAAAATTTGGAAAGGTTGGGATATTGAGAATTTTATTTCTAATTTAAAGGGAACCATACAAAAAATATTTATTTTTGCGGATGGCTGTATATCGTTTTCATAATAAAAAATAGATGATTTAATAAAAAGATTGATACGATAATAAAATATTCCCAAAATTGTTTTTTCATGCATATTGAATGCATAAAATACCACTTCTAAAGCAGCATACATAAAATTTTGAAGGCAGCAGTAATTATTATAACCTTTTCCAGATAGTCTAAAATAATTAATTAAAAATATAATACGAAAGGAACTATGAAGTCTACATGTTATTTCTAGATCAAAAGTATAACTTTGCATAGATGAAAAGGTCATTTTTGGTTTTGCTCTGGAAAATAAATAACTTTTATAAGTGGAATTGGGTCATGCTGATTACATTCGGTATATTAAAAGCTAAGTTAGATTGGTTTTTTCTCGTTGAAGTTATTGCAACATTTTATCTTATATTAATAAATAAGGTATAATTTTACTTCAGAAAACATTGCTTTTAAAGCAGATTGTAAATACCCAACTGAGAGATTATACTAGCTACAAAAAAGAGAATTTTTTAAAATGCTTATATCATTCTTTATAATAATAACGAATATAATCAAATCTTGCGGGGGAAAAGTCTATGTCAAGATTTGTGTTTGATATCTATTTTTCCTTTTTTTTTTGCATCTGATCGAGTCTCAGGTTACTCCCCAGGTACTAAGTTATATAATATTAAAACTCAAAACTCAACTCAACTCTCAAAATTCATTTAGTAATTTTTAAATCAAACAAATACGAATGTACATACGTTAGCCTCAACGGAATTATTTTAAAACACTTACATAGATATAAATTTAGGAATATATTCTATATTTTTGATCCGTTGATATGAATGCAAATTAAAAGTGAGGTTATAAGTTATTATGATGAAGAGATATTTTTAGGATACGTATAAGAAGTTACATTTCATCTAGTCCTATTGTAATTTATAAATTCTGTAAACAAAATTTAAGAGGTACTTTAATTTGTAATTTTAAAAAATTCATGTTTTTGAGGAATTTCTTTTTATGCAAAGACATGGAAAATAATGTTCCTTACAAAACATAAAAACGCAAAAAAATGTGTTTAACAAAACTAAGTTATATAACAACTTATTTTCATTATTTTATGTTTATATTTATTTTAGTATATTAGTTCGATTTTTATGGAAAGGATTTTATTGTCCAAATTCCGCATATACATATATATATTAAATTTATATTATTGCGTACATATAATTTATTTAATTTAAAAAGCGAACAATTTATTGATCTCTTAACCTAAATTACATACTTTTGTGAATTGAAAAATCTAAATTACTTGTATCATCATAACCGAGGAATGCTAAAAATTGATTTTTTTTTTTTAATTAAATATTTTATTTTAGTCAGCGAAAATAAATGCCGAACGTGCTAAATGCACATGTCGATTGCGACCTTAGCATAATTCTGTCCGAATTTAATAAATCGGGATGGTTATGCACCGCGAGGTAGCAACCGGATTGCGGAACCATTCGTGATAACTCATGTTTTAATTTATTCACTCCGATATACTAAAAATCGTGACTTCCTCCTTCATTACAAGTGGAAAAAGGTGCAGTCGACAAATAAACATCGATCGGACCCTTCACAGAAAGTACTTTGGAAGCATTTTGTAAATGATTACGCAAGCGTAGAAATTACTTTTTGAAAAGTGGTTCCCTCTTGCAGAAATGTAGTTTATTAAATTTTAGGGACGACTTCGAACCCGCATGCTTCGCTGGTTAACTCCTGAGGGATAATTGTAACGATGGAGGCGGCATGAGCTCAAAATTCTCTGTGAAACTGATGAAAATCCGATTGGTGCAGTTTTCTTCTTACAAAGATTTTCCGGCTTCCGGTTGAACGGTCGGGCCGCGGGTATCTAATTTTAGATACCGACGAGAACTGCTCTACTTCGGGGAAATTAATTGAAATTTTAGAAAATCGGGGGAATCGGCAAAAAGGCAAAACTATAAAACTCATCGGAAATATGATTTATGCTGCTGACACCGGACAGCCGAGCAAAATGTTGTTTGGGACCAAAAGTCGCCAGAGACTCACCGCCAAAATGATCTTTAATAGCTCGCCAGGGCTGAGTAAGTCGCCTGCTCGGGGGAATTCTTAAAGACAAATTGAACGGCAACGGACGGTCAGAAGACGTCGTGAGCACGCGGATCAGGTTTCATGTCATTGTACTCATTTAGATATTAGTACCCTCGTACGTTCTTGTTCGAAGGCCGTGCAAAAGAAAATGCATTCGGAAAAATTAGACCCTAGATATTTAATTTTCCAGGGGGAGCGAGGGAACGGTGGGAAAGATTGGAGCAGATAAGACTATTAAATTTCAGATGGACACTACCACTACCAAATGGAATCCAAAGTTTGAAGCTAGAATAGAGACGGAATACATTTTGAATTCCTTGAAATAAGTCAGAAAGTAAAGCGTAATAGGCTGAATTTTCTGTGCTGTTGGTGGTGCTGTTTCTGAACGCTAAACGTGCGCAGACCGACAACGGCCGTTCTCCTCGGGGGACTACTTGCGGCTTTAATTAGAGCGTGGGTGAAGACAGAAATTTTGGATATTTTCGTTCCTTGAATTGCATCTCTGCACATTGGGTAGCAAGAGATAGACGAAGACGTCGCACCGTAGCTACACACCCCACAACGACTTGAGGCCCGCGTCTTGAGATCGTATTCGATCTTACTACGGCTAGGTATAGAACGAACAATCCTTAGAACGTGGCTTATACCTACCTTGCGTACGTGCCTTTACCTCGAGCAGGGAAAACGCTTAAGACGGAAAGTCTAAAAATGAGTTTTCTAAAATTAAACGGTTTTGTTTATCTTATCTCGTTAATATTCGGAAAGCGCTTTTCCCTGTTTGGGAGGAATGTCTTCTCTGTCTATTTAGCTCAGGCGGATTTTATAAAGATGTTGAGGTACAACTTTTATACTATAACTTGGGGGTGTTGAATTGTTGGAAATGATAATGGAAGAAAGAAATAATTTCGTCTTGAAATCCCTCTCTTATTTTTTTCCGATTTTTCGAAATCGTAATGCTAAATTGTCTGTTTGACTAATTGTATATAATGGTCGAAAAATGTATGTACCATTTTACAGGTAACTAAATTTAAATTATTGACGTTTCTATGTCACCTTGAAAGTTCAAGTGAACAAATAATGTATTTTTGTAATAAATATGCTTTTATGTTGTATGTTTTAAATACTATTGTCTTCATTTCTTTTGAGCACGCAAGTGGTCTGCTATATGAATTGTGATGTAAAAAACTTGGCTTTAAAAATACTTATTACTATACCAAAATTATGCGTTGTATAAACACTGACACAACAAGCAAGCAGCTCTGAATATTTAAATTTAATTAAATAAGATAGATATATAATTTATATCTAGCCTCTGGTCTGATCTACAAGTGTAGCTTATATATCTATGTTTTTTTGGGAATACAAGTAAAACATATATTTTTTAATAGCAGGTACAATTTAATAAGTACTATGCTATGACGAATTAATATTCTTAATCTTTGTTCTATCCGAGATACTCAATAAAGATGATTTTTATGAAAATCGGTACATAAAGATTTTTAGAGACGTTGATATGTATTCAATAGGATGGTAACTGATTATTTGGAAGATTTTAATAAAAAAAATGTTTATAGGTATTTTTGATTTCGAATAATATTACTTAAAGAATTTACCTAGTGTTATTGTCGAATGTTTCTAGGAGATTTGATTTGTAATAATGGAATTTTTATTATTACCGTAGCATGAAATTTGATATTAATCGTTTTCTCTGTTCATAGCTGAATTACAAAATCCTTATATAACAAATTACACACAATTCAGCTATAAAAGACAAAACGATTCGTTTCATATTTCATAGTAGGAGCCCTGCAGTCTGTGTAAATAAATTTTCAGACAGTATAAATAATTAATAAATGACGTATCATTCGGTTCTTCTCATTTATCCATTTATTGATTTGTATGTGAAAAAAGAGAGCTGTGACTTTGAGATTGCAATGCAAAACTGCGCTTGAGATACAGCCTCTCGCTGTGTTGTTCCGATCTCGTTCGAATTCTTGGAAATTTGTAGGGAACTTAATTTATAAGTGACGATTTTGGCTAGTTCTTGTTGGAATCCAAGATATCACAGAAACCTCAGAAACACCGTAATTTTTTTAGAGAGAAAATGGTAGTTTTTATGCATACTAAGATTTTGACTAATTGTCAATCGAAGATCGGAGCCTGAATTGGTCTTATCATAAGAGATTAAAGTCAAAATTGTTTACATATGAAAGTGAGATCAGTCTTGAAAATATTAAGAAAATATACAAATTTTCGCATAGAACCATAATATGTTCTTCAACTGTTTTTGATAATTGATCGAAGAAAACTAAGGTGGAAAAAATGAGAAAAATAAAAGTCAATGTTGTTTTTTAAATAATAATTGCATGTTTGGTGGTAATTTGAAATTTTTCTTTAAAGAGTGAACCAAAACCACTTTTATACTGTCATTAGTTGTCAGCAGGTACAGGAGACCAATATTAAAATAGAAAAATCGTATGCTAGATATTGTTGCCAACATAAGATTTAGTAAAAAAAGGAACTTAATTTAGAACGAATGAAAGATAAAACCAAATTAAATTTGTCAATTTAACGTAATAAAAAATTAAAATTAATAATTGATATGAGATCCCCGATGTAGTATGACAAGTTGAAGTTGCAGTTGTGCAACATTTCCCCATTCAAAAGTTTTTTATTGTTCTCAAAATGTCTTTCATTTTGAAAAACTCACTTCATGTATTCCTCAAACATTTTTAATAGGGTTCAAATCGGGGCTGGAAGTGGGCCAATCCAAAATAAGCACATTACGACCATATAAGAACTCTTTGATAGCATTCGATGAATGTACGATATCATTATCTTGCTGAAAAATCCAGTGGTACCTATGGCAGCACAACCGTTAGCCATTCTCCGTCCCAAAATTAACGCTTTTCAGCAAATGCTAATCTAGCCTGTTTGTGTTTTTACGTAAATCTGGGTTTAGGAAATCGTTTCACATATTGAAGGTTGCTCCCATCTCTTAAAATCGGTTGTACCCATCGCATAGTGACTCCTAGATTGAGCTGGCGTACTTTATTTGCTGGACTTGTTGATTTATTGAACGCCAATCGTTTTATTCCCCTAATGTCTAACGTCCTTTTGAAACCCATCCATTTTTTCGATATGGTAGTATTTTTTCCTTCTCTACTTCTGTTAGCTGCTCATCATAACCTATTTTTGAATGTATTAATTGAGTATGACTTCATTTAAATAAAATTGTTTTTAATATTTAAATATAAAATATAAAACGTATATTAATTAATACTTACATAAAGTATTTCTGAATTAATACATAACGCTTGTGGTTCTATCAATACTTCGCACTATAATGAATAACATCTAGCTCCAAAATCAAGGATAAAAATGTAACTTATACATAATGTAGTTTATAGTCTGACTAGTAGGTGCTATTTTTTATATGCACTTCAAAAATTTACATTTTTATTTCTGGTCTTTTCATTCATTTCATGGAGTGTATGCACAATTTCTTTTAAGAAAAACTAAAAATAAATTTTTGATGGCTCTAATTGAGTG
This sequence comes from Eutolmus rufibarbis, assembly GCA_963920795.1. NCBI lineage: Eukaryota > Metazoa > Arthropoda > Insecta > Diptera > Asilidae > Eutolmus > Eutolmus rufibarbis. The sequence goes on along the minus strand of OY987208.1, from coordinate 26,490,631 downwards.
GCCACATCCACATGGGTGCTCAAGATCACTGCAAAACTTCATTTAAATTTGAGCAATAGTTTGGTTAAAATTTGAAAGGAGAATACGTGAAAAATCATGTTTTTTTGTAAATGGCTATACTTCAAACTATAAAGCTAATGTTCAAATGTGGGATTAATAGAGTTTTGATCAGATTGATGCAGTTTTTTGGGCCCCTCAGAAATCATAAACAAAAAGCTATTTTAACATGGAGGTGTCGCCTTAAACCTTTAGGCTATAAATATAGACACAATGACTATGATGACAATATATTTTATGTTTTCGCAAAAAATTTAAATTTTTGAATTCAGTTGTTAAAACACTGAGCGTTGATGAGTCAGCGATGATGGAGAATCAACTTTATTACACTAATACTTGGCTTAGACAACACGTTTCAATGAATGCAAGAAAAAATTTAGATTTAAAAACAATATTTTAATGAGATAGCTCCATTTAAAAAAGAAGTTAGTAGGTATGAATAAAGCATCAAAAGCTTCATTTTAATACATAAGAAGATGTTTAAGACAGCCGCTAATTAATTTTGCAAACGGGTCCTTTTGAATTCCTGAACTAGTTTCACCGTCATGTCCGGTGAATCGTAAAAAGTTCTTTATGAATATTTTATTCAGCATTTTTATCCATGTCTTACGGTGGGAAGCATCTCAGCTGACTTATCTGAGCAAGATTTTAATCTTTTAATTGCGGTCCGAGGGTATACTAACAAAATGCAATAGTATTTTTTGGATATTGCGGAAATTGAAAGAATAGAAAGATTCAATAAATTTTGTATAAATCTGTCCGCACCCAGGAAATTTGGCACAAAGCTTACCTGATAATTGTAACCGTAAATTGAAGAGCTTCTTGGTGGGACTGACTAATATCGTCGAACCGGTTTTTATGTCCAAAGATTATGTTTGCTTATGTCACTCTATGCGTGTGACACGGTTGACCTGATGCCTGCCAAATTCTTGACGCCGTGATGCCGCTTTAAAATCGGCAGATGACACCTTTTCTTACCGCGAAACTTGTTCAATAACAATCAGATGGTTGAGATGTTACGCTGTTCGCTGTTCGAAGATAAGACGCAAGATAAGCGCGAAAGAAACGTATCTTGGAATTGCGAGACGGACGATATGTTCAGTGACACTACTTACCACCGTACTTTAAGATTTAAAGTACCTTATCCTTATAGTGCCGAGGATTGCTTACTTTTATGGCCTCAGTGTTTGCGTTTGGAATTAAAAATTCTAAGAGTAAACATATTTACAGTCGGTAGTATTTTAGGTATTTTCAATATTTGCTCCTCAACATGGGCAGATAAAAGGTGGAGAAATAAACAGAAACAGACTCGAAATGATACGCCAAATCAAAGAAGTATTATTTATCTTTTTATCACAGCGATCACATATTGAGGTATCATATTTTGTCGAAAATAATTCGACATCTCTTGATCCGCGCAAACAGTTGGCGGAGAGTTAAATAAAATTAATAAAACATATGTCTGGAGGAAAGGCGACCTGGAACCATAAATCATGTTCGCAGCAACACATTCGAAAGCTTTTATTGGTGTATGGTTTTTTCATAAATATTCTTTGAAGCGTCAAAAAACCATGCCACCCGCCCACGATGCAGCATTGCGCTGTCCCACATTTCATTTATGCAAATTATGTCTCACTACTTTCATTTAGCGGCTCGTAGTTTGGAATTCAGATTTTTTACTTGGCAAATATTTTGAGAACCTGAATATTTAGAAGAGCATTTGGTAATTGTTCGAATATTTGTGTAAGAATTGAATCCTTGAAAGTGTTAATGTAAAAAATAAAATTGTAATCAGTTAATATTAATTGACAATTACTTTATGTGTCGAAATTTTCAAGGGAAAATTCAACGTGTTAATATTTCATTTATGTAGCATTTTCGGTACACATAACGTACCCTGTAACGATATACTTTTATTAAAAAAATTGAAAGACTGTCGCCTTGCAAATTTCTTAAAAAACAATTACGTTTCAAAGAAGTTCAAAACGAGCACTAAAGTTTATATATAAAGTTTAATTTATTATATCTCTTATTTATATTTTGCCTATTTTAAGTGAATTCGAAAACTATACAATGACGAAAAATTTTCGTTTTCAAATTGGTATTTTGCTTTTTATGACGCAAATTTCTTGAAATTAACAATGTGTTTAAAATGGAGCTCAACGTGCCAATTTGTGCTCTATTTGAGAAATCTAAGATCCGATATGGCATCCAATGAATGAAATTTTCTAAAACACGTTTTTGATTTCTCCAAGGAGCCAAACTGAAGATCATCTAAGAATCTAAAAATAAGTCCCTCTATCAGAATTTCGTGCGCGTCGATCGAAGCCGGCCATTTGGTGGTGTGTGCTTCTGCGTAGGGTACATAAAAGTCATATGCCGCGGTTAAGAATATCGAAAAAGCCGACCCACATACTGCACACACACGCACAGTCAGCGGCAACCGCAACTTTCCTTAATTAATTTACGAATGTCGAGAAATTGGCTAATCTTTCAGCGCAATTTAAGCCTTCAATCGACGGAGCACCGCGCTTTGTGTTAGATTGCATATAGTAAGACAAATCCAGAAAAAAAAGTATAATTCAAGCGCACAATCGAGGGGAATTTTCGATTCGTTTTCGAGAAAGAAGGGCTATGGCCAACCGGACGATCATGCGCCTGAATTTGCTCTTTTACGATCCGCTGGTTAATGGAGCGTGCCCAAGTTCAGACTTTAATCAAATTGAAAATAAATTACAATCGCTGCGATCATACTATTTGACGAGATCGAATGATTGGCCACTTATGTATCTAATTTACGAGAACGTAATGGTCCCGATATGGGGGTAAGTAAGGTGTGACATATCCACTTTTAAATTGCAACTGCTTCTAATTTTGCTGTGAATTATTGTCGAAGTTTGCAAGTAACTCGTATCCTTAGACTAAAATATTTTAATGAAAGCAACTTACTTCAAATATGCTGACGTCTATAAGCTCATGACGTCCGACTATAAAATAATGAATTTTATAGAGCCATTGCTTATTTTTGATAATATGAAAAACACAATGTTCTAAATGGCTATAAATTATTATTAATGATAAATGTTTTAAGTGGCTGTAAAAGATTCATCAGTCATGGACAGAAATGCTTATTCAAACATGATTTTCCCTCTTGTGGTTAAATATATTTATTGGTTGTTTTTTGATCGAGAGTGCAAAATGCCTGGTGCTCTCATCCAGTACTTAAAGCCGTAAGCGGGAACTACACATAAATTTATTTACTTATTTATTTCATCATGTCTCTTTATGGGTACTTTCGAAGATTTTAATGGATTTGTGATGGGTATGTTTTTAAAAGTACCTTTAGAAATAAGTTTCGGTATAAAATAATGGCTTATATTAACTTAAAAAAGTTGTAACAAGTTTGAATATTTGAATTTTCGAATATTCGAATTACTTTTAACTCGCGGGTGGGGCTTTTTAACTTTTGCATTATTAGTATTAGTAGTTTTCTTATTTTAGAGGTATTGTGTCTTTTAAATTATTGAAATTGTTACATACAATAAGATGTTTTCTGTTGCCATGATTAAGGAATTTTATAATATTTGAAATTACATAGCCTCTTGAAAGGTTTCTGAGGTTAATAAAATGCACAGGTAATTTTGCGAATATTCTCATGGGGCTTTTTTCTTATATTCTTAAACGTTTATTCTATTAGTATATTCTATTTATTATCTAACATACAGCCCCGTTAACGGTCAATTCTTAGACGTTTTTTTATTATCATTTGGCGTGGATGAAGTTGTGATTGCCATTCCTCATTTGGATAATATGTATGTAGTTCAAAGAATGATTCAGAAAACTTATCGAATATTCTTATAAATTTTCTCTGTTCTTTGACCACTTAATAAATGGAAGGAGCTACAATGTCCAATTTTTAAGCCAAGTTCTTAAAATACCATCACCAATTATAGAGGAGTTTCAATAATGGATACCATCCCTAAACTACTCTACTCAATTGTTTCTTCAGTTATATCGTCAAAAATAAATAATTTAATTTATCTGAACAACATGTTCTTTTTCTGGTTGATCTACGGCGTTAAATTTGGCCTTATTTATACATTTTTGTACTGATGCTTTGGAGAGATGAATTTATGTAGTGTTTTGTGTCAAAGGCTTTCGACGAAGTTGACATCTCCATTTTAATATCGAAACTCGGAACTCTTTGTATAGATGGCTTCTTTTTAAGATGGATCAATTACTATTTATATAAGCGTACGCAGATCGTCAAGATCAATGATACGTGTTCAAGAAAGATTTATGCAACATCTAGCGTTCCTCAAGGCAGTCATGTTGGTCCACTGATTTTCTTACTATTTATTATTGACATTCTTTCAATTTCTTCCCATGCCAAATGTCTTCTACATACATACATATATGCAGATGATCTCAAAAATTATAACACCATTCGCTCTCTGTCATTCTGCCCATTAAATTACCTCAACAAACTGCATCAATGGTGTTTATCTAATCAGCTATTGCTAAATATTATATGTATATCTAAATGCGAAGTTATGACCCTTCATAAGTGTAAAGCTCCAGTATTATGGGATTACAAAATTCAGTACCTCTATAACAAGAGTGATGAAATTTAAGAATTTGGAAGTTAATTGACGATAACCATACTTTTAAATTGTTAGGTTTTATAAAACGTAATGCGGATTTTCGTAACCCTGCAACTTTAATATTACTTTATACATCTATGGCCAGCTCAACGTTGGAATATGCTTCGACTATATGTTTCCAGCATTACTCTATCCATAACGATAGAATCGAACTGTTGAAAGGTATTTCAGGAGATTCTTTTCCCACAAATTTATATAACTAGATGTTTGTTGGATTGCGGAGATTAGATCAAACATGCATCTGTAGTCATTTTTAATAGAGACATCCTAAGATTTCATATAAAATATCTAGAACTCTTACATTTAATTGGAATTCATGTTTCTTTTTGAAATATGCGTAAAAAAAATTTACTGCATCGCTATCATTCTTACAATAGCTAGCTTCGAGGTTATAAGTCATACGTTGCGATTTTTTTTTTTTTTTAATTTGACATGAAGAAATTGAAATTACAAACATTAAGCTTGTGTAGTAGCTAAAGTATAAATAGTTACTATTACATATTTACTACATTTATACGCACATATGTATGTATGTATGTACTTCCATAGTCTATAAGATTTGTTAATTGGTAAACTGAATAAATAAATGAAGATAGTTTTCATTAATGCTTTATCAGCTACCAGCTTACCGGTTGCGAGAATTACGATATTTCATTAATTTATTTCTTGTTCCGATTATTTTTTTCAACTGTGTGTTTTTTTTTTATTTGTCCAGTTCTGTGATTATATCTCTAATTCTTGGCAGTTCTTGGAAATTTGTCTTAAATTCATTAACATTGCAAAAAGATAAACCATTGAGATGATTTTGTTTGAAAGATAGCAAATTGAAGAAAATATAATGCTGCAGTTTTTTCTCCCGGGTCATTAAAAATTTTCTATGAATTCATTTTTAAAGTTGATGTTGGATAATTTCCAGATCATTTTATTTATAGATTTTAATGAATGAAAAATTCCGTTGCTTTCAATTAACTTAACTACATATATGTATATACATACATATATTTATATACCTACCGAAAATGCGGAGATCTAGCAAATCTTAAGTAAGGGCATTAAAAACAAAAAATCGTTCAAATAATAGTTAATTATAATTGTTAGCTAATAATTAACTAAGAAACAATCAGTCAGACTTAGAGTGTAAGTGCATTCCATTTTAGTCGTAAACTATGAAAATCTTTGCTCATACGAATTAACGTCTTGGTGATAAGTGCAATGCATGAAAGTGTTTCGAGCACAAGGAATTGCCTATTTAATTTTCTTGATCACTCCGGGAGTGACCTACTCGCGAAATTGAAGAAACCAAAGCGACAAAGGGGCAGTTATTTCTTCGAATGCGATTTGTGCCATTGGTTTCTTCGAGCGCCACAAAAAGCCACGTCAAGTGGACAATGTGCTTTCAGATTCCCCAAAAGAGTTTCGTGTCGTGGCACATAAAATATGAGACAGAGACATGCGACGCCGGAGTGCCCCTCTGATCTTCGCTGGACGCTGGAGATTTTATTGACTCAAGAAGTTGTCGAGCATGTGAACCGGCGAAAATAAAAAGGCAGCTGAGAATGTTTCGCGTTATTTCATCTAAAGACAGAAACTATTTGAGGCCAGCACTCTGGGAACAGATGAGTTTTTGGGCAAATGTCCCGTCTGCGGCTAAAAAAACCGCGATCATGCGGTGATCTTGCTTAAATAGTGCAAAATTCGATCGGGTGGCTAAATGTCAATAAGAAAGTCAATCCGTCCCAGTCGTCGGCGAAGATACTCCGCTGCGAAGAAGCCGGTCTTGGGACGGGCTGCGGCGACGATCGGGGGACGCGGTGATGCCTCGATCGTGCCCTCATCTTGCGCGCTCTTTACGGTACTCTGCGTATGCGATTTCGACGCGCTCATTCACAACTTCAACTTCCCAATTTATTGAAATCGGCTTGATGCATTGCCGTCTGCTTGCGTTGGATTCGCGGCTCGATCGCTTGTTTATGGCTCTTGCGGCGGATTTAATCATCCTGTCGCAATTGAGCGCTATCGGGCCTCCGTTGTCATTGCTGCGGCGCGGCGACGACACGGCGACGACACGGCGACGACTGTCGCAAAAGGAGTGAGCGACGCGACGACGTCAAGGAGGGCTCCTTCAGAGGGGGGGATTCAATCTGATCAGCAGGAAGAGTTGCTGCGAATGGAGAGGCTTAATTTATATTTATGATGCCCCTATAAAACTTGATTTTCGAACGTACGGCAACATCATGGTAGGGTAGATTTAACAATTCATGTCCATTGTCCATTCAAGGAAATACCCCAACTATCTCTGGTGATTGAATATAATTTGCTAATCTTCACCTTTTCACCAAAGTATAGTAGGTATTAAATTGAAAAGTAAAAGGGAACGTTTTTAGCTGTCTTAACACTATAAAGAAAACAGGACACTTATGGAACTAAGTGTTGTCAAATTTGTTTTATTATTTCTCCAGAAATTCACAACATTTCAAGTATCAGGCAGTAATAGTAAATTTCTTCTTAACCACTACCGCTCTTGTCGAATTCTCAGAATGTTACATGGAAACATTCACCTAATCTCGAGCTTTCTAGTCATTAGAATATGATTCTATCCATTCTTCATAATTCATATAAACTAAATAACAAATTTTTCAAAATTAATGATGACTCAATGTTGATTCAACGTTGTGCTCCTCAATCAAACGATGTTTGGTATGTGTAGGTAATACTATGCATTAATCACCTCTTTTTTTAATTAATTTTTGATTTAACGTGAATTTTAAAGAATCTTTCAAATTCTAGAATACTGCGAGCATTCCTTAATTTGTTTGGCAAACTATTGTAATAATTATCTGAAGAATAAATTGGATTATATTATAGTCGGTTGGTCCTTGGTGTAGATAAATTATATCTTCCCATCGTTGCTTTCCTTCCTGCTTTGATGGCTCTATTTAACTGCGAGATAATTTTTAGGTTCTTTACTGTGTTTTGGTTTTATATTACATATTATCTACCGGGTTGATTTTAAGAAACAAAAATATATTAATGTTTTTGGGATCGCTGATTAATAATCTGCAGGGAGATTCAGTTAAAATTCAAAATGGCGGATGAGATTTTGGAAAACTGTTTTATTTTATGTGTAAATAATTATGTAATTTATTTTATGTTATTTTATATGAAACTATTAATTATATCAAGTTTTCAAATCATTAAAAATACATGTTTCAAGCATTGGGTAACAACGAACAACAATGAATAGTTACCCTTAATCGTACTGCTGAAATTTTAGTTAAAAAAAATAATGAATCTGTCCCCAAACTAAAACTGGGTAATTGATGTTGTAGCTTCATAATCACAGCATCGAAGTGCCAAATTTTATCTCAGTACTTGAATACTTGAAAGATTGCTTATCTTCACAAAAAGTGCTAAAATTCTCGAAAATCAAAAAAATTCAAATAATTTCTGAACAAAACAATGGAGTTTGCATTAATCCATATATACGACTCGAAATTTTTCTAGTAATGTTGTTCCTTAGGCGTGGGCTTCAGTTGGAATGGAATTATTGACGAACAATTTAATTCTCTACGCTAATTTCGTAGGGGCTAAACATTTTAATGTTTTTACTAAATTCTTAGTCAATATTTGAAATACATACATACATATATGCGCCGTTATTTGTGAAAGTTGTATAAGTTCCTCTTTTTGAAAAATTCGCTTGATGTTAAGATTTAACTGGAGAAGTTGGTGTTGTGGACTTTTACCACTTTCAAAAATAAGGACTTAATTTATTAAAAGTGATAATATTGCAATTTTTTACTCCCATAATTTCTAATGTGACTAATATTTACATAGATTACTTTTTCAAAATTTCTGGAAGGCCAGGGTCGTACAAATTATCTCAAGTTTGAGGAACCCTAAAGTAAGGTGCTCTTACTTTCGCCGTTTTTTTGTTTTTTTGTTTAAAAAGACTAAATATTAAAGAATAAAATAATTTTCAGAATTTTGTGCTTTCATAGGTATCAAAATAAAGCTACTAAAATGAGGGGTTCAGTAATGCATAATTTATTTATAGTTAAATCTTAAGTGTAAAAAAAATATAAAAATACGTCAACGATCTCACCAACCATGAAAATTAGGTCACTAAACATATTTAACGAGTGATGAAAATAAAGTACATAGACACTGAATGCCACAATTTACACAAAATACGAAAAATAATCAAAAGTTACATATACATATGTATGTACATAAAAAACTATCCATTACAATTTTAAAAAATTACTGCATGAAATTATTTAAAATTTTATTATCCAATTATTTATTTCCGAAATAACATAAAGTAGTTAGCCTACTTTTGTTTTTAGATAATTAGCAATTAACCAGTTAGTTAGTATGCAAAATTATTTTTCATTTTGTCGTACGTAAACCACTCATAAACAAATATGTATAGTTGCATCTCAGTAAGAGATTAACGATTTTGTATTGTATTTGTTTTTTTTTAATGTAATTCTTAGACCTACAGGGTTTTTTGCCGATAATTTTAAACATTGCATCAGACTGCGTTTAACTGATATTAATTGGTTTTATTTTTATTTATAATAAAAACTTACCACACCGAAATGTATGTAAATGTAATAAATGCATTTTTTAAATATTTTTTTAAAGATGTCTTAATGATTATGTAATTTTGTGCAAATTAATCATTAATGTTGATCACAAATTAACGCAAAAGCACAACTTTAAAGGCGTTGTCTAACGCACCTGTATCAATTCGCAATCTGATTTGCATCATAACCTAGTTTTCAGCATGCATCAATTTGAAAATATAAAAATAGCCTACGACTAAATTTGGAGCAACTATTCATGGAATTCATGTGCAAATGAGCCATTCTGGAATTAACCAGCCTCGCACTTGGCTCAAATCATTCGCGTGTGGTGGATTCTGTCTTAATAAAATAATTTGCGGCGTGTCAACCGCAACTGCGACCGATTAAACAAAACAACAAAGAAATCGACGCGCGAATGTAGTAAATTTTTAAATATATATATATATATATATATATATAGATATAGATATATATTATATATGCGGATTCATTAGAAATTCCAAACTGATTGGCAGGCAATTTCAATGCTGGCGTCGCACTCTGGAAACAAGTTGTGGGCGACTATGTTTACTTCAGACTAGACAATTCAACAAGTTCTGGGTTTTGTTCGAATACGAAATTAGCTTGCGCATAAAATTTGTTGGGATGATTTAATTTTTTTTATTATCTTAATTTCGCAAATTTCCGATGTAGCAATACTAAATGTAATATTAAATTACTTCGTTTTCGAATTCATTTTCGGATGTATTGTTCAATCGAAAAATAACTTTTTGTATGTTGGATTTGACCTGGGAAAGAAAGCGATCGTGGTGTGTTCGATCGCCTTCTTGAATTTTAATTAGGATTGAGTCGCCGTTTAATCTCGCCACCTACTGGCCATGTTTGGCCCATATTCATCCGCGGAAATGTTATTTATGAGTGACGAATATCATTTTTTCGTTCAGGGTGGCGTACCCACGAGTGGCCTTCTGATCGGTAGTAGGTGGAGCTACGATCTGATGCTCATTTCAGTTAAACGAAAGCTTAGTACGCGTGGTTAGTCATCGTCTGTCCACTAGCCAGTTTCGTGTGTAATATCTTCTGCCGAAGTGTTACTCAGTTCCGCCCACTTACACCCCTTCTTGTAGAAAATCTCTGAGTTCGATGAGGTCTCCTCACGTTCTGGTGCACCAGATAGCATCATCGTTTATTACAAATCGCTTCACAAAGTCGCGGTACGCCCACAGTTCAAACATCTGCTTCTCTACTAAGTTAATGATTATTGGTCGATTAAATAATTTGTAATTTTTTTCTTCTTATTACAGGTAAGATCGCTGAGAGGACGGGGCAAAAGGGGCATTTAATCGATAAACGAAGTGTGAGTAATATGAATGATACCTCGCGCCGGTCAGCGACGGAATTCCATTCGATTCGACTCGTCCAGTCGACATCTGAGTGAGTTTTATTTCGTGTTGCATTGCATTTCAACTCACTTTATTTAGCAACGCGATTCGAATAATTGCACCCTATCTCTGGTTGTTATGGCGACTGCTCAATAATGTGGATCTTTTCTGAATAAGGCTAAGTGATGTAGCAGCCAAGAATTTTCATTAAAACGTAAATGCACTGACTGATAACATGTTTTGATGTTTTTCAAAGGACTTCATGGGTAATTTATGCAATCGGTAAAGAAAACAAAACTGGCAAAGTGAGTTGTGTTTCGCGCGCCAATTGGCTCATATCTACATAAAAAGTTTTGATTATTTTTACGACTGTTTACTTTATTGATTTGTTATTATTTCCTATAAACATATATTAAGAGAGGAGGGGTGAAAAACAAATTTTAGAATTCAAATGCCCAATTACAAGCCTTTCCAACTCTATTTCGCATACTTTACAATTAAATTGATTGATTTATTTATTTATTTTTTTATCGTTACATTCTTCAGCGTTTACAGAGTAAATGTTAATTTTTAACAGTTTATATTTTGTGGGGTTATTCTTTACACCTTAAAAATGTATATTGATTTAGGAAAATAGAATACATATATTAAATTTAATATTACACATATTGAAGAAAAGTTATATTAAAGAACCTAATGAAGACTTAATCTTATTTTCCTTATACAATTTACCAATTTTTAGCTACCTACATACACGGAGAGAAGAGTTTATAGAAAAATTCATTTCATTCAAATTCCATTTTAAGTCATATAAAATTTCCTTGGCTGACCATTTGCATTCACTTTGGGTAACTAGTAAGGGAATTTTTCTATAAACTCTTCTCTCTGTGTAGTAGTATAATCTACTATCTATGTAAGATAGATAAAATTGTCGGATTGGGATGCGTACTCGCACTTTGCCATTTTCATTGATCTAAAGAGGGCTATTGATTAAAATTCTTGCAGGACTAACAATATTCAGAAAGTATTTTTGAGGTTCGTTCAAAACAAATTTTTCGTGCAAAAAATTAAAATTTTAACTTTAACGAACCTAATCTCAACATTTTGTATATGTACATATGTATGTTATTCTGTATGTTATTCTGATTATTGTGAAACCAGGTTACTTTTTAATTAACATTTCTAATTTATATGCAACAAAATCAATGTCTGCCATGAAATGTAATCGCCTGGTTGAATAGTGTCATGGGAGATTTTATTGATAAAGGTACATATATAAGATTCTGGTCAACGTGTTTATTTTCTAGATTGTGTCCGCGATATGAATGTTGTAAATATATTGTACATTTTCGGACCATGGAATTTGGTTATCACTTATTTTGAGTTTGCTTGTTGGTAAAAAGCACGATTTTCTCTTTCCTCTTGCTTATGATTTTTCATTTCGCTATGCAGTTTATGCCTATTTAAGAATTTTTCATAATTTTTGCAATGTTTTCTGCGGAGGTGTAAATTGCTGTGTCGTCAACAAACATTTAGACATTAAGAAAGGCTCAAAAACGGTGCCTTGGGTAAAATCTTCTATAATTTTGCATGCTTTAGTGGTACCCTTATCCCACGTAGATTTTGAAAAATTTTTTGTTTGGTAAAAAAGAAGTAAATAAATAAAATAAAAAATCTCAACGATAACATGAAATATTATGAATATTGTTTAAATATTTATTTTTCAAATTATAAGTTTATACCTCATTCATTTACACAAGAAAAAGTGGTATACTTAAGATGATGCCTTCGTGGACTCCAAATTTCGTTGGTAGAGAATCTTTGCAAGACAAATGCTTCCACTTTAATTTTTGCACAATTTTACAATATATATTAATACTTTCTGAAGATCATACCATACATGCTTTCATCAGCTTTCGCTAGTTGAATTTAATTTCTCTTTATGCGCGCCAAAATAATTTTTAAATTAAGCGTTAAAAAGTCGTTACTTAATCATATTAATATATACATAGGTACCTTTATTTACATTCCTTCACGGAGTTTAATTTTGAATTTGACACAACTTTCTTGGTATTTTTTCTACCTATCTACATGTAATTGAATTCAATGTTCTGTAAAATTTATTCATACTATCGTGTTCACTTGCTCATCAAGAAGAAAAAGAATTAATAGTAGTATTTTAATTTAGAAATAAATTTGATGACATTACAATATTTTATGGTAATAAAGCAACAATTAGATATGTAATTCATGTATGTAAATGAGTCTAATTTTCAACAGTTGTTAACATAGCTTATGTAACCAGCTTGGTTAAGATCTATTTTATGGAGATTAATCTTCCTCCAAAATTACAAAAGTTTACAGCTAACAATACGTTTCTACAGAATCTTAAGAATGAATTGCATTTGCTTTTCCAACTATTCTTTTGTCTCTAATATAATGAAAAATATAATAGCATCACTTCTTAAATAAAAATTACTTTCATACACGGAAAATAAACAAAAAATTGAGATGATTTCATGCAACTTTTAAAATTCTTCATCATAAAAGAATTCAGGGTCATTCATTCATTGTTTGTCTAAGCAGTTAGGTATTTTAGCTTTTGCTTAGTATACTTTGTAAAAATTTATATAATAGTAAAATTTGAAGAATGAGTTATAAATCGAATTATGTGAGCAGTGATACGAGATGTTGTGAGTAACAAAATTTGTTAGTCACATTCATGATATTATTACACTAGCTCTTTTACCAGGCTCAAGGTGTAGACGCCTGAAAAATGGCTGAATTTTAGAAATTTTTTTTTCAATGAAATAATAGTCCAACAAATTTGAATTTGTATTTTGTGTTATTTATTTGTACTTACATATCTATATATATTTATTAGTTCAAATGAACTCTTGTAAAATAACAATTTTTTGTTGTTTCAACAAGTAATTATAGTAATTCATTTCGGAACAAGCATAAAAATTTGAACTTAAATATTTTCAGGTTGTTAATCAATTTAATTTTGCCGGGAAGAGAGTAAATTATAAAAACCTTTATGGCAAATGCTGTTCTGCGTTCTCGTCCTACGATAGAACGGCAGCCTAAAGTCACCCCTATACCGTAGTACATAAATATCACTTGTTGAATATCTAACGTGCTTTTGTAGATTGCGTGGAAATAAACCAAACAACATTTTAAAAACTGTTTGTAGAATGTTGTGTTTCATTTACTGTTCAATATCTTTACCTAACATATCTAATTGTTTTTAAGGATTTAAGCATATCGTATTTACGAACTTTATTGCCTCTTTAAGATTGTTCGCAATGCGTATACACAATAGTTTACTATATAGTTATTTAAAAATTTTTTAATATTTTATTCCGTATTCTTTTAAGGAACCCTACTGTTTTGGATACTTTCTTAGATACTACTGCATCTGTACTAAACTTTAGTTTATTGTCAATATGCAAACCTAAATATTTAAGTTCTTTTTCACAGCCAATTTGTTCACTTATTTATATATTTTAGAAGTCCAGTCCTTACCATTATTTCACATAAACTTTGTTTTGCTTATGTTTAAATTAAGTTTATTCATTGATAGTCAGTTAACGATTTCATTAATTTCATTACTCAAATCTATGTAGTTCACACTAAAGCCCATCAACGTCAGATATATTTATAAAATATATAAATATTAGTGTACAATAATGTATTATCTGTAAACTATGCTTTTGCTTTTGGGAGAACACTTTTAATGTTATTAATATTTAATAAAAAATAGACAATAACACCCAAAATAGATCCTTATAGTAGTAAATTTAATATGAAATACATATATCCATTTATTTTTACCCTCTGCGAATTTCCTGTTAAATAATTTCTGATCCATTTGAGTTGTTTTCGTAGATGGTTTATTTATGTAATTAATTATTTTATTAATAATGTTCAAAATGAACGATTGGAAAAGTTGCAATAAAGTTATATCAGCATATTATTTAAAGCATAAACTTTCTAAATATGAGAAAAAAATCAAAATCACTTCTTTTCAATTTTTGAAACCAGAATGACCCCCTAAAAATGTATGCGAATGTTCATTATTTATTAGATTTATTTCGCACAACTCGTTGCGCAATGCATTAATCTAGAAGGCCATTTCCCAACGTTATTTTCCCAGCAAATATGATCATTAATATGATATAACATATTATTTTGATTTAATGCAGTAAATTTCACACTTTTCCTAAAACGAAGTTATCGAACCGACCGAGTATAAATTAGCCTTCCTTAAATGTCGAAGATATCAGAAAAGAGGCAAATAGCATTAATCTGCTTAGACTTAGCCTGAACAGAGTTAGACTTGGAGCTTTTGCTTTAGGGTCGCGAGCAATTTCTTTAATAGAAACTATTCACAGCATTGTTATCCTCTGTAAGGCTAATAAATAATTTAAAAACAAGATGTATGCCGTCAATTTATATAAAGCCTCCGGCAACGGTCAGTGCAATACTTTCAACATTATGCAGTTGCCCACATTGCATACTGCGCCGATATCAATCGATGCCAAAAAATAATTCAAATTTCGTGATAGAGGCGTTCGGTTCCCAAGAGATTGTTGAAAATGCACTTCCATTTTGGGCGATCGGCCACCATATAGCCGTCCTGCAACAGTACAGGGTAAAAACTAAAAACAGCCCGAAGGTTGGACACACTGGAAATCATTTCAAAAGATGTGTTGCCATATTCCGGGCATATTTGGACTAATTTCATTTGCTACATGACGGCGACTGTTGACGTCGATGCAGCCGCAAAGTGCAAGTGAGTTGCATTAGTTTAGCCATGTGCAATTAGTAAGAGCTGCCCATAAACGTTTCGCGAACTTTTTTTTTTTTTTCGAACAGTCAACAAAGTTAGCTGCCTTCTGGCTTTAGTAGTGTTAATAATTTTTGCGGTCACTTAGATTATTGGGTTGTGATTTAGTGGACAGCTGAACCTGTTAACAATATCCAAAAATGGTCGTTCTGATATAATTACAGATTTGGCTATTCGGCTAACTTTAAGGTGCGTTTGTCTGGTGTTAATTTGCCTTAGTATCAGCAAAAATATGCAACTAACGCTGTTAACAGTTGCCGCCGCTATATAATTTTAAAGGAAAAAACTAAATTTGTTTTTGCGCTAATAGAAATGTTGTTTACTTGATGAATTTATTAGCAATATGTCGTAATTTAAGGCCGGATCCGCTTTTTAAGATGAACGCGGTGCTGTCATACTAGATCTTGACTTACTAGAATCACAAGTTTCACATCGGATTTACATATTACTTACTGCATATATATGAGGGAATCATCACTAATTTTTCCAGTAAGTAAGTAGTAAGTTATGTGTTATGCATATCAGTTTTGAACATTCGATTTCAGGAATTCTCTCATTATTTTTCGAATATATGTTTCAACTCCTCTAAACTGGGGCACTATTGTATTAGAACTCGAAAAGGCTACTTTTGTCTGGCCAAGATATTTTTAAATGATATTTAAAATTTAAAAAAAATTGTCTCGGCTAAAAAACCGTTTGTTTTTCGAGTTTCCGATAGCGCTTCTGGATCTATTTTACAAAAACTGGACTTGGATGTTATATTGGAATTCAAAAATTAAAGTTTTTCTAGTTGAAACACACTTTCAAATGTCATTCTACAGGAAAAGAATTGTCATAGTTATCTCGAAAAAACGTTTCTTAATTATTTTTTACTAGTAACTTATAAAACTTACTTACTGGCAAAATACAAGATTGATTTTTTTTTAATAAAATTAAAATAACTATTGGAAGACTAGAATTCTTTAGAATTAATTTTAGCAAATAAGAATGATAGGTTAATTTATTATTGCCATATATTTTGAATGATCAGTAGATTCATTTTAAGTTATGTACATATATGTGCAATACTATTCAAAAGTAACATTAATTAAAAGTACTAGTACATTCTCCTAGAGAATGCGATATTGACTGTACATTAAAAAAATAATAAAAAGAACAACTTACTTGTCTAAATTAAATAATTAATAAATGTTGAGGAAAATTTCAACGTTATAAAGGTTCTTTCAATGTAAATATGTACTTTCCAAACTTAAATTTGCATATGCTAGTACATTTTTAAAGAGCATTATCTTGATATTTTCTCATTATACTCTGAAAAATAAGTAAGTTGTACTTTTTACTCTTTAGCTGCTAAAAAGTAGTTTTAAGTTAACTGACAAAAATATTAAACGAGAGCAACAGCAAAGCATTTCAAAGTTTAGCATTCCTCAATTGAATTTACGTAAAATACGATATGTTTTATTAAAAGTTTCGAAATTTATTTTGCAAAAATACCTGCTCTGCTTTACACACAATTTTTGTGTGTAAATTAGTTTCATGGTAGTAACATAAACAAAATTTACATTTAATCGTGAGTTTGAATTTACAAAATTAAGGACTTGCACTCTTCTTAAAATAATCAATTAAATTTTATATTACAGCTCATAATTAAGAATATTAACTCTTTTAAACCCAGTGTCTATCTCTCAACAGATATTGCAAAAAGTTCTTCCATACTATTTTCACTCAAATCTAGATGCCTTAAAATATCTCCTCATTAGTAATTATTTTTTAATACTTAGCTTGATATTTCACGTTTTTTTTCAGTTTTAAGTTTCTTGCTTTAAAAATTCAGTCAAAGAAATATTATAGTTCCTCTTAGTTTTAGTTCTAAACGATGCAATTTTCCACATTTGTCCATAGAACATCCCCTATCTGAAATTTTGCTAAGATAATTTTTGCCGTGCATTGACTTTATTTTGCTTAGTGAGTGTGCTTGAAATTGAAAATTCAAATAATATAACATTTTTTATGTTTAATTTAAGGATAAGAATTTTTAAAATTTTTCAACAAAGATTACTTAATAATTTTAAACAGTTGCTTATTGTTCTCAGAAATTACATAGTAAAATATTTGAAAATATTTAACATCTTGAATCATTGCAAAACAGTTTACTATTTCATCAGATGCTAGAAATTTTAAATATAGTAAAATAATAATAAAAACATTTGTTCTTTGTCTTTTAACCAATTTCTTAAAATTTCCGGAAACTGATGACTGATGTAAACAAAATTATTTTGACTTGATGATTTCGTTTCGTATCGTTTAATATCCTTTTCAAATTTATCTTTGTTCTGCCAAGAGTTTCATCAGAAAGCATGTTTGTCAAGTTGCGATAAGAAAAGTGCTTCAAAATTTAGAGCAAGATCAAAGCGAATCCGTTTATTTCTGATGCGGTTTGAGCTAAACGACAATCTCGAAAGTGACAATTCGGCAGACGTTAGCAAATCTATTTTTCAAAAGTGTCACTGAACGAGTCTGACCTGCGCACGAAAATCGGGGGAGCAATACAAAACGTGCTGATGATGATACCTGTCTCGTCTCGTAAAAAGCTAATCTCTCTCTTTAACATGCAAATTAGCCGCTGTTTTCGTCCCCGAGACGCAAGCCGCTCATTCAAATTGAGAAACATAATAAAAACATTCACATGAAAACGCAGTCATATCAAGAGGCAATTTTCATGCACTCTAAATGTTAAGTGCATAAACACATTACAGTTATTTGGCGATATCTTTATGTTTTGCGTTTGCATTAAGCTTTCGATAACAATTGAATTTGACGATTCACTTCATGAATCGAAATTGTCTAATTTTCATAGTGAACAATTTTGTAGGCGTTAGAAGAAATTTTGGTCGTTCAACCTGGTGTGATGTGATGGATACTTTTTTTTCGGGTCTTACACAAACTTTGAATTCAAATTTTACGAACAGTCCTTCTTCGCTTGCTTTCTAGCTTTTGTTGCTACACACGCACTCGTACGTGGAAACTAAAGAAAAGTAATTCAATTTTAGTTACATAGCTCCAAGGCTTAGAGGTAGAGCTACATATTTCTGCTATAATACTTCTAATTTTGAATTGAACACGAAAATTGTAATCATAAAAAGCAATTTCTTGCAAGCCTTTATTGTATTTTGATATATTAGTTATGTTTAATATATAGAATTAAGTATGTACAATGTACATATAAGCGCCGCAGCAAGTGAAGCATATTAATGATCACTTTATTAAAACCATTGCAAGATATGAGAATCTATACTCTCTGTTTCAACAATACGGGCCCACGCGCCACACAGCAGCAAAAGTAATTGCGCTAGTACACACATCTTACATACGCAATTTTATTGAATTGAATTAATTGAATTTGTATTTTCCTTTTAACTCATTGTTTATTAAGCTATAAGCACAGCGTTACTATACCTGCCATAAACGCAGGTACGAATGTTTTCAATGGGGAGGTGTTATTACATATTTAATAATTTTATTAACAGCCCTATAATCATAAAATTTCTATAAAATGCTCCACATTCATTGCTTTAACGAGCAAAAGTTGGACCAATCTCAGAAAGAATTACCATACGAGGGATTAATTCAATTAAACTCTTAAACTTGTTCTTTAGTATGACTCCGTCTTGGAATGATCAACTCGTATTTATAGAACTTCTTTACCTACTTTAGAGCGGAAATTTTACCATGTTTTTCGCACTACGTCGCAGCAAGTGACAAGTATTTTGCATTAAAGATAAATCATCAAGCTCAATAAAGTAAAATGAGATTTGTCTAGAGTAGATCAATCCATTAATGGCTGGCAAGTATGCTTGCAATCACAAAAATAAACTTATTCACCATTGTTTTTGCGAGTATGCTTTATCAATTCGAGGTTGATACATTTTTTTATTCGTATGTTGATGTATCTCATCGAAAACCAGTTAGGAGGTTGCCCTCCAAAATTCTTCTACCGCAAAATGTGTCGGGTTTTCACGTGAATTCGCAACTCGTCGGCGCATACGTATAAAGATCGATTGCGCCTAACAGCAGTTCCGCGAGGTATTCGTGATCGTGGGTGGAATGCAAAAACCAATAGGGTTCTCTCGCAGCATAATGATTTGAGCGATCTCCTTTTGTCTTTTATTTTAATGTTGGAGCAATTTGTGTGCGAAAAGCCGCTTTCATTTTCGCAATTTATTCCTATGAATCTGAAACGACGGTTCAGTTATTACACCAGCAGGGTTCCGGGTGCTATTTATCTATCTGCTTACGATCGTAAGGCTAGCAGTTAGATTAGTAGCGAAATTTGTAAGTTATAATATCACGGGTCAAGATATTTTGATTTTTTCTCGGTGCATATTTGAAACCGTGATTAGTCATTTCTAAAAATTTGTTTTTTTTTTTTTGTATAATAGATTACAAACCCTCAACCAGAAATTTCAAATTAATCTACATTTTCGAGAATAATATGTTTAAAAAGTACGAAGATTCTAATTTAGAAGTACACACTCAAATCTCATTTATCCGGCATTCTTGGGATCGAGCTGATTCAGGATAAACGATTTTATTGATAATAAAATGAAAAATCATAGAATACTTTAATATGTAGTAAAACAAAATTCTGTTTGAATCAATTTTCATTCCTGTTCTGACGTAGGAATGTGAAATTTACAAGTCCACAATTTTATTCAAAAATTCACCGGTCTACGAATCAAAATTGTTTTCTTGTGCCTGGGTGTATATTTCATCATTTGTTTATTTGTCATGCATCAAAATAATCTAAACATACCTTTAGCCTCTTTAAAGTTTGCTTTTGTAGTGTTGGTAATAATAATATAAATTTTGTAGATGGTATTTTGCCCATTTTTGAATTATCATTAAAAAAATAAAGGTTCTTCATAGTGTTTTGTAGCGTGGCTAAATGAAAGCCTAAGTCCTAATCTAGGAATATAAAATGCAACTTTTTACTTTACACTTTTTTACACATCATGGCGAACGAGTTTTTCTTGAATGTACACTTGCCATGTTCTTTATTCGCCATGTGTATGAAATAATCGGTTTATGGAAAAAAGTCAATTTCAAGAATTATTTCGAATTGTTTTGAAGCCCTTTTGTATTTTTATATGATAGCTTAAGACTCAATTAATATTTAAGTTATTTTATTAGCTCCTTAGCTCGTTATTTTTTAATGATTTTTTATAAATGGTAAAATTATGTACGGCCTTCTGCACTTTTTAACCCCCATTTTACTTAACATACAACGAAAGAAAATTAAATATGTTTATTTTCGAATTCATAATCTACGGAAAAAAAACTTATAGAAATGATTTGCTGTGTGCTCAGGCGAAAATTTGGTGTTGACTTGGATTATCTGAAAATAATTCATCATGAGGTACACTGAAAAAAAAAGGTAAAACTCTTAATTTCGTCTGAAAATTCATTTCGTACGAATGCGTACGGTTTTAACTTAACGTTATGTTACATTTTTCGCACTTACATACATACATATATTATGATACGATGGTTGTTACAGAGATAACTTTTGAATTTGTTAGATCATTTTAAAATACAAACTTTACTTTAAGTTCTCACAAATACTTATAAATGGATGAAATAAACCTCCGAACAACATTTTATCACTTGTTAGACAACAAACAGCAAAATATCAACCTTTTCGATTTGCAAACTAATTGAAGTCCACCAACATTAAAACATGCCCTGAAAATTAAAACAGCTAAAGATTAATACTACTTTTTGGCAATATTTTATAAAATATTGGTTTAAGCTTTTATTTAAGCGCTGCAAATTCATTTCTGACGTAGAACTACATACGTGTTTCCCGGCGGTATAGATGGTTAAAAGGTGCAACGAAAATTCTACATATTTTGAAATATTTTATCTCATACAATAAAAAGTCGTAGAATAATGAATCAAACGCTGATATAAAGCTCATGTAGTACGATTTATTATAAAATTATTTTCAACCCTTAAATACAACAGCATAAAAACCAAAAAAGTAAG
Source organism: Eutolmus rufibarbis (assembly GCA_963920795.1). Classification (NCBI taxonomy): domain Eukaryota; kingdom Metazoa; phylum Arthropoda; class Insecta; order Diptera; family Asilidae; genus Eutolmus; species Eutolmus rufibarbis. Next base: position 26,469,039 of record OY987208.1, on the reverse strand, counting down.
TGAAATTTCTTATGATTCTTTCTGAAAATAGAAAAGTCGCAAATAATGCCATCCATCCAACATACTAAACTTCTATTTTCTATAATAACTTTTAATAAGCGTACTAGAAATCTTTAAAATGAAGCTTACATGACAAACTTCAAATAAGATTGAATATGTTTTGCTGTTCATCTTTTATATACATATTCTTGTTATGTTGTTATAACTTCTTGCAAAAATCTCTAAAAGCTTTTACACAACATCTAGACTAGTTTTGATTCATATAATGATATCATAAGATTGTAAACCACAGAGTCCAAATATTTTTAAAAAAGCTTTAAGTTAAACTCTTAAAAATCTGTTTGTTCTTTTCTTATAATACACTAATACAAAATTATTGTAAGGCAGTAATCAGAACAACGTCTTTTGAAAAGTCAATTTTACTTTTAAGAGTTTCTATCAAAGGTGCATTCTACGCGAATAAATAATAGACGTAGTTCTACGTCTTCGGTTGCGGCATAGTCGTAATTGTGCCTGTAGGTTTTTTTCTTTGTAATTTTTAACGCTATTTTTCTACGTCTCGTCCAATCTGTTTTTGGTAGTTTTGTACCGAAATAACCAAAATTAAATCTTTAACACCCACCAACACCGCGTTTCTGTATGAAATGAGTTTATTTTTTGTTGTAGAATTTCCTTAGATCACAGGCAGCTCAGTGGAAAAATAGAAAATTAATTTAAATCTGAGAGAAAAAAGTGGCGAAAGAGGGAAAAGGTGGCCTCCTGCGGAACAATTCAAAGTGGTAATTTGCGTGTCTATGCTAATGGCATAATTGTCGCAAATTTGCCTACGGCCAGTTGTGGGACAGTTGCGCAACATACTTCCGGCCATAGATGCGGAGTCTGCGAAAAAAATATTTTCAATTTTATCTTGCCGAGATGCGATTGTTTTAGTGACGGACATTTCCAGGGCACGACGGGGTGAGGAACTTGAAGGTAACCAATTTCCGCTAACAAGGAATGCATACTTTTCAGGGATTTATTCTGAAAATTTCTTATTATACCAGAATTTTCGTTTGGTCAAAAAGAAATTGAGCATTCTTTATCTAAGATGATGAGCTAATTATTGTAAGTGTACTTATAGGCAACAGGTTTTCTCTGAATCGATTTATTTAAGACGGTTCTTTACAATTAAGTCATGAATATTTCGAGTAAAACGAGTGTAATTTTTCTTATATGTACTCGCAAAACCTAAATCTTAAGTGAGTTAAATTTTCATCCGTAAGCAATTCATTTACGATTTAGTTTTCGCAAGTAAATAAAAAGTATTTATTTCGTTTTCTGCCGAGAGTTTTTTAGATATAGTAAAGAATCTTTTAAAACTATTCACTAGCGAAAATCCAAACAGTTCTACAGCAGATTCATTCATCAATTCTATTGCGATATCATTAACGAACTAATACGTATACATATATGTATGTATATGTACATATATTCGCTTAAAATAATTCTTTTACAATTCATTTACGAATTGTTTCGTTTGCTAGAAATGACCTATTGGCAAACAGGAAAAATATTGAGACATTACATATATAAATAGTGGCAGTAAATGTTCAAGAAAGTAAAAATTGTTATACTGCAATAAGATTATAAATAATAGTCCAAGAGCATTTCGGGGAATTTTCAGGTGTCAGAAATCAATGATATGAAATAAGCTTCATAAATCTGTACACTTAATAATTAATTCCCAAGTTCACCAGTTACTTAATGACTCGAATATGTGAATTTTTAGTATTCTCATTGAAATCAAACAAAACCAAATTAATAACTTTTTTTAATACCATGAAAGTGTAAGTAATACTTAAAGAATTTTGCTTCTATTTAATATGAAATAGATATAAAAACATCTATACAGAGTGTTTCGTTAAGGTCTGATCAACTTTTGTTCAGAGACCCCCTCCCGGTCGGTCCTTCACCACTAAAATCGCAATTGAAAATTTGGAGGAGGTAAACCCAGAAAGTGCTTTATATAAATTATATTGTAGAATTTTGGTTGATAATGTATTAGAAAGGTGAGCTTTCAAGCTTTCTACTTTTTACGATCAAATCCGTCAACAAAGAAGAGATGCCGCGTCAAACTTCGAAAAATGACAATTTTAAAGCCCAAAATTTGACTATGGCCCTTCGTTCTGCTGATTTTATGTATGGGATGGGAAGTATGAAATTTTTTCTGAGAAAAAGCTTCTTTGTCTTGTGGCTTTTTTAAAAAAAAAAAAAAACCGCACTTGAATCCCACGTCGCGTTCTGAAGTTATTCGTGCTAGAGTGGTTCAGCACCATGGACCAAGTGGGTCGTTGGAGCATCGACTTAGTCGCGTTGCGATGACTTTGCTCGTAATTAACAAGAATTTCTCGTTTTTATTATGAAATTCAATGCGTGAGGTTGGCTTAGGATATTTCGTGTGAATTGGGTTTTTTTCGATGTTCCCATTAAAAAAAATCGACAGAATAAAGGGCCAAAGTCAAATTTTGGGCTTTGAAATTACTATTTTCGAAGTTTTGATGCGCTCTCTCGTTTGTTTATTGACGGATTGAGTCGTAAGATGTATCCTTAGAAAGGTCGAAGGCTCAGCTTTCTAACACGTTATCAACCAAAATCCCACGATGTCTTTGAAATAACTTATAAAGCATTTTCTGGGTTCACCTACTCTAAATTTCTAATTTCGTTTTTAAGGGTGAAGACAATGTAGAATCGATTCGCATACCCCTGTTCAGACCTTAATGAAATACTCTGTATACAAAAAATTGAAGTTTTGTGAAAATCTTTAGTGCAGAGTTTCAAACTTAAAGTTTAAAAGAGAAGAATCTAAAAATATATTTGTGATATACGGATATACCTATGTATCTATGTCTGTTAATAAAATAAATAAAATAATTGGTGGGCATGAACAAATAGTTACTTAGTTAATTAATGAATGGAAGTGGGTTTTATGATTTTCTTAAAATTTATTGCTTTTTCTGACTCATACAAGTCATTCGACGTGACTAGTCAAAGCTGTCAAGCTAGGAAAATTAAGAGTTTTCGCTAGTTGTTCTATTTTGGTTTTCGCATAATTTCTGCCTTTAGAAGCTACAATTTTAAGAAAACTTTGAGCCCTTTAATCTTGGATCGAGCCTTGCCCAGCAATTTATTTTTGTTAGAATTGAGTTGGCAGCACAGGCGCGGAGCAGAGGCAGAAACGTCGCGGTGCGGGGTAATTAAAAAGTGCGGCTGGCCTACCTTCTTCCATTGTGTCGCACAGCTGTAAGATCATTTCGAAACAGATCGCGGGCTGCATGCTAAGCAGGTAGGACAGCCCGCGCGCTCGCGGCGATTACGCCAACGGATGTGGAATCCACTTAGGAAAATGGGAGTAGGTGGTGCCTTCCGCGCCCTCCTCGGACACCGCCCGACAGTGGAACGAGTCGAGTTTCCCCTTCGAAAATAGTTAAAAATGCAATTTTTCATTTGATTAAACAATAACAATTTATCAATTTTCGAAATAAATAATTTTTTGTAGGCTTCGTTTGTTAAATCCAATCATTTTGCATAGTTTACTTCTTGTTTACTGAGAATAAAAATTGTTAAGTTAACTACGTTGCATTGGCTAGTGCAATTATAAATCATTTTTAATTCAATCGCCAAATATTGCCGATATTTCATAGTCTTTGAGATAATTAGTAAATAACATTTCGATAGTTCGATTTAAAAAGAAATGTTAAAATTAATAAGAGTTGCCCACGTGATGAGTTTAGGAGCGCATTTGGAATTGAAGAATAAATAAGTTAAGCTGCAGTGAGGTGTAATGGGTCTATTTACAGAAATATTTCAAAAATTGTGCCTTTTCCAATTACTTTTCAGTACTATGAAATTTTATAACTTTTTACAGATTTTAGTTTAGTTTTTTAGCAAGTGATATGTAGACTGTTGATTTGTAACTTGTTTTTTATCCGATCCGCCAGTCGTAAAAATATAATTTCGAGAAAAAAGTATCTTAGTCTCAATGTCTTAGAAGCAAATACTTTTAGAAAATCAAGTTAAAAAATATTCAATTTTTCAAAATTTTTGATGAGAAAGACCCTTTACTTAATTTTTGAAAATTTATAATTTTTGCTCCAAGATATTGATTTTTCTTAAAAACAAAACGCGGTTTTTGTAGTTGAGCTGTCTGAAAGCTTTTATATGCATACCTAAACTCTTAAATTTTCAGAAAGCAAAGATCACTTGGTCAACACCAATTTTTTTCTTAAGGTTAGGAAAAAATTCGTAAATTAAAATGCTTCATGAGCTTCCATTTTCGAGGAAAATAGATTTAAAAACTGCAAAAGATCATATTTTGATCATTTATGAAAAATCGTTACAAAATAAGGGATTGGTTAATGTTACTTAAATGATAACTATAAGCTTTAAAACTTTTTGAAATAATCCGTGAATTTTACTTTTTTCCATCTGTTAAAATGGCTATAGAAATAAGTTGCTTTTAATATTCCAGGTCAGGCCTCATTTTCATTGAAGCCACGCTACAAACTTCTATAAATAACCTTTAGTTTTTAAAAATTTTTCAAAATTTGCAAAAATACAGTCTTGTAATATTTGATCATTTTTATTAACGAATTCATAATCTGGATGGAAATGAAACGAATTCGTAATCTATGTCTCTTGTTTGAAAAAACAAATTAAATTTGTTGTTGTTTATTGTTGATAAATATATTTTTTTTTTGTCGCGGCGCATACTTTAGTTATCGTCTTTTTATAGGATTCCAAAAAACACAATTGATTTGAAAATCTTTTATGTAATGTTCATAGAAACAGTTTAAACTGAAAATCTAGATGTTTAGTCGTGATCCTGGTTTTGACTAAATTCTACTATGCACTGTTTTTTCGGTCAATTTCGTAGTAGTTATATAATTTTTTATTTTACTTACTTTTGTCAACTATACGTAAATATATAACTTCAAAGAAGTTAGCAATGTTAGACTTAATTAGAACGCTACTTGGTGGTACATACAGGCGCAACTGGCTTTTCGCTTTAATTTTCGTGAGCCAGTCCGGTTGTGTTCGTTTTCACCTTAAAGTATTCATTTCAAGGTTAATTCGAGCTGAATTAAATTGTTGCACCTCTCGGATGGTGCCTTAGATAGAAAAATCGCTGATACATGGGGGTGGACGTTTAATGTCGCGCTTGTAAATAACTAATTTATATCTTGAAGGTTATTGGAGCACAATTTCAGTTAATTCACTGGCTGAAAGTGCTACGCCTACGCAGCTCAGATAATGATATAATTCGCCTCCTGCGATTTTTTTGAATCAATTTGAGACCACATGTTTTCTAAAATGTGAACTTGATAGAATTTAACAAAGCATTTTGGGTATTTCGAGGCATAATTGTCTTTTAAAGGGACAGTTTTATTAAGATTAACCTTTATATGTAGTAGACAAAGCAATTTTGCAATTAGTTACCAAAAATAATTAAAAAAATTATAAGATCAAATTATTTAGAGGTAAAATAAGTGGTTTTCTAATAAAACAGGCAGAATTTAAAAAAACATATTGTAAAACAATTTTAAGTTGCTTACAAAATATAATATAAATATGTTTCAGTTTCTAAGAACTATTTTTAAAACTTTTCACTAATTATAGGCAACCAAGCACGAAAATGGCACAAGTCCATTTTTTCCTTTGTCTGCACTTTTCTGAGAAACTTTTGGTCAAATTATTTTCAATTTTGGAATGACGTTGAGGAAAACACTCTGTCTATATGCTAAATTAGGATTTGTAAAGGAGAATTATTAACATTTAGAACTGTAAAAATATGTCTGCCATAAAATTTTCTTTTGCCAAAACTCAATTTCACCTTGACCTCCACGTAGACTCTAGAGTTTAAAACTATTTATGTATGTTTGTTGTGTCAAAATTGGGTATTTTTATTTGAAATGGAATAAGAAATGATTATTTAAAATAGTTTGGAAATACTTAATTGAAAGTAGAAGATTATTTAAATTTGATTTAATAATGAATTTGTTATTTTGAAGTAAGATCCGAAATAATTATTTCAAATATTTTATTTGGTTGGCTAGTCCTTTACGTAAATGCTTTGAAAATTATATTAATCCTGCTAGAAAAATTAACATATTTGCTTTTACGAATAGTAACATGCTTAATAAGAAATGAAATATTAAAGTATACATCCGCCCCTCGAATCCGAGGAAATTTAAATTGACAATTTTTATACGTAAAGCTGCGTTTATTTCAACGTAAAATAAAAGTAATATAACTATATTTTGAAAACATAAAATGACAACTATGTATATACAGTATGTAATTTATTTTATACAAGAAATATCAAATGCTTAAAAAATGTTACCAAAAGTTTAATTACTGTCATCACTTTTAGACTATTATATTATTTTGTGACTGATTGGCATGATATAACTTTTTTTTATCACTCCTACAGGCGGTTTCAAAATGGTTGACTTTATTAAAGTAAAAAATGTTTATAGTAAATGTCTTTACGAGGAATTACCTTTACTCTTAAGCAAATGTGAACTTTATGCGAGTTAAAAATTACTGATCTGATAGTTTGCTGTTGCCTATTTCGCAGGGAAGATTAAATTATTTGTAAAAAGTGCAATTTATCCGTTTCATAATTATAAAGTTAGAAGGAAAATTTGTCACAGTAGGTAGCCCCATTAGTGATTTTGTTTTAGAAAAATTTAGTCATTTTAGACTATGGAATACAGAAAGTTTCTGTCAGAATATGAAAGAGGTAAAAAGGCTGACAAACTTAGTATGAGGAAACATTCTCGAGGGATTGATAGTTCATTGCCTGTTATGCCAAATTATATTAATAATATTCATTAATATGAAAAAATGGGATCCGTTGGAGTACTCGGATTACCCAGAAGTAAACAAATTCGGAATATTACAAGAGCAGCATCAAATTCTAAGAAAAGTTGTAATGACATTAAACGACAATTAAGCTTAAATGTGTCCAAGGGCAATAAAAGTCCAGCAAATCGTCCGATAAAAATTAAGAGCAGCACTACGTTTAAAGCCTATTCATTAAAAAAATAAACTGGAATTTGCCAAGAAGAATACGAAAACTATTTGGAGTCATATTTTATCCATAAAATGTTTGTAGGTTTAAGTACTATTTTAACGTTTCAAGTAATTTTTTCTGCTGAAAAGAATTTCAATCTTGACCAAATCTTGACCAGATTAAATGGCTTTAATGTTTGGAGTTGTGAATTTGAACCTCTATAACTCTTATATTTGGAAACGCATCGCAACAAGAGAGGTATCATTGGAAATAATTTTGAATGAGCTCCAGCTCAGTGTCCTTGAAGGATCTATAAAAACTTTTAAGTAAGCGCACCTCCTAAAAAACATTGACGTCAATTTTGAGGGGAAGGAGTTATTTTAGGAGAGGGGTCAAAAGCTCTTTTAAGAAAACAGTTTATTGTGGGGAAATGCCTACAATTTTATGTATGTACTTGATGCTATTCTGGTTTGATGATTAATAGATTTGCGACAATTTCAAATTGGCGGGGTTTAGTAGTGAGGTCCGTAATTATGTATGCGACCAAAATATTCATTTATACCAGTTTTTTATAAAAATCCATTTTTTTGGAAACGACTTAACTGCTTACCTTTCTTTGAAATATATTTCCTGCCTATTGTGAAGATTCTTAAGAAAAGTAATTAGCACTGCCTGCCACAATCTAGTCATTTTCTAATAACTTCATTCGAAGTTCGTAGCGGACATTAAAAAATAAATGCTGTTCCTTCAGATTAAAGATCTCTATCTCATCAAGCATAATTAGATGTTGGCAGCAGCAGCCTGTGCACCTCAGCCAGTGAGCATGAACTCACGTTGCAAACATAACTATTGTTGTAACAATCTTAAAAAATAAATTAAAAACAATTTGTGGGAAAGTTACGGTAAGCGATTTATGCGTGAATGCATACCCGGGAGTAGCTGCAGTTGACCCCTCCACTAACCCCTAAAAGTTAATTTGCTCCTCAAGCACGTCTAAGAATAATAGATCGTCTTGGTGTGCATGCCATCTCAATGCCTCGATAATTACAGCCCAAGAAAAACAATACAAAGTTGCCCGCATCGACTGAGATTGGGTGCGAAAAGGAGTGAGACTATAAATTCGCAAGAATACATAATGCTCATAAATGTTTTAACAGCGTTCTATTTTAGCTCTAAGCTTAAATTTCAGGAATTATGAGACTGTAGTTTAAAGAATTCCTAAATAAGCTTGTCGTTCATTGGACGATAGTACCTAAGCTATAGTTGTCGACAATTCAGGCATTATATAACTAATTAACGCCAAATATGCAATGAAATACGTTTCAGTGGACAATTGAATAATGATTACCATTTGAGATTTTATGCAATTCTCGCAATCACATAATTGTTATGACCTATTTAACCTCACTTTTAGCAACAAAATCATCTCGAAAATGGTCAAAGCTTTTCTGATTAATGAGAAGATGCATTCAATAAATACATATTTAAATTGTATGATTCGAGGAAACTCTATATGAATTCATTAAATACAGCGAAAATGCATAGGTATGACAATAAGTCATATCTGTCGTTGTTTATTAATTTTGTCTCCGTACCCATTTCAAAGTTTTGATTATGATTAATTAGAAGTTGTAACAAGATTCTGATCATGATCGCTGATCGAGAGAGACGTGCTGGAATGCAAAATGATTTTGACACACTAGTAATTAACCTATGTTGTACCTATGCCAGAAAATTTAATTAATAATCATTTTCACTCATTAAAAACAGTTGAACATATACTGCACAATCACCAAGGTTAAGGCGATAATGAAGATATTCCACTAATATCAAATGTGTTTATACTATGTCATATTATTTGCGGCAGCTACATTAATAATTAAGATGTAGGGATTGACGATTGTCTATCCCAAGGATAATTGATTTGAACAAATCATAGGCTTCTCCCACTGGATAATTGAATAATCTATATAATTAATGTCTAATGTCTAAATTATTCACAATATCCACATTAGCCTTTTAAAACCGGAAATGTTTTAATTGAACAGAGTTTTTTAAAAGTCTTTGTTTTCCGGTGAAAAATTTGAAAGTGGCTTGCTTAACTACTAAATGTAAGTAAGTGGATTCTTAAAGTAAATATGTGCTTTATCATCAAATATCGACACTAAATCACTGATTAAACGAACTGGTACTTTCTTATCGAATTTGTCAACAAGTAATATGTTTACTGGATAAATATTTATCATTTTGGTTTGGGTTTTTGATTTTTCCATACTCACTTATGATTAATGCAGAGGGTAAATACATGTGCTCATATTGGTCGTTTTATTGCCAGTGTAAATTTAAAGATCAATTCATTGACTGAAACAAGATAAAGATATTTGCAAAACTGATTCATTTTATGACTAGGATTATGCCTATTTATTTATATTTTCTTAAATCAGCTGCAAGCTTAAAACAAATTAACGATAGTCATGATAATCTCTACAAATATGGTGACCAAAAATAGGAGAGTTGCACCTTTAACTTCGATTGTTAGGATAAAAAATTAAGAGATTGGCAAAAGGCGATATTCCGGTAACAATGCAGGACAAATAGGGAATTTTTTTAGTTATAAGCTTACTATCAAAATATTATGTAGGTATGTAAAACGGTTTCGAAGAGTTTCGTTATCGTCTGGTTCAGGAATAGATGTAGACACTCGAGCATACTTCACTTCAGGCTACAATAATTATTGCAGTACCCACCGGCATTAAAATCTTCAGATGACTAGCCACCCTACATGGAACCCAGCTATCTTATTCCCCAGCCCTATTATGGGCACTAGGATTTGTATTCCTATTTACTGTAGGAGGACTAACTGGAGTAGTACTAGCCAATTCATCAATTGATATTATATTACATGATACATACTACGTAGTAGCTCATTTTCACTATGTACTATCTATAGGAGCAGTATTCGCAATCATAGGAGGGTTTATTCACTGATACCCACTATTCACAGGGCTAACCATAAACCCCTCCTGACTAAAAGTTAAAAATTGAAATTGAAACCTTTTAGTTAAGAATTGCAAATCCAATCGAGTTATTTTGATGTTATATCCAGAAAAACTAATGGATATCAAAGCAACTAAAATGAATTTGTGAGAATTTTATGAAGAAGTAAACATATTTATGCAGATTGAACTGCGGATTTTACATATTTGAACTTTATATACTATTATAAATATGCTGTGAAAATTTCTTTACGATATTTCTATTAGGATGCCTTTTATAGCCATTTAAAGTTAATGCCTCTCATACTGTGTTAATGCCTTCTCGAAACTGTGTTTTTCGGAATAGTTTACACGATAACTCTTGAGCCGGTCGGCCGATTTTAATAATTGATAGCTCATTTTGTTCAGAATTAAATTCTCTATCCACTCTGTCCAACTAGAACCGATAAACTTCATTAAAAATTTAGATAATTTGTTTTAGGTGGACAAGGAAAAAATAGCCATAAAAAATTAAATTTCGCAGAATATCGCATAAACCGTAGAGAGCGACGTCGGAGGTCATAACTTCCATAAAATTAAATATCTTTGTACCTAAATTTGGGAAATTGTAGCATAAATATCAATAAACATTGTGTATAAACCAAAATAATAATAAGTATCCAAAGCCACCTTCAAAATATCAGAACCACTAAAAAGTATACAATAATGTTTATTTTGGTCTTCCCTGTTGCTGCTTACAATATAACCATTCTTAGATTTAATTAGATGTTTGAACTAAACGCTAAAATCAAACTGATTCTCGATGATTTTCTAAGTGAAATTAATATCAGTAAGAAAATCAGAAAATCGTTCCAAAATATTGAAAAACCTCTAAGTTCTTAAAGAATTTATTTAGAAAATATCTTTGTTATGCACTCCTAATTTTGTTCTTTAGACTAATTGGATAGGAGAAAAATATATTAGAATTGTTTGACAGCTATCTGTTTTTGCTTGTTCTCAAGTTTAAGATTTGTTTGTTTACGATCGCTTGCAATTATTTTTTTACTGAAAGAAAAGCTATTTCGTGCATTTATTAGCGAATACCTGTTTCCATGATTTATAATTGTAAAAAACAAACTCAGCTGCATTAAAACTGAATTGAGTGAAATCTCCTTGATCCACTCCCACAATAAGTACAACTGTTAGAGTACCATTAATAATGCATTTAATCTGCGTGCGTGGCTCTGAGGCGTTTCCCCCGTACATTTTCCGGTTATTAAAATATTTTTAAAGACGCCGAGCCGCAGGCAGGTACCCAGACCGTGCATTAAATTCACTACCTGGGGGTTCTCCTTTCCCCTCAGTGGGAAAAGCTAAGAAAAGAGTCGTTACGTAACAACCTCAAACGGTCATGAAATCGATTTGCAATTTTCATTCATAAAATTTATGTTTAATGAATTTAAACTTTTGTGCTAAGTGAACCGCAGCTGGCCTTACACCGCCGTCGCAGTGGCGTCATCGGCCGTCTCCGGTCGACGACGATTTGATTGGCAACCTTCGCAGCTTCCAGTTTGAGAGCTCGCGACTCGCGGTAGGCTTTTATAAATTCGTGCTCGTTTTGTCTCACCTGGACACCACCTCCCCGCACCTGAGCCACTGTTTACGTTGGGGCCGAGAATTAGCAAAAGCCAGGTAAAACTGCTCCCGGTCAACGGCGGTGTCTTCGATGCTACAAAGAATTCGCTGTAGAGGTGTTAAGTAATTTTAAGTTTTTTTTTCATCAAATCACCATTTGTCTTTTGGTGCAGCATTTTTCGCTATTCTCTTGAATACCTTCTTTGGGTCGTTTAATTAAGAACGATTCAGTTTTTATTTACCTTTCATTTGTTGGGGTTTTTGGCAATTATTTTGGGATATGCCTTATTAGAGTCTTTTATTTTGTTTTTTTTTATTTTTTCTTCGGTTCCATCGTCATTGCTGGGCGTTTAGGTCAACTCAATAAAGTCTAACATGGTGTCAAAGCTTAATTAAGGGTAATCTTTCAAATCCGGTGAAGAATTGTATTTGTTTTGTATTCAAATTAAAGCCAAAATTGACAAGAAAAAACATATTCTTTTCATACATATTTTCGATTTATACATTTATTTCAAGGGGCTACATTTGCTCATGGTGGTTTTCAAGAATTCTTATACAAAGTAAAATGCATACATCTTTTTATTCTATAGTGCAAGATCTGAATTCTGAATCTTCATTATTATATTTAGTTTTGTTACAAAAATCTAATAATATCTTAGGCAATATTCACAATTCTAATGGTATTTTTATGGTTCCGTATCTGTTGTTGTGTATCTATCTGTTTGTCTGTCTGTCTGTCTGTCTGTCCGTCAAGCGCCTTTTTCTTAGGAACTCCTAGAACTAGCGAATTGGAATTAATACTAAACACTAAAGTGTATAATCTCATATTTCTTTAAACTTCTGTCTGAAATTAATGCAATAAAAGAACACAGCCTTTGAAAGTGTATTTTCATATTGACAGACTGATATCAAAACCTATAGGGTATTTCCCGTTGACCTAGAATCTTGAGATTTGACGTGAAGAAAGGTCTCATAATGCAAGTAAAGGAAAGCAAATTCTAAAATCATTATTTTCTAATTTTACACCAAATGCTTTCGCATTAATTATTATATTTATAATCTTTTAAACACATTTGAATGTAAAACAATTAGTTTAAACATTCAAGGTGTTTAATTTTTTCAAGAAATTAAAGCTTTCATTTTCCAGAATACACACCTTTTTTGAAACAGACTATAGGACTAACTTGTTTTTAATATCTCAACAGAATTCGGGTAAAATTTAATGTAAAAATATCAAAAACTTATGAATTTTAAAATAAATAAACTCATTTTGAATTTTTTTTAAGAAACAGAAGTTTCCAATTCTATTATATTTATTATAAAAATTTTCAGAAGAATCCTTGAAATTGAAATGAATTAAAGGCAAATAACTTACTGCAGAAATGGAAAACTTTCTTTTAATATACATTTATTTCGCTACGATTGAACGGGGCTGTAAAAAAAAAAAAATTGTATGTTCGATAACTTATTAAGTGATGAGCAGTAAAAAAAATGGGAACGAGGAGTAATATGTATATCTTGAAATGAATAGCTCAATAAATGCTTGAATGTTTGACAATCCAATTGGATAGTAAAATTAATAAATGGGCAGTAACTCGTGAGCAGTTACTAGATACTTAGTATGCTGCTTCTAGAATATTTTTCGTACAGACCAGCACGCGTTCGTGTGTTTTAAATTAAAGAAAAAATTAATATATAGCAAAAATGCGTAGTTCTAGAATACCGAACACTGAGAACTGGGAAACCATTTATGTAACTGCCCATTTAATAATTTTACTGCTCCAATAATAATTGCACAGTATTTATTTAATCCACCGCTCGAGTAAGAGTTTTACGTTTTGTTGTGTTTGCAGATTTAATGCATTTTTCACGAAAGCCCTTGTTAATTTTGATCTTAAATTACTATTACCACAATGTTTCATCAAAATCCGTAAGGAGATTGTAAAGTCAATTTAAGTCAAAATATGTAAATTGGAGCAGTAGCTTTTAAATACTAGTGGTCATGGATTCACCAGTTTTAAGAAAAACGCATTGGAATTTTGCTAAGAGTAACATTTGAAATATACATTTTCGAGGTAATAGACTTTGTTGTAAGTACCTACATATGTATGTATGTATGTATGTATAATACAAAAAGTGATATTAAACAAACATTTTTAATTCTACCGCTTTTATGTATGGAAGACTAAATTGAATAATAAAGATTACTACATCACAATTATGTATTTAACATATGTTGTATTTTTATTTCAGAAATTGCAAAGGTTCGGGCATCTTTGTTTCAAATAAATGGCGTACAAAAAGAACCTCTTACGTTGCCAGAGCCAGAAGGCAGTCCAGTCACATTAAATGAGAAAGTATATGTGCCAGTCAAAGAGCATCCAGATGTAAGTATATTTACTTATTTATGATAATTATTTTATACCATATTAGCCTATTATAGAATTCAAATTTCATTATTCCGACGGAGTGCAAATAAAATTTATATATAGGAACATTAAATACGAAAATTGTCTCTAAAATCTTTCATTTAACGCGAGTATGGACTTCGAAATTAATACTTGACTCAGCAATTTGCAAAACAATTGTTGTTTGTTGAAAATTTCTATATTTTTGGTGGAATTTTTGTGGGCAAATTACAACAATATTATTTACCTTTTAAATATATTACTGTTCCTTTAAAATGTAACAATTTTTAATACTTTTGGCTGTAATACATCCTAATATCCGTCCTACAGTGCAAGTGTCTTTGCCTTGAAATAAGAATTCCCTGGTTGAAATTTGCACAATTTCATGACTATTTAACTTGATGATTGAATGCGTGCCAAGATTCAAGTTTCCTCGAAAAACGTCGTTTAACTGCGTCTGTTTATCACTAGCGGTAGCTATTCACTTACGCAGTACCGCGTTAAAATTTAAAAGCGAATCATATATCCATCCTCTTGGAAATTGCAAAAGCAGGAAAAGTGAATTAAATCTGTCTTAAAATTTAAGCAAATTACCCCTGCAAAGTTGCAAGTACGATAATATTTCCGAAATTTATTTAACGGTCAGTCAAGTCACGAAAATTTATGCTTGCATCGCTCTAAAGATACATGCCGCACCCTCTGATTCATGGGCTCTGATGCTCATAAAATTATTTCAGTTTCGTATGATTTGAAAATTCATCGTAGCTTTTTTCGGCTGTATCTGCCAAAATATCTAAATTTCTCGGTTTTGGCACAGTCTGAACGAACAGTTGGGGGAGTTAGAGAAATCAAATGAGATGCGAATTTTAAAGGAAATTTGTCAGAGCTCATATCCTCAGGTATTTTCGTCGGGGAAGTCATTTATATTCTTAATTGTTCTCTCGGCTTTGCACGAATAAATTTTATAAATTAAGAAATTTTCACCAATTTGTTTATCGTCACCTTTTTCGTTGAGTGAATGAAAAATTCCTTTGAATAAAAATACTTTATAAAATACTTGACCTTTTTGCAGAAAACTTAAATTCATTTTATTTTTCCAAAACAGTTCTCACCTTAAAGTGTTAAATATCTTAAAACCACTTTTCTTGATGCTTTGTATTTAGAGGCGCAATAAACCTCGATTTATCTTCTATAAATAGCCACTTTTGTAAAAAACTGTACCTTCCACTCCTACGTAAAAGACATGAAAATGTTTCCTCAAGATTTTTTATGCGCACAACAATTTAGAAGTACCATTGAAAACAATCCTTTGTTACGTCAGACCACTTAAAAAATTTCGAACTTATGTCATTCACTAAACAACCAGCCTTGAGGAGTCTATCACATCACACCTGATCAGCAAAACAAATTGATTACATCTGTGAAACTATTGTTTTCCAATCGATCACAATGCTTGTTAAAATTATAGTTAAATAAAGGAGTTCAATTCAATTCTTACGAACATAAATGATTACGAATATTGTTAACCCTATAGAAATTATGATCGAAAAAGTTGAACACCCTTTTCGTGTCATGTTTCTATCAAGAAATATGCTCATAATTGAGAAAAGAATCGATCTGCAGTTTGAACATAAGAAAGTGAGTCATGTCAGCGAGCCAAGCCTTGGACGTACGATTTCCGCTAAATCTAGTTGACATATTTTAAGTAAGTGACACAGGAAATAGTTTTAGGTGTGTCCAAGAATTATCTGGAAGGTTCTTTAAAAAAAACTTAATCGTTTCATTTAATTACGAATTCGTTTCAATTCAGTTCCTCTAAGACAAAAGCAATCCATTGATCCAGATTAATAGCCATTCAATTATGTAGGTAGGTATTGTTTGATTTTCAAATTTAGGAAGTGCAAATCCTTTAACTTTAACTACTAGCTTGACCGCGTTACATATTATTTGATTTAAATATAATAGCTCTTACGTTTATCTAAATTTTCTTTAAAGATGGGAGCAGTTAATGATAATTACCTTTTAATGATTTATAAAAGTCCCCTTATGTGAAAGTTTCATCAAAATCGATGTAATCGTTTTTCTATTTCAATGTAACAAACACACATATATTCGCAAAATTACCGATCTTGAAATCGCCCAATGCCTGAAATACTAATAGTTAGCAATTTTAAATGTTAAGCCTACCTTAAGGTTGGCTTAATTCTGCAAAGCTAAGCCGACGTAAGCTTGAATCAAGCAGGATAATATAAAGGGTGTCCCAAAAACCATCCAATAATCAGTTCCTTTGCTACTTATAGCAATATCTTTTAACCTATTATTAAAAAAACTGTAGGTGTAATACCTTTTTACAATCTAAACTACATGCGCCAACTTTTAGGACAATTGGCCAGTTAAGCTCAGTATATTTTTTTTATGGCATGAATAGTCAAACTTAAAGCAAACAATTTTGATTCACAAAAAATTGAAAAAGATTTATTTTTAATGAGAAAAAGACAGCCATATTGAAAATATATTTGCTTAAATTTGATAGGAGGCTCTTTCGGTAATTGCTTGCAAAAAACGGAATACAAAAATATCAAAGTTTGTGGCCATGCCACCGAAAAAATTGCTCGAAGTTAACGACTTTCCTAAATTTCAAAGAAGTTCCATTATCTTGAAAACCAGAAGATTTTTACTTACTTTACGCCCTGTATAACCAATCCTTGGATCAGTAGTCCTGTGTGTATATGATGAACAGAAAAAGGTGTGGGAAAATGGTGAACGGCTTTAAAATTAAATATAAAATGAATATATAAATATTAATTACAATAAAAAAGATTTACCAAGATAAATAAAATAGTAATAATTACTATTAAAATACATCATGTTGGAAACATATATGTAGTACATACATTGCATACATATGTACATACATATTTCAGTTTATTGAAATGGCATTTTACTCCTCGAGGAAAATTTAAAATTTTTATTAAAAAAAGGTAAAATAAATATGTTTGTTATTCGGTTTCATTTCATTTCACCTATGGAAACTCATTTTCAATTTTTATGCAGTCAGGGGCAAAATGTTTTAAGGATACATCTACTTTTTTCAAATTAATAGCTACATTATTTCTTAAACCTTGGAGAACGCACCTTTTTTGTCATTCATGGAGAACACTCTGGGTCAATTTGACCCTAAACACACTTTTAATAATTTTTTACAATTTTAAATTGACGAGTGCGATCAGTTTGAAAAAATATTAAGATGTAATTGGAACATGGTTTAATATTATAAATTGATAGTATATATTGAACTATTTTGACCTCACTATGCTCTACCACTTATAATATCACTTCAAATTAAAAACGTTTATCAGGAGCAAACCGATTCTTAGTACACAACAGGGTCAGAATAATCCTGCACCGACTTCGAATAATTCCCAAAACCTACTGCATTTTGAATTTTACAAAGGAAGCATCTTAATGCATAGTTAGTACCCCAGACTACAGCTAGAGAATGCACATTTTCAAAATGTTTTCAAGATTTTTACGATCAAAGTCCAGGTTAGGGTCAAATTGATCCTGTGTGTTCTCCAAGGGTTAACTTTGATATTGTACTTCCGTATGAATATTTATCTGATCACAATCCTAAATCTCTACAAAAAAGAAATTAGTTAGAAAATGAGAAAATTGAGAGGATTATATTTAAGACTTTGAAGGCTATTTGGTTGTAGAACTATTATTAATTATAAATTATGTGTGTAAGTCTTCTTCTAATATTTTTAATCAATTTTAATAATATTTTAGAATACAACTTTTATTTTTAGGTTCCAATGTTGAATATCCTTCTTAGGGTTCCGTAGTCAACTCTACGAACCCTTATAGTTTCGGTCTGTCCTTCCTTTCGTTTGTCTGTCTGCATGACACATCCGTTTCATCCTTTCATTTATATATCTGTTAAGATATCTGTTAAGATGAAATTTGTTATTACAAACGTACGTAGATTTATAAATAAATAAGTTATTTGGGACCTCCTTCTACATAGAGGGAAAGGTGTACTCAATCAATTGATTTTCACTTACCCTATTGAGTGGTGTATCTTTAGATAGGTCCCCTAAAATGCATCATAAAATATTTTAGGACGATTTTCACTCTTCAGTCACGATATATTTGCTTCAAAGTTCTAAAGTCCTTATCAAACAGTACCGCCTCTCGCCCTTTCCCCCTCTAAGATCTAAACTATAGATGCAGAATATGTATCTGAAAAAAATCCTGAATGTACCCTTTCGTTAATACTTTCAATGAAAATTATAACAAACACTAAACATAGTTTATGAAAAATTCAGAAATAAATTTTTTTCGCAAGCAAGCTTTCTTGGCCACAAATTAATTTCACTATTTCTGAAGCAAAAATATCTATCCAATTAGTTGCACTATTTATAAAGCAGTAGGAGTAATGTTGCATCTTTGTAACTTTTCCAAGCAATTTAACTTTCTGATAAGGTATCGAGTAGCTCAGAAAAGCTTTAAACATCTGCTTCCGATTAGTGTTCGAACTCTTTGGATTTGTTTACTTCACCAACATTTGCCGACGTTTGTAAACCACTCAACAAATCACTTGTCGTGCTCCAAACCAATTCGACTATTTGTTGTTAATAAACAGCACTTAAGCACTGTCTGATAAGAACGATTTTGATAACTTTTCGGTTTGACACCGATTGGCTCTACTTAGCTCATAAAAAGAAGAAAGAGTTGTGTGCGTAAATCAAAAATTTATTGATTCAATTGTTCCATTAGGGAAGTCATTAATTTTCAGAATAAAAAAAAAAACTCGCTGCTAGATCGACTAGGGAGCATTATTTATGTACGACGCAAAGAAAATTTGTCGCCAAGACCAAGCCTACGTGGCTCTGCGTATGTGCGAGTGCAACTCAATGAACCACAAATCCCCCAAGCACCGTGGGTGTGTTTCGCTCAGAACGATCGAGCAACGGCTGGTCTATGCCACAAAGCTGCGATATGCAACCGATCCATCCTTTGAACCAACCGTCCGATCAGCAAGTCGCGCATGAAATTCGATTGGGCATCAAATCGAATCGATTATAAATTGCGTTTGCCGCATTAATAGCGTGTGGTCGAGAAGTCACAGTTCTCTGGAGATCTAGGTAAAGCCCCAGTTTTAACAAAAATATCTGAATCGATTAATGTGGGTGTGTAACTCGATTATTTACGCCATGTTAACTTTGTCAATCAAATAGCAAAATTCTCTCTTGTATCAGAGTTAGACGATTAGGTAGCTCTAGTTTTTATGAATAATCATTGAGAACTGATCCACAAAACTTTAACAAATACCCGATCAATTAGGATTAATGGCACGTTCTGCCAAATCGCAAATGTGCTTTGTACCCGACAGATTGTTCACAAGGTAGCTCTTTGGCATAAATTAATTACGGATTAACTTTTGATTATATATACATCATCAGAGAGAGGATGATTCAACAGTTTTATGATAGCAATTTTTTTTAAAATCGATGAAAACCAACTTAGCTACAAATAATTAGAGATACGAGCAGTATCTGCAATTTTTTGTACATTATTAAATTAGATTTTTAATATACTTCTTTTATGGAAGGAAATCATTCTTGGTTCAGGAGCGTTATATGAAAGTTTGAAAACCCGAATAGTAGCCTTTTATAAGATTTAACTCTTGATTTGTCTAATAATAATTTAAATATGATATTGAGGCTTGCAAAGTTAAGAAGTTTTATATAAGACATTTCCTAGTTCAAGAGCTATTTAAGTTTTAGTATAGTTTTAGATATTTTCCAATTTTGCCCACAAATTTCATTATTCTGGCTAAATGATAAGTTGTAGGGTTTTGGCGAATCTCCTTCAACTATAGGTCCATCCGACTGAATCATAGTTTTTTAATTGGACAAAATAAAATACGTTTCAAAATGTTATCAAATTAATGAAATTATTCCCTGAAAATTGGGTAACTTAATGCAGCCTAATTATAAATGAAGCAAATTGATGATAATTTTCCACAATATAAAATTAAAGTCCTCTCATTGGTCCCTCAACAGTTATTTTATTCACTGCGTATATATGATGATAGGATTGAGAGATCGAATCGAGATTGGATTGAGTTTTCAATCCGCGTATTTGACTACTTAGGATTAAAGTATCGAATTGAAAGTGAATCCAATGCGGATAGACGCGATATTTTGTTCTTGCATTATTTTGAACATTTCCAATGTCTCTTCGTGTTCCCGTGGATTTTTCTATCGGTCTATTTTAACCACTTTGAACGCAAAAATTAATTGAAATCAAATGTAACTGAAATGAATTTACTAAACATTTAGGAATTTTATTAACGAATTTCAATTCAAAAAGAGCTTTTGTATGCTATAGGGCTGGTTATTTCGATTCAATCCAGCAAGCTCAGCGAGATTGGATCCACTCGATTCAATTTCAATCCAATCTGCGTATACATGGGATTGAATCCAAGTTCAAGCAAAAATTTATTTTGTTGTATTATATAGAAAACTTTTGACAAATGGTCCTTTTAAAGGGTTTTAACGATGTAAATTATCAAAACTTAAAAAAAAAAAAAATTATGAAATTTTTTAGCATCCAAAAACGATTTTTTTATTAAGAAATTATAAACTTTTTAATATTCATCACCATCTTATCGTTTTGGATCCAATCAGTCCTGTTTTAGGTAGGCCTCTTTTAAGAATTATATTTTTTCTTTCTAAAGATTAATAAGACCTTTTAAGAGATTTTGATTTGCTACTCTAAAACAATTTACCACATATGTAAGTTGTTGTTGTTTTTCTTTAAATATTTTAATTATCTGAAAAAGAAACACATTAAGACCTAACTAAGTTATCACGTAAGGTTTTGTTTTTATTGGCAGTGAAGCACCGTCATTCATGTCCAAATGTGACAAATTAAATCCATTTCGGAGTCTTTTATACTCCGCTAGACCGATCGTCCGATGGAGCTGAATTTCCACGCAGCTCGCGTCTACTGTTCGAATTTCAACACACACCCGGAGCCCCTTGTCAACGGAGCACCTCATTGCCATGAATCACAGTAGAACATCTGATGGAAAAAACTTGCAGTGGAATTCTAGCTTTTTAAGTCTTGTCTAACTAGTTAGCAATGCGCTTGAAATGTTTCTAGTCCAAACGGCTCGAGTTGGTTAGGTAAGCCAGGAGCAGCCGCGATCGTGCAGGTGCGTTGGATGCTGCGAGATTCACACTTATCGCGGACTCTTGTGAAGAAACTGCTCCACCAGACGTGGCAGAAGAATTTTATCCTACTTAACCAAATCTCTGACTCAAACTCGAACGCAGGCATGCTACTCAAAATTTTCAGTTACATAATTTTTCCACTGAAAATGTCTTGAGTTCGACGTTTGGGCGATAGTCGCACCACATTGTTCCTTAATCGGATGAATCACAACGGGCTGAGTGAAACCAATTCATTACACAGACCTCCAGCTGAGCTGTATGTCAAAAATGGCTAATTTTAATAGTTCGTGACAAGCACTCATTGTCTAATTCAATTCATCTCGAAGTGCAGGGAATATTCGTGACATCCAGTGGCGGCCGAAGTGCTCCAAGCGGTTCGATTTCGGCTATTCTGGCCAACGTCGGTGATCCGAGATAGGCCTTCTATTTTGAGGTATGCCTTTTTAGTGATTTGACACAAATAAACGCGATAATTATGCACTAATACGCTGCCAGCAGGGTCATATAATAAAGTAGAAATAAATTCTATTTAGCACGAAATTTTACCCGATGACGATATCGTGCGGCGTCATTGTGCTTTTAATTTTGTCTAACCTTCGTCATACGGAGTGATTTTTTTCTTGTAGATTTCATATTTTTATATGATGTGAAGAAGTCAAGTCTTGCCATAAAAGAGATCTTTAGCCGTGACCACAATTATTTATAACGTTTTGCCACAATTAAAGAATTTTTTATAACATTAAAATGCAGCAATTGCACAAATATTTACTTTAATTTCTTAATTAAATACATGTCTCTTTCGTAAATTATACCTTGATTTAGGAGAAGATAGATGGCCATAGCTGCGTTTTTTTTTTAAACTTTAGACTTCAAATTTTGAAATGAAAATTTTGCAGATTAACTTTGAATCACCAATATGAATTTTTTTAAAGGTTTCAAATCTTTATTGCGTCATGATCAATTTCATTCCAAATCAAAATCTGGTTGGTTAGTTGGTTTAAACCCTTTGATCTGAATAGACGAAAAAAAATTAAGCTTAAGTAGACGGAATATTTAACAAAAAAATATTAATGCGAAACTTAAACGCATTTTTCTTAAAACATAATTTTTCAACCTTGCTTGTAGGATTCAAAAAAGCTAGAAAAAGGTTAGAATTTTATTATTTAGACTAAATTTTGACTTACGATTAATAAAGGGGTATCGAATCTTGGTAAGAACGTTTAGTTTCCTATTCCCACTATCAATGTGTAACTTTATATGAGTACGTAAGGGTTTTATCTAACGTAATTCCAAGGTATTTTACACTGTCACACCATAATATTTCTTGTCCACATAGCGATGGATTGGAAGATGATAGCTAGGCAGATCTTCTTCGTCTAGTGAAAAACATACATACATAGCTTGGGTTTTTGCTGCGTTTAGTTTAATTTTCCACTTGTAGAAATACTTTTCTAATGTGATTAGTCCTTATTGTAGAGAATCTAATTTTCGCTAAGTATACAAGACAATGTCATCGTAAAAAATTAGTGAGATATCATTTTCGATTCTAGGAAAATCTACTGCAAATAAATTATAGAGAATAGGTCCAAGAACTGATCCTTCAGAAACACCAACCACTGCCAATTGACAATTTAACCACTGATACTTGACAATTTTATTTAAATATGTTGTTAATGATTTTTTTTAAATTTAAATTTAATTTTGCATATTTGGCATGTCCTTATCAAGCTTTTTGCAACGCTGCCCCACATGCTACATATATTTTACGAAAATTTTACATTATTAAAATTAAATTTTTATCGCCAGAAACGAGTATGTGTGCAAAGTTTCAAGTCTCTAATCCATCAGGAAGAGATTTAAATATGTATATGAAATTTTGTAACAGACAAAAAGGGAAATAAAGCTTTTAAAAAGACGCAAGTTTCAACGAAAACTTTAAAATTGTGCCATTACAATAATTTTGAATAAAAATGTTTTATTCGTAGTATCTACCGGACGTAGTGAAATTCTTACTAATTAATAATATATGTAAACATATACATATATATGCTCTGCCTTTTTTATCATATTATACATATTAAGAAAACAGAAGTGCTTGCCTTCGGCTAATAGTAGAGTGAAATTTTGATGTGCAATTATTCTGGGTTCAGCTCAGTTCTCGTAATCGCGTGTCATATTAGACTCTAGACTAGTCTTATAGGTTTAATGATTAATTAGCACAAAATACTAAATATAAATCTATATCTAATAAATACAGTCAATTGCAATTATGCTTCTTAGGTTAAAATTTTGTTTGCAGACATTGCAGACAAATTTTTTTTATAATGTTAAGAAAATGAATGTATCTTCTAATTACGTTGTTGGTTTTAAAAGTTAATTTCTCATCATCCATCATTTCTTTTAACTTATTTTCGCCTACTGCAAAGCATACATGCGCCTACTCGTTAGCGCTAATATATTCATTGTTAATCTTTTAAAATCAAGTTAAAGTTTTTTATCACCAACCAAATGAACCTAATGAATGAATGAACGAATGAATGAATAATTACACGCATATTAATTATAATCAGAAGACATCAGCTTACTTTGTTGAAAGTCCCATTTCAAGGTGAGACTGCTTCCGGTGATCAATCCATCGCATCGCTGCTGCAACGACGGTTAAAAAAAATGAAGTTAGTGCGACTAACCGACAATTTTTAATTTAGTTTTAGCAGGAGATTATGTCAATTCGTATTTAATCTGAAATTATGCATCAATTCTGTTCGCATTTAAGTAGTTTATCCTGTGAAACCAACATCTCACAAACGTGATCAACTTTCAAATAGAGCACAAGAATATGATTGGTGCGTATTTTCTGCATTGGTATTTATAGTGATTTATTGAGTGTGAATAAGTGCTGAGAATATTATGCTCTTATTCACTTCTGACGACAATCTTATTTTCTGTAAAAACATACAAGAGACATACATATATCGACCTATTAAAAAATAATAGTCTATAATTTTTGCCCTATGAAACTTCAATAAAACGTCTCTAGAGTTGATGATTAATCTGTTTACCCTTCAAAGGATTTATTTTTTTTTGTATTTCTCAACGTCTATTTATTTTTCTTCTTTGGCTGGAAAGTATGATCTAATGTGGTGAGTGGCTAATTGTTGAGATCGCGAAATTATAAACTGATTCAGAAGGCCTCGAGCGGCAACATCAGAACAAAAATTAAATGCACTCTTCGACCATATGTACAAATAGGTACACCGTTTTTATGAGTATAGCTGCTGTATAAAAACTTCGATGATTTAATTACCGCCTACTTGATTTAACGTAGCGAAAATTTGAATAAATGAATAAATTGAGATCCAAGATTTTACTTTATTTGAACTGCTGTATGATAATTAGATAATTACTCTGATCTCACATTTGTGTACAACAAATATGACTGCGAGCAATAATTTTTGTGTTCGTTGGGAAATTTAATTATTAACAAAATTGTGATAATTTTACGAAAAATCAGTGGGTTATTTTAATGTTCTTCGTCTTTTGTGTTTAAATTGCGAAATTTGAATATTGCTTAAAACAACTAAATAAAATATTCCATTTAAAAGACAATTCAACTAGCTGTGTACCCAGTTAACATCAACTTTCCATTATCTAAACTTTCTAAGAAAACAATTGTTGCATTTTATACGCATAGGCTACGAGCTGACTTTTATACATGAATGGGTCATTTATGATTTTGTATGCACGTCAGCTGTCGCTACGATTTGCAAGTCGCAAACATACTTATGAAGGTGCATTGGCCACAGGAAATACGTAAATTAGGGTTGTTCTTTTTAAGGAGATTTGCTAGCTTATTTCTCTTGGCAATAAATTAAAAATAAATGTAAGTTAAATTTCGGCTCTATGTATACATCTCAGTATACGATTTCTAAAGAAGAAAAGTTATTATATATAGTATGCTCTTTAATGTAGTTTAAGAATAGAAATAATAAAGATGAAATTGTCATTCTAGAAAATTCTCTAATATTGAATTCTAAAGAATTTTCTCTTTTTTTCTACCCGACGCATTCAAATAGAATTGATTTGGTGCTAAAATTTACTCATTTGCTTGTCTTATATTCCTTAATTTCAAAATTTTCCTATAGATCTAACCGTTTATTAGTAAACCAATTATTTTTATCGTGACGCATGTTGTGTTATTTTTATTAAAGGTATTTTAAGCTTAATCAATAATACATATACATACTTTTGAAAGACAAAATAGTTCTTATACGCTACAAATAATGTGATAATTAGAAATATCAATCGATATTGATATAAAAATAGTTTCTCAGAAAGAAAAGATTTTAATAGTGAAATTACACTGCATGAAAATGTCAACTTAATATTGGATATCATTAATTCAGCTAGTTTTCCCGTATGATATAACATGAAATATTTTCTAGTCTGCAAGATTTCTGTGAAATCAATGGACTGAATGCCTAAATGAAACTATTTTATGTTTTGTTGAATAACAAAAAATAAATTGAAAGCAAATTTGAATAAAATTAAAGTTAAAGTTTTATTGGGGATACCGAAATCTAAAACTTGTTTTCATATTTCTTTCATATAAAATAATTTTTCATTAATTTTAGTTTTATAATAGTTATTGGTAATATGTAGGTAGTAAAACTAATTTGTTTTAATATTTACTCTTTTTCTGGGATTAAAATGGGAACCACGTGTCCGAAATGTTTTATTTTTGCCTATAAATTGAAAACCGCGTATTAGACACGTGATTTGAGTGCAGCTCTCTTAAATGTACAATAAAAATAAAAATATTTGCCTTAAGATTGATTTGCAAAAAAAATGTTTCAAATAATTTAAAATTAGGTTGTTTGAGAAATATCTCGTTCTATCGATTTTTATTTATAAAGAACATAATCAGAGTCGGATTTACCACGGAGCAGCCGGACAGGAGCCTTGCCCTCTCCACAAATCCCCGGATGTGAAACTTTTAATTTATGAATATGAAATTAATTTAGACTGAATATACTCTTACGCCGCAATTAAAATTACTTTTACGACTTTGTCTTGCAACACCTCATAAACTACGGCATGGAAAAATATTTTATTTGTTTAGACAATCGTTTAGAGAAAAAATAATCCTAACAATAAGATCAACTTTCTGTGACAAATAGATTCCGAAATATTAATTTATTTAAAATTATTAAAAATAGACTGCGCACGGCAATGAGGCAGGAACGTCTAGCATATCTGTCATTGCTTAGCATTGAGAGTGATTTGTGTAGTGAAATGGACATCAGAGAAATCATGAAGCCTCGAAAAATTCACGTAAAGTACCTTTCACTTAAATCTTATCACGAACTTATCACGAACATTTTTATTTTTTGTTTAATAATAAAAATTGGTTTTTTAATTGTAAAAATAAAATAGTTAATAGTTAGAAATATTCTTCAATTTAAGAGCCTCCACTTCATCCACTGCTCCAGGGCCTAATGCCGGTTCTGAACATAATAAAGTTTATAGTTTCTGCCCAGTCGAAACTTATTAAATCAAAGTTCATAATATTGTCCACTATCCTTAAAAAATTTCATGTAGAAATTTCAATGTTATACATAAAAAAATTGTAGATTTTATAAATAGCATCCAATATTTTTTTAGAAAGATCGAAAGATAACAATTCCAAAATCTCATAATTCAACAATTTTTGGATTTGGACTTGGACTTAGATGCACTTTTTAAATTTTTATATAATTCTAAAAATTAGTTTTGCATCTAACAGATCCCACTTCTGATAACTATCCAAATTAAAAAACAAAATAAGTAAATAAAAGAGATTAGAGAGGGTCTCATAAGTTAAGAAGAAAATATAAACTGAAATATTTTTGGGGCTTTAGGAGTATAAATTAATTTGATTTATGATGCCTTTCATGTTGATGGTGATCTTATCGATTTGTTAACCTCTAAAATCCGATTTAAACTTTGCACAATGTGACGCATAGGAAAGTACCTGAGGTCACCGTTGCGGTTAGCATCCTTTATAAAAGGTAATTGAAAAGAATTGATTTGCCAATAAAATCTATCACTTAAAAATCTTAAATTCTTGTATAAATTAAAAAGTAATAATATGCTTATTCCCTCGTGATACGTGAGGATAAAATGGTAAGTGATTGACGTGATCACTGCAAACACATTGCATTGAATGTAAATAAAAGACAAGAGTATTTTTGCTTGCGGCCCAAGATCAAAGAGATTTTCCCATTAAATCCGATCACCGGCATTGTTCTGCACCTAAAGATGTTTAAGTAAAATACCAAATGCTCTGTTCTCGCCTTTAATGCCACAATTTACATACAAAGTCATCATTTTGGAATTTACGGTGTTCGATCAGTACTCGGATATAAAAATGTACCATAATTGCATAAATTAAATTCAAATATCTGTTTGCCAAATTGTTCGTGGGTCTTGCCATCTTTGTATTGTTTTATAAATTTAAAAAGGTTGTTTAAAATTGAAATTAAGTTTTTATTAGTTAAGTAATAATAAACCATAGGGGTGCGTTCAATTAGCTTACATTTACTATTGATACCGAACTTATTAGCATTTCTATGAAG
The DNA here is from genome assembly GCA_963920795.1 of Eutolmus rufibarbis. Classification (NCBI taxonomy): domain Eukaryota; kingdom Metazoa; phylum Arthropoda; class Insecta; order Diptera; family Asilidae; genus Eutolmus; species Eutolmus rufibarbis. Next base: position 26,441,109 of record OY987208.1, on the reverse strand, counting down.
TGGACATGTTGTGTGTCATGTAACACAAACATAATCTGTCCGCGCGGACAAATGCAATTGGTGTGGGAGCAACAAAAGTTCTAAAGGTGAGTGGTACAAAAATGATATAAAGACGGATTAAATATGAGAGCATGCCCCATTGTGGTGGATCATAAACCGTCAAATCGGAACAGTTTTCACGTTGCTTTTTTTTATATCCTCTTATGCCTTGGCGGACTTGGAGCTATTGAATTACTTTACTCAAGAAAAGAGCTCCGAACAAAGTCGCTATTGTTCTTGAATTTTTCCGATGACAACATGTTTTTAACAAATTAGGCACCACATTAGGTCATGATTAATGGGATTTTTTCAAATGTTTAGAAATTATAAAATGGTAAAATTTAATTTTAAGCTTTTATTGTCTAAGGAATTCTAAGTAAAATAAAATATCACACGAATAAAAAAAAAAATAGGTACATATTTCTATTAATTATTTTAACTAAATGAAAAACTAAGTAATTTTAATCAAGGTAAATCTTGTAATTCTAAACCAAATCTGGTTTGATATATTATGAAACTTAATTCATAACACATTACAAAATAAATACATTGAAGGTGGTCGTATTCTCTCATTAAAAAGTTATGTTATACATCTGTTGCTGCCGTAATTAAGCAGGAAAAATAAGTTTGATTTATGTCCCATTCCTCAAAAGCAATTTTACTTACAAAACATGTACATGCTTTTTGTTTGTCTTATGTCACATTTTTTCCTATCAAATCCGACAATCTCAATATTTATTATACCACCTACAAGAAAAGCTATTTATCAAGTTTTTATAGTATACATATATGTTTTTTTTTTTTTTTTTTAAATGAAGGTTAATTTGAATTATAATTTTTTTTTCTTTCTTGTTTCAGTTTAACTTCGTTGGTAGGATTTTAGGACCACGAGGAATGACTGCAAAACAATTAGAACAGGAAACAGGATGCAAAATAATGGTGAGAGGAAAAGGATCGATGCGGGATAAAAAGAAGGTAAGAATTTTTTAACTTTATAAAATTTTCAAGATGTATAAATTTTATTTTAACTCTCAAGGTTTTTATTTTTTAAGTTACTTTCTTTGATATCTTGGATAGCACATATTAATTTTTCGATTTCTTCTACACATAGGTAGATTAAAAAATAAATTGTTCAATTTCATTAATTAGAATCAAAGATATCAAGGAAATGTACGATAACACTTTCTACCGATATTATAAATACGTCGTCGAATCTGTCAGCCGAAAACAAAATCAAAAATTGAATTAATTAAAAATAAAAACCACTGGAATATTACGTTTGCATGACGAAATTGAATGTTTGATTGTAAATTTGACTATATTACATTTTCGAAATATTAATTATTATCAACTAAAAAGTAAGAAAAAAACTTTGTCCTCTATAATACTAAAAAATAACAAAAGAAAAATAGACTTGCTACATTAATTTATTGCGGCGATATGACGAATCAAAATTTGAACTAAAATTTTCGAAAATGATTGAAAAATCCATTTTCCATATTTTGTCTCGTTTTTTTTTTTTTTTGGTTTGGCTCGAAAGAGGTTTGTAATTCAAAGAAATAATATCAGTCTTTGTAAGAATGTCTTAAAATCGCTTTTTTTGCTTTTAAATCACAGCCTAATTGAAAGGGTCTAATAGCAGATACTTTGTATTGTAGGATTTATTCAAAATTTAGATCTGATTACTCTCAAAATAAATGTTTTGTTGAAATAAATAAAATATTTTCCTATATAATTTATTTAAAAATAAAATTTAAAGTGTGGAAAAGAATTCGTCACGCACATTTCGAGCCATATCTTAAAAGTTGAAAGAACTCTTCGGGCGGGAGTGGAGCTATTTTTAAAAATTCTCCTGAGGCTAAGGGACGTAAAATCTCTTAATCATGAAAAGTGATTTAATTCTTGAGCTGAGACGAAAAATAAAGGAATCGTTCATTGACCCGAAGAAAACACCTTAGTGAAAAAAATTTTAATTTTTCTAGATTTCTCACCTCAATTGTTATACTTTCCATTTTTAAAAATTCCAAGATTTTTCAATTTGTGATATACGACAGCTTCTTTGGTGGCAGCTTTTTCTGGCAATGTTGGATTTAATTTAACAGAAAAAAAAATTAAGAAAAATATTCACATGAGTCAAATTCTGCCTCTAACTTGAAATAGACGTGTACATTTCAGGCACAGTGACAAGCGACTTTGATAGTTTTTCCACGTCTTCCGCGATCCATGATGTGTTTTATCTCGTCTATTTTTATTTTTTACAGCCACATAAACAGAACATTTTCTTGTTTTTTTTTTATTATTTCTTCCCTGACTAGTTCTGAGGGAAAGCGAAGTGAAATTCCTGATTTATTAGTCAAAGACTCCCACATGGGGAAAAGCTTAAAATGCTTAAATTTATACATCAAAAACCAACGACACACGCACTTGCGTGGACGTGGGTTCACAAAAATTGTTTACTTGGGTCTTAATAATTTCCGGAAATGTTTTTCGTTGTTATTTCAGGAGGATGCAAACCGTGGAAAACCAAACTGGGAGCACTTATCAGATGATCTTCACGTTTTAATTACCGTCGAAGATACAGAGAATCGTGCCAAATTAAAACTGCAACGAGCCGTAGAGGAAGTACAAAAACTTTTAGTACCTGTAAGTAAAATTCCATGTTTTATTTGTAAACGGAGATTGGAAGAATTCCAGCGTGGGTGGGGCTAAGGGTACTCAAAACTTACTCTTATTTATTCCAAGTAAGGTTTATAAACAAAAATTAAAAACCGTGGCGAAGTCTCGTAAAAGGTTGTTGATAATTGTATTTTTTATATCACAAATATTTCGCCGAAACCTGCCAATTTTATTTTAAAACGCTGAGAAAAAATCATTTGGTATGTGGGTCAGCGTTACCTGCCCTGCACCAAAAATCGAACATAAATATATAAAAAAAAAATCTTTTCTCTCAAAACAAAAGATTAAGAATAAGATTATAATTATCCTTCAACTCAACGTTAGTTTGGATTAAGTTATGGAGGCTATTTTTTGAATTTTACCTTTAGATCTTTCAAAAAACACTTTCGCAAAGAAATTTTCTCTCGTTTTATTTCTAAAGTGATGATATTAATTTCAAATGAGTGTTTATTTCAAGTATATTTGGCGCGTATGATAAATAAATTGGAGGTACAAGATATGTATATTTACATTATTTAAGATACAGAAATAAATAAGTCTTTATTACAAGACTTTTATAAATAAGGTACCTTAAATTTTAATTTAAAACAGTTGTAAGTTGGGAGTGGATAATTAGGTTTTAAAATTGTGATACGCCTATATTATCTTATTTTAATTTTAATAATCAAATAAATGTTCCTAAATGACTAATTTTCCAAAACATAACCGCTCTTGTCGATATTGGGTCAATTTTCTCTCTGACATAGTTCGTTTTAAGTATCCAAAAATACAAAAATAAATATATTTCGCTACATCTTAAATTAATGCAGACTCTGCCACTGACTCACGCCTTTTACTTTCTCCGACGCAAACCAGAAACAAAGATTAATAAATGCGGTCATCTTTTGAAAAGGGGATTTTAGAGTAAACAGGGTTCATTTTCTTACAAAAAGAACCAAATTAAATTAATTATGATTCTTTTTACTGACAAATTATATGGAAACGGTTGACATTGAACATAGGTCGAGTTTAATCTTTCTAACAAATAGTAGAACGAGAATTTCTCTTGAACTATTTGGGTCCAAATATGGGTAAAAACATTAAAAAAGTTATAAAATTGCATTTACTAATGGATGAGAATAACTGAAATAAATGAAGTTAGAAGGTATTAAATATGAATTTTGAATGAATTATGAATATCTAATATTGGTTTATTTTACTATTTATATTAGCTTATTCAAAAAAACCAAATTAGAATTTTTGTTTTATTTTTTTCCGGAAACAATTCAACGAGTTTTATAGGTAATAAATATAAAATCACTATGCAATACCAAATGGAAAATATATTACATTTCTTAAGTTTTTCTGTCTCTGGATGTATCAGCATCGGTTTTTCTTAACCCAGCGCGCGCAGAAAACCTAGTCAATTTGAGAAATTATTATAAAGGTTATATGGTGAAAAAAAAAATTAAATTGATGATTCAACATTCTTTATTAACTTTTAAACTATATATAAGAAAGAAAATTAAAAAAAAAAATTTTTTTTTAATATTAACATTATTTTTTTACATATATAAATGTCCTATATTTTTAGACAGTGTCTGCACGATAACTCAGTCAATCTCAGTCTCGGTTATTATTAAAAAATTTGTTTTTCATTTTTTTTCTTATACATAGTTTAAAAGTTAATAAAGAATGTTGAATCAACAATTAAATTTTTTTTTTCACCATCATATAACCTTTATAATAATTTCTCAAATTGACTAGGTTTTCAGCCCGCACAGGGACATGTGAGCCCTTAAAGAGACATTTAATAAAAAATAAAAAAAACTTAATGTGATACTTCGAAAATATCCATAAAATGGTTTTGTGATACAAAATTCATCCCAGGGGAACGAAATTAATAATTTTTAATAATTTTGTTATAATTTAAACTCAATTTTTGAAGAGGTTCTGCACTTAGTTAAATAAGTCAGCTCAACATGTTAATAATTTAAAATAATAAAAATGAAATTTTCTTAAAAATAGCAAGCTGAAGGCGAAGATGAACTTAAGAAGCGACAACTTATGGAGTTAGCGATAATTAATGGCACATACAGGGACACCTCCACAAAATCAGTTGCTGCAGGTATGTAACAAATTTTGACCTTTTCGAAAAGATGGTGAAGTTTAATGTGAGAAAAATTATTTGCTTAATAAATAACCCAAACATAAAATTAATAACGCTTTCTTCCCAAAAAAAAAAAAAAACATATATATAAAACAAAACACAACAACTAGAGACCAGTGAAGCTAACTCGGCTAACAATGCAGCACGTCAATTACTAAACATTTCATTTATGAATAGTTCCGTTTCTTACAAAAATTTGTCATATATCAAAAGTATATCCCCAAAAATTGCAGCATGCGAAGAGGAATGGCGGCGCGTCGCAGCCGCTGCTGCTGAAACACGTCTTCTTTCACCAGCCATGCCCGGTCTGGCTGCCCAGCAGCTGCGGGCCCCAACAGCCCCACTCGGAGCCCCACTTATTCTTTCACCCAGGATGTCAGTTCCCACAACAGCCGCCAGCATACTTTCAGGATCAGCTCCTCAAGCCCTAGACCACCCCGGGCTGATTTACGCGACGCCCTACGGGGACTACACGAACTACGCCGCCCTCGCAGCCGGAAATCCCCTCCTCACGGACTACGCAGATCATAGCGGTGGGTTATTTGCTAGATAAGCACTCAATGAGTTTAAATATCGTAATTAAATTAAATTTAAAACAAAAATATTACAAAACCTAATCAAAATAATTTATTAATTTTTATTCTGAATAACAAAATAGGTGAAAGATTTCAAGTCAGAATAAATACGGAACAGGGCTTTATTAGAACTCAATTAATAGTGCGATCGAATTAAAACAGTTAGACGAAGAAAGCAATAGACATAATCCATGATATTCACACCAAAACACGATTAAGGAATGTTGAAAAATATGAAAATATTTTCCTTTTTTCCTAACATATCGCATTTTCGATTTAGTCAAACACAGCCATAATACTCAATGCATTATTTGTAGCATTTCTAGCTTAATACGCTTTGTTTATACTTAGAAAACGTGCCATCACTTCTTGATATTCCATTGTAGAGTTACTTGCATGCAGCGACAGTATTTGCGAGTAATTATTATTAAAACAAAACCCACTGCAAATACTGTTTTCTTTTATTGCCGCAGACCTTGTTGAGGAGGAGATAAAATATATTTTGCGACGAATTAATATCTGCACAATTTTATTTAATAATATTTCCTACATAAAAACAAGTATGGTTTTGTAAACGAAACAAATTTCACATATTTTACATTTAAAATTTTTAGTTCCAACAGTGATAATTACAACTACATATAAAGATAAAATTTTAAATAATTCCTGCATAGTTCTTTCTGGGAAAAAACAGTCATACAACTTCTTAAAAAAACTTTTATAAAGTTCCTTAAAAACTGTTATACAGTTCATAAAAAAATCATACATAAAAAAAATTGGTTATATTCAATTTAAAAAACTTAATTTGGAATAAAGTGTACTTATAGTATCATGAACAAATTATACCTACATATATTCTTTTTATTATATAATATTAGCCTGAGTTCTTTATGTTTTTCTGAAAACCAAAGTACTTTAACATTTTTCAGAAAAATGGGGATACTAATTAATTTGGCTTAAACTTCAAAATATAACAACGAATTTGGCTTCTTAAAATATTTTCCTCCAAGAGATCTTAATAAATAACTGATATGGTTTGCAATTTAGACGAATTTTTAAAAGATTAAGGTTGGAGTTTTCCTGATATGGATCCTAAAGAGATTATTAAATTCTTTAACAATTTTTTCAAAAACGTGACGTTAAAACATTTTCATTTTTAGATTCTTAATTTGTAGGACAAATTCTATTGTATATAAATTCAACAATTTTTACCCATCAAAAAGTGGTTTAATGGTCTGATCTATTGTAAATCGTAATTAATCAAGTCAATATTTCAAGATTTTGTCATCTATTGGAGTGATTCAGTTCAAGGAGAATTGCTGAATTGCGAAATTGAATCAGTTTTTCAAGTATCGAAATGTAGTTGTGAATAAATTAAAAAAAAAAAAAACTAAAAATAAAAATATAAAGCCATACAAAGCGTCCAAATCACAAGGTCTGTGCAGTAAAATTGTGGCCATACTTAAAAACACTAACGTAACTAACCACAATTCTGTGAATACCACATCACAAACGAACCAAAAATTAAAAAATAAAAGCAAGATAGAAGACAAAGTATAATAATAGTTGTGATTGCTAATCTTCTCTATAATGTGAATTCTACATAGCTTTTATTTGTTTTTATTATAAATTATTTTTTTCTATTATATAAATTTTTGCAGTTGGTCGATATTTGCATGCCGGCTCCGTGTTTTAAAGAAAAAACAAAGAATTAGGCAAATACCCTCTTCGCATTTGAAGGGCAGTGTTTTCTTGACCCTTATTGATATTCTCATATATAATATAAAATATATTACTTATTATCATAGTTGTTATTTTCCTTAGAATTTACTCTGTGTATGTAGTGCGTTTTCTTAAGCAATGATTTTTTTTAATTGAAAGGATGTGAGTTATAGGCAGATTTAGATTTTTCTATTTCAGTTGTATTTTGTACATTGACTATTTACTTTTAATTAGAGAAGTCAATTTAAGGCTATTTTTTAAAATAATAAAAAGAAAAATGAATTTATATACTATACATTTAAAAATGTTATTATATAAAATAATACTCCAAAACGTAAACATTGTGAATAAGTGTTAAAGGATCAAAACAGACATCACGGAACATCAAAGTAAACGCCATAGTTTTTTTTTATAAAAAAAAATTTAAAAATTTTAAAAAATCTTTAAATTTTAGGGCCATAGAACTTATTTAACTTGTACATAATAAATGTTAATTAATGTAGATATTTTGGGCAGATTTTGTAGAGTGGCCAATATTTACAATTTCTCAATTTTAGAAATTATTATTATGTTATGTTAATCGTTTTTAGGTAGGTGGTGGTTATCGCGTTCAGTTTTGAAATCGGCTTATTGATAATTTATTTTCATTATATTTTTGTTTTATTGTTGTGTTTTAACCTGTAAAAAAAATAAATGAAAAAAATACGGCTGATTTGCTTTGAATGATATGTTACTTTTGACAACAAATTTGAACATGGCTTAACCAGTAAAACTTGTGTGCAATAAAAAAAAATATGTTTGTATAAAAGAAAAACTATTATTCATGTCATTTAATTAATAATTGAGCGAATGAGCTTTTCAGTTTGAATTATGTGCGATATAATAACTTTTTCAATAACTTTCTTCAATCCTTTCCATCACAAATTTTAAATTTATAGAAAGTGGATAGTAATTTTAATTAAATTGCTCTCTATATGATAAGACGTGAAATTTAACAAAAATTTTACTTTCCATTCTATAGATTCAACACTAAAATTTCTGCAGTATGTTGCATCCCCAGAATCCAGAAGATGCCATTTAGACACGAGTTGTTTTTACACACCGTGTTAAATAAACTTTTATTTTTCTCCTGTTAAAAATTTGAATAAAGATCTTGTTTAAGCGATAATATTAAAATCCCACTGAGAGCATGAGATTTACGATTTTTGTACATGCTGCTCGAATGTGGGTTTTGAGCAAATTTTTTTAAATTTCGTGTCTAGACACGTCATAGCAATTATTTAAAATCTTAGAATCCATGTAAATACTCTCTACGCAATTTTACATTCAAAAGACCTTATTTTAATCTAAAATTCGACTCTATCAAAAGCTTTTTAAATATTGAAATTATTTCTAAATAGTTAATTTTCAATCAATTACATCTATGCTTAGGTTTTGAAATGCATACATATAAAAGAACCCCTATACAAAATTGTCTCACTTTTTAGACGTTAAAATTGGAAAGTTATTCATACATACAAAGTTTATGTTAGTTCTATTTATAAGATATATTAGTTAAATATTTTTTGTACATTAAAAGTGAAATGAAATTAATTTAGAAGTAACATATCATTCATTGAAGCTCAAAAAATAAGAATTATATTTTTGCTTGATATTATTTTATTTTTGCATCTTTATATGTATTTACATTTTGTTTAAATAGATTTGATAATGTGGTTAATGTCAGCATCGCAGTAAAATTGCTTCTTGTTTTATAAAAACACAAAGTATTTGTAGCTTTTATTTTTCTTTCAAAAAGTTAGTTGATTTTTGCAATCTCTTTTATAAAACGATCTGAGAATGCAAGGATCCAAGATGTTTACATTAACACATATCATAAAATCTTTTGAATCAGAAGGTGCTCCCTTTTGTGAATAGTTTATGTAAAATTTTTATGATTATATCGCATAGAATAAAAGCAATAAACCTTAATCAACAAAAAGAAAAATTAAGAACTAAAGTGCGAAATCATGCGCTGGACTTACACAAATATTTAATTTGTTTTGAAATATATCAACATCCGTCCAGATACAAAACTAGTCAAAATATTACAACTCTTATACGTTTATAAATTGTTTTACAAATCTATAATTTCCGTCTTCTTCTCAAGAAGAATTTTCTTATAAGTTAAATGTTACCATTTTAGTATTAAACGCGTTTTAGGATTAGGATATAGTACTTTTATCAATATATCACCAAGTGAATGAACTATGTGAAGAAACGTTTTGACTGGAAAAAAAATAGGCCATTTGTGTTGAAGTAAAGGCTGTAATTATGAAATGTTCTAGTGGCTTTCATAAGAACTGAAATATTGTTAAACAATTTGAATTTTAACATCATTCCATTTAAAGTGCATTCACAAAACGTATTTATTTGAGAAATGAGTATGCATGTGTGCTATTAATGTCTCAAAAGACTTGTAGATGTTGCAAATTTTAAGGGAATCATTTCAAATTTTCTTCAAAGTTTTACTTGTAGCTTTTTTGCTGTTAGTAGTTTTGTAAAATGTATTCCCTTTGGTCAGTTACAAAACATATTCACATAGTTCATGAATTAATTCTACAGAGTAAACGATTTCCATGAAATTTATAAAAACAATATTTTTACCTTTTTAAAAGAAAAAGAACTCAAATAATTATAACTTTAAGAAGGCTGTTTATTTATAAAGAACAGTATTCCTTGCCTTTTCGCATTAGATTCAAATCAAACTAGAAAAAAAGATGTGTGTTCATTGTTTGGTATCTTAACACAATAACATTGGAGCATTTGTTTGGTGTCAGTAGATTCGAAATCGCTGTTTTTCTACTTGTAGCATATTTTAAAATTAGTAATTGGACGTATTAAAATATGAAATTACTTAAAAACAATTACTTTAATTTTGATGCAGTATGTTTAGTTTGTTTGGTATTGTAAACTTATAAGTAGATTTGAAATTAGAATTTTGAATTTTGGTAGAAAACACAATGCGATTTCAAATATGTTGTGTTTACTATTTCGAAACTAGGTGTCTTAATCAATTGATATAAAAATACATTTTCAGAATATATACAATAAAAAACATTTCTACTGATATCAAACAGCTTTGGTTTTTTTAACACATTTTGGTTAATTTACTTTAAAAATTCAAATAAAAGGGACCAAGAACAAGAAGCAAAATAATCCTAAGATTAACGCGTTTTTTTCTAATAATATATTTTTATTAGAAATGGATTTAACGGTACTAAAATGGAGTCGTTTTTAACCACTTAAAATTTATTTAATAAATAAAAATTGTTTTCTTTCGTTTATTTATTTTAATTTAAAGTTACACATAGCGTTCTTTAAAAATCGTGCAGTTTTTTTTTTTTATGTGCAGATTGATAAAATAATTCTTTATTTCATAGAAAACATACGAAATATAAATAATTTATTTTATGCAAGTTTAGAGGAAAACGAGATTACAGATTTTTTATATAAATCACGTAAATATCAAGATCTTAAACAAGAACAACTTTTGGAATTATGTATGCAGGTATTACGATATCGCATATACTTATGAATTTTAACATATTGCTTTACTATTAAAAATATTAAAGGAAGAAAAGCATAAAATTATGTTTTTCAGCTAATACTCAAGATTAGAAAATTCAACTTTAAAAATTGGACATTTTTTCTTCACAAACTTCACATGAATTAATAAATAATTTTTTTTATAATTATCTAAGGCGCTCTAAACTACAATACATACCATGTAATGCGAAAAAAAATTAATTAATATAGAATTTTGTCAATCACAAGCAAAGGCAAAATTTCAGTGTAAGTTTTAAATTTCACATTTTTGAATTTTTGAAACTAAACACATTTTCGAATTATCTGGAATATAATTGGATAGTTGAGAATTATAGAATGAAATTTATAAATCCAACAATTATACATATTTTGTCTCTTAATGCATTTTTTGTTAAATATTTCTTCAAAATTATTCCTGCAGTCTCTAATTAAATTCATTTCAATTTATTTTCGTTTTATTAAAGTTGTACCGAACGTTCCATAATCGGTTTTTTTTATGACAATATTTTATTTTGTCCGCGACTGCTTCAATATTACTTTTTACCATGTCGGTTAAAATTTTCTAAATGATATAATCAAATTTAATCGCATTTACCTTCACGTTTACAATGCCTGGAAAAATATCTTCACCTTAATAAAGTAGAGACTACTTCATACTCTTTTTCATTAGAAAATTTATTAAATCGAACTTCAAATTTATCCAAATAAATAATAAATAAATTTATTTAGCAACTTTTAGACCATGTTAAAATTACTTTTATAGAATTTGTTGGTCGTATGCATCATGAAAATTCACCCTTCGCTTCTTCTAATGAATCAAGAGTAAACAACTACTAAAAAATGGCTTTCTAACAAAACTTACCTCAGTGGTTGGGGAAATTGAAAAAAAAAACAACAGAATTAAAACAAAAAATAGTTAGCTCTAACTAGGCGATGTCTAATACCCACTTTTTATTAGATCCATTCCAGATGCAAAAATGTGTTTGGTTTATACATCCCACGAATTGGACATCCTGATCTTTTACGAAATGGTTCTAAGATCTAAAATGCTCACATAAACATTAAAAATATGCATATGAAGCCATTTACCGTATTACATAAGTAGAAAGCCAAAGAATGCATATAAAGCAATAAATAATTATTCCACAAGATATAAGTTATACAATTATTTTTTTTTTATTTTTATAAATATATAATACTATATATTTTTTACGTTGATTTTATATTGAAGATCTGTAAAAGAAGTTTTCCTATGCGGCGCGACGGTAGAAATGGTTCAGTTGATCGGTTGAAAAAACAATAACCGATTAGGGAAGAACACAATTATTGCAAAATATTTAGACATAAACAAAAATATAAACATTTATAAAAATGAACAAAACATTAAAACTAAATATCGTTTTATAGTAGGAGCAATAAAACAACAGAGGCGTTTGGCTAACAGAGAACATCCATATCAGAGGGCTGGGGCTCTCTCATAGACACATTCAGCGCAAGAAACGCAATTCAATAGCAAAGTTTGTTGAAATTTAAGATATTCAATTAATTAAACGTATAAAAAAAAATATATTAAAAAAGTAAAAAAATAAAATCTAAATTAAGCTACGAAAAATAAATAACAATAACTAGTAAAGTTGGCGTGTTTCGGACGAATTTATAATCAGAAGGCGAGAGAATGATGCGAGAGAGCCCCTAAAAATAAAATAAAAAAAGATATTCAATAATATTCTATCATTTCAGCCCAAAAGGTTAGTTTAAATTTTTTTGATAAAATTTTTTTGTAGATGTTAAGCTTAATTTAAGTGATATAGTAAGTAAAGTTCTAGTTTAGTCAAATTCGCTGGTTCTCGACCTTGTTTCTGGTCGGTCGCTGTAGACGGCACATGAAATACTTCAGTGTTACCAAAACAATACCAGTGATTGTTTTTAAGAAGACAAACATTATAGCTAGTCCTGAATTTTTAGTTTTTATAAAACATATGTGTCCTCTACTTTGAAAGTTGGGGGTGTTATTTTTTTTTCCACAACAGGAACAAGCGTAGTGAACCAGCGTCACATTTAAGCAACCTCGTTCTACTTAGGTCAATACTTTCCAGAAAAATAGGATTTTGTTTTTAGAACGTTTGAGCATAAATAGAAAACAAGCATTTGGCCAGTGCATATTTTCTATTTTGACATAGTTTATAAAACTTTTTTTTTTATTGTTGACTTGTGCCTTTGTGAAATTTTTTTTATTATTTAAAATTTTATACATAATTAAGCGCGTTTTATATTTACCAGTATATATGACTGTTTTTTTAAAAAAAACATAAATGCAAGCAAAAGAAGAAATAAATCATTTCAATATCAAATCACTTTGAAAATGCAATATCTGAGTTTTTAAATTCATTTTAAAAGTCCAAAAATATATTTAAAATAATTAAAATGAAAAACTCTCGTAAGACCTCTGATCAATTTATTATTATTATTTTTTTTTAGTTTATTATCTCAGATTAGTCGTTGTGTTATTTCAAATTTTTAGATAGGATTTGCAAAGTAGGTGCAACATGAATGTTATTAGATCAGTTTTTATTATTATTATTAGTAATATTTTTGTTCAAAATATTATTGTAATATATAGTAAAGAAAAATTCTTTGAAGAACATTTATATAAATAAAGATAATTGATTTTAAAGAAAAATCGAAATCCCTCGTTTTTTATTTATTGATTCTTCTGAAGATGAGGGCTATCTGTGAACAATTCAATTATATTTCTATATTTTTGGACATTAATAATAATTTATTTTGTTAATAATATGATAATGGAAATTGTGTTGACAATTGTTTAAAAGCACAGTATATTTGATGAATTGCATGATTTCGGGCTTGATTTTATAATACTTTAAATTGAGTTCTAGCGTTAACCATGTTGAATAAACACAAATTCCAATATCTCAAAAACATAAATTTGGTTTGAATTTAATAATGTAATCGTTTAGCATGAATATTCTTGTTGACACAAATATTCTTTCTTAGAAATTAATTTAAATTCAATTACACGTCGAAATTGAAAAGCACTACGCCACTTTAATTTTAATAAAGCAGGATATTTTTTTTTTAATAAATTATGATATTACTTACATCTATTTAATTTTAACATTTTCGTTAAAGTGTAAACCCTTTTTTACGAAAGGGATAAATATCTCTTAGAAAACATCATATCAAATAATAAGACTTATTCAATTAGTTTGATAACAAACTAAAGCGAAAATTACGTATATTATTAAAAAGTAAAATAAATTAAATATACTTACATCTTCGTAGTAACATATTATTTACGTCAATTAACTCAGGAATCAATAAATAACATTTTTTTAATTTTGTTGCTTTGTCAACAATTTTACTCTTATTCGATGCAATGCAATATTTTATAAAATTCAGATCACCTCTCTGTTTCTGAATCTTGCATCTCAGCCTATTATGAAATTTTCAGAAAACTCGGACAATTATTTCCAGGTAGTTATGAAAAGTTCTTAATAAGTGGGATTCACTTTAAAACTTTTCGAAGAAAATATATCAAGCACTATAAAAAAATGCATGGATTTTAAACCAAGAATACCTAGAATTGTTTAAAATTTGTATTCAAGTTAGTCATGTTAATGTGACTTAAAATTATAAAAAATCGTGGGCCGCCCATAAAAGATGAAAATACATTTTAAAATTGTTTGCGGCAGGATTTTTTATTGTTGCTTATAAATAGTTTTCTTTTTATTGCGTTCCAGAATAAAGAATTAAATTGAGATACTGAAAACCTGATCGGCCTGTGTATTTTTTAAATTCAGCGTAGACCTTGTTCAAAATATAGAATGCAACTAACTAGTTTTCTCTTTGAAGTAAAGTGTATTATATTACATTGCAATAGCTTATTTATGTAATAAAATAAGATTAAAAAATTATCTTATTACATAAATCGAAAAAATATTAGTCAACAAGAAAGTAAGAAGTTAAAGAAAATACTCTAAAAAATCTAAGATTTAAGTGAATTGTTCACCGATTGCCCTGATAACAAAAAAAAAAAGCAGTTTAATCAAATTGTAAATCGCCTTATATCCATTTTAATAAATAACTATATTTCGGCAGCATATTGAAAATTAACAAATTAAAAGTCACAAATTAACATTTGATCATATTTCAGTAATAGTTAACTCAATTAGCGTTGCCTAACCACTCATTTAAAAAAAAAAAAATTTTAGCGGGAAATAAAATAATAAATTTATCGAAAAAGTAATTTTCATCACTAACGAATAAAATTACAGATAAACTAGAGGCACGAGGAAATTCCATTATTTGCTGCGAAAAAATCTAAACAATTAATTAGACTAATATGAATATATTACAATGATATGCATGCGATGCTAGATAAATTGTTAATTTCTTTCCGATCAAAAGAGAGACTTAGGTTTTGAACAAGAGCCGGGCCAAACACGAGAAATGTTCGAACGAGGGCGGACGGGTACGATTCATCAACAATCACCTTAAGGGTGCGGCCCCAATTGGAAGGATAAAGAAATGAAAAGATATGCGTAATAATTTTTTCGTATGTTACTTTATTTATATTCACATTAATTAATTAAATACATATCCACTCTTATGTTTCTTCTCACATATATAAGCATACTTTTTACCTAAATCCAGCCACGTCAGTTTTTGTGCTTTCTAACGTCTCACGTTGTCTATTTTATTACATAAGCATAAATATTATATACCTGTTTTCCAGTATTAACTACATAACAAAGTTTCTGTTGACTAAAAATCTCTAGAACTAGTGAAAACAAATTAATAATGAAAAGGTAGTGGGTAATAATAAAATAAATTAACAACACTCTTGCATCGCATTGCTTTACTTTATTTACAGTTTTTTATTAAATTATATATCAAATCTACTGCAGCCTAAATCTCCAAAAATTAATAATAGTATGAGATAATGTAACGAACAATGTTATAACATTCTTTTTCCTTACGAGAACGGAAAGAACTTAATATTTTTGTTTAAAATCAATAAAATGTAATTCTACTGCTAACACTTCATGGCACCTCTTTTTAATAAAGTCTTCACACCAGTACGATGGTATTATAACATTTATTATATCTATTATACTCGTAACTATGGCAATTTCTAATTCATGAATTTATTTATACTTTTTATATCTTTAGTTCAATCGAAATTATATTTAAAGTTTTTCGTCATATTTTTTGCTCGTTTAATTCTAAATTAATTGAAATGTACAATCAATTAATTTATGCAGTGAATCGAGTTATTCTTTCACTAGACAAAGACAAAAATAAAAAAAACAAAAAAAAAAGATACAAAAATTATATAGTTTTGCTAATATTTAACTAACCAAAGGCCAAGTTAACTAAATATTTATATATATTTGTCTACTCTAGTTTAGTGTTAATTGTCAAATTTTAATATAATTACGTGATAAAATTTTAAGTCAAAATATAAAAAACATGTAACTAAACACGTAACTGCTCGATGTTAAGGGAACTTATGCTATTATACATATATTCTCAGCTTTCACCGCAATATACACTAATTTTATATTCATATTGCCTAAATTTTATTCTTAAGCTTACACATATATTTTATTTCAGAATTTCCAATTTCTATTGTTCAGTAATTAACTAGATAATTACTGCGGAAAGGGTATCAACAAATTGATGAAAATTATTCCCGGATCCGCTTTAGAATCAAATCTTGGAAAAGAAACAATTCGTCAATCACTGACTGTGTGAAATACTTGTTTTTGAATTAATATCATAAAATTTAATATTTCCTTCTTTATTACCGGTTACAATTATCGTGTGGGAAAGCCTTTATTTTATTTTGAATTATTTTCTATTTTTGTTCCTGAGAATAGGTTTTTTGTCGCCCTAATATTTAAACCGTTTACTTTTTTTAAATTTAACTCTGAGTCCTTCCTGGAATGATACGTAGCCCTAGGGAAAATTTTGAATCATGAACTACACTTAATAAAAGTAATTATGTAAATTTAGCGCAATTAGTAAATGATACTTACCATGGTGCAAACGCAAAACTAAATTTCGCAAGGGATTTTCAAAAGAATTTAATTGCCTAAAATTTAATTTGAGTACATAAATCATATCTTAATTCGGCATATTTGAGTAGGATTGGATCCACAATTCAGAAAAAACAAAAATCTCGGGAAAGCAAAGTCTCGAAAACGATATTCCGAAAAAGGTGTGAAAACCGCAGAAATTCCATAATTTTAAAATATAAATTTCAAAACATTTAAATTTTGAAAGTCGTGGAAAATTATTTAATTGTTTAAAAAAAATGTTTGTTCTGCTAAGCTTCTTAAAAAAAATTGAATGTTTTTATTAAGTTAAATTCCTGAAAACCGCCGTAGAAAGGTATATTGGATAATAAAATTAATTATTTCCTAATCTTTTTTGAGCTGATCTTGCGTTGAAGAAAATCAATTCAAATAAAAATAAATCATCTCCAACGTTTTATTGTAATTATAAAACCACTACCATGAAATTTGTTCTCAAGATTTTGGGGTTTTCAAATTTCGATTTTGAGATTTTTCGAGATTTCGTTACTCTTCTATTTAAATAATGTTTAAAATAAAAAATTTTATATAAAATTCTGGACACAAAGCTCATTGGGATCAGACACATGAAGCGGGGTCAAAAAGGATGAAAAGTGGTATTTTACAAATATGCATCTACATATCAGACACCGATGAACTTTTCGACGAAAATATACTTATATATTTTATGATATAATAATTAATCATAATTAAGTGTAGCAATTAATAATAATAATTAATTTATCAATAATAATGCTACAAAGAAAACTTTTAAGATAAACAGACAGCAAATTTCCTCTGACCGTTTTGGTAGCAAATTGTCTCAGCTAGAAATTAACTCATATTTATTTGTTGGTTATTGTTAAAAATTTACCTTTTTCGAAATATTTGCACTACACCACTTTACTTCATGTTTAACTCCGTCTAAGTAACCACGCATGCGCTGGATCGATGAAGAACGCGCGCATATATTTTAGAAGCCCCATGTTCAAATTAATTTCCAACTTTCGATATTTTTATGTTAATTTTTTTGGACTAGTAGTCCAATAATGTTATATTTTTTACGAAAGTAGGTTCAATTTTAAATAAAAATAGTATTGATCCATGCCTAGGATTATAAGTATCAAAAGAAGATAGAAAGTTAAATCCTGAATTAGTTCAAATATCATTCAATTCCTGAGCATAGTCCTTTCTAGGTAAGTTTTTATTAATCACCATGTAACTAACCACCAATGATTATGTGAATTCAAGTACTATTCAATACCCGACTGATACAATTATTAATGTACTGACTTTTTAACCGACTTAAAGAGAGTAGATTCTCAATTCTATCCGTATTTTGAGGGGATTAAATTAAATCTAATAAAAATAGGTACAATGGAGTTTTTTTAATTGATTTCAATTTCAGTAAATAATTGTAAAAATTTAAACATTGGTATGATAGTGTTTTTAGTTTAGCTATTTCAATATCCAGATTCATTCACAAGCTAATACTAAAAGGTGTGGATAAAAAATTGTTTAAAAAACATTGAACCGCCTTCAAAAATTATTTACACTTTAAAGCTACAAAGAATAAAAATTTTAAAACAAGCAGCAGTGCTTCAAAATTGCAATAAAAAGCGAGTCGTGATTTACTTTTTATTTTGTGAAAGTATTAAAAAATTTCAAAATTTATTTTTTTTTCAGATTAATTAACTATTCGATTTTTGAATCAAAACTTGATTTTTTTTCAAAGTGCGACTCAATTTTATTTTTTACCGGGATTGGAACAAATTTGTGTTTAAACTTTTTGTGTTTTTAACAGTTCAATTCAAATAATTTATTACAAATAATTTAAAATATATGTGTATATTTACGGTGGAGTTTGTTTATATAAAGTCCCGCTATCATTGAGCAAATAAATATAAACATAAGTATTTTTTTTTTAATTATTGTATATAACTTAAATTCATTTAGAATTTGACAATTAAAACTGCATTTTCACTTGGTAAATGAAGAAAAGTGCGGCATAAATTTATATTAAATTTGTTATTTATTTATGATTATTGTTTTTTATAAAAACATAAATTGAACAAAAACACGATCTTTATTTACCCAGTTTTGAAACAAAAGTAATAAGGAATCAATCCTTATATAAATTGCCAATATTATTATTGTTTTTTCCAAACTGCTAAGAAGCTTTTATTATTTAATAATTAAAAATTGAATATAAATGAAAAAAAAGGATATCCGGCTTTACTTTTTGTTTCTTTTGCACGTAGTTTATAAGTTTTAAACTTATAAGTTAGATTTAATATTTGAAAAATATCAAAATTGAACATTTTACTAACAATATTTTTTGTTTCTCTTTTCTTTCTATTTTATGCTAACAACGTGGTGCCATGGTAGACAAATTGAGACAAATCTAAGACAAATGCTATGATGTTACGTGCTAACATGCAACCAAAAACAAAATCTCAGAAAAAAAAACCATAAATAAGCAAATAGCCAGCCACTAATAAAAATCGTATCATCATCTTCACCCCAGCGACTACTACTACTACTACCACTATTTACCTATACTTCACTGTTTTGTGTGCCTGTAAAAAAAAAACAATACTTCTCTCCACGATAATTGTTCTAATAATAGAAGATTATTGGCGAATACATCAACATGAAATTTTAATATTCGTTTCACAACAGCTAAGTTGATCAGTGGAAGTTCACACGCACTTGCACTCGGAGGAGATGATTTAAAACATAAATATATAAATATATATATATATATATATATATAAAAATCTTCCACGTCCGGACGCATATAACCGCCCTTTGGTAGGTATTACTTCTTTAAGACGATTTGTAATTAATTAAGAAAATAGGCGTTAAGTTTGAAGCCATAATTAACATATAAGTTTAAAAAAAGGACTTTTTTCTTATTGTTGTAATTTCGTTGATAAAATTGGGCAATTCATCTTACTTTTACTATAATTATAATATTATTTTTTTTTTGCAATTGTATCGTACACATTTTTTTTTTTTTTCTCAAATTCATATTTAATGTTAACAAATTTAGCGCAGCTTAAAATTGCATTTACACGTTAGGTATTTATGAAGTTGTTAATCTCACAATGAAATTAGTTTGCGCTTATCTCAGAAGCTCATTAAAGTACTTAAGTGCGTGATTATTGAATTGAATTTGTTTTATATTTTAGAGTAAAAAATTTAAATTTCAAACGTTAAATGCCAATTGCTTTTTGCAGCAGAATTAGAAAGATTTATTTATTTTAAATAAAACCACAAAATTGTAAATTTATTGTGTGAAAGGTATATTTTCCTGATATTCTATAAATACATACGTCGATATCTTTAGCTTTTTGTATGAAAATTGGGTGGCTATTTTAAAGTTAGAAAAAAAAGAATATAAAATCTGTCTGCAAAGGACCCCGCTATAATTATATGGGATTTGGGTTTCAGCGGATTTGGCTGAATTTTTGATATTTTGTAGGTCTCATCATGCCAAACAAAAGTCTCCATGGGCACAAAGCTCGTTATTGAGTATTTTAAGAGATATCGGCCGTGAACGGTTTCGATTTTGAATAGAATTGCGAAAAAGTGAAAAATGCTGATTAATATTCAAAATATAGCATCAAATATGTTTTTGCCAAATTGCTAACTAAACTCCGTTCCGTGTAAATGCAGTCTATGTTGCTCAAACCAATAGATTATTAGATCTGACTAAGAAACCGAAAGGCGCGCTCAGGGCCCTCGCGCCCATAAGTGCGATGTGTGCCACGCACACGGGCGGCATATCCAAGGGGCGGCAAATGGTCCCGATGTTTTATGTTTATATATCTCTTAAAATACTCAATAACGAGCTTTGTGCCCATGGAGACTTTTGTTTGGCATGATGAGACCTACAAAATATCAAAACTTCAGCCAAATCCGCTGAAACCCAAATCCCATATAATTATAGCGGGGTCCTTTTTAAATTTCAGTCGTATATGAGCCATCCTTTTTTAAACATTTGAATTACACAATTACATTTAAAACAAAATTCCGACATTATAAAACTTTTGTATAACAACTAAATTTTATCGTCGCATTAAAGATGATTACGTTGGTAATTAATTACCACTTCGTTACCATTACTCGGAGATTCGAATATTGCATTACAATTACTTGGTATTTGTAATTAAAAATCTTAATGATAATTACATAGTAATGATTATTGTAATTGAAATATTAGAAGTAAGAAGTTAGACAATGTAATTGAAAGTAATGGAATGAAATACTTTTATATTATTTTTAAAATCACTCCATAAGAGAAACCCTAAAAGACTGTTGTTCGCATTTTGTAATTGTTTGCAAATTTGGACTGGGAAATCTGAATCCGAAGTCTTTTTGGGTTTCTTTTATGGAATGTAATTGAAAGTAATACACTCCAAACAATTCATTATTTTCAATTACATTTTATAATTCCTTGTATTTAAGAGTTTTGGTAATTGTTTTTTTTATATTTTTATAAATACTATAGGATTTTACTCATAGATTTGGAACGAAAATCGAATTTTACACCTCGAATTGCACCATTTTAGATTTAATAGTGGTAAATAGGAAAAATAGTGTCTGTAATAAATATAAACTCATGCCCTTAAAAGCCAATTTTCGATTTTGTAACAACGTGCAGTGCACAAGTTATTTCAACATTAAGGCAAAATAAATAAGGAAATATATGCGAAGTAGTGAGTAATAATAATTGTAATAGAAAACGTGCATAGAAAGTGGTCTTCTAACATTTACATTTTTGTTATTGATAATTTTGCCAGAATCTCTTTTTTTAAGATCATTGAGTGATAGCTAAACATAAGCACAAAATTTAGGTTTGTCAAAAATTAAAAGCTAATTTTCACTATTACAACCAACAAATTTATGTGAATCTCATTTTTGCACAAACTAATATGCTTACTAATCTAGAATCTCTACAGCTTTGGCATTTGATGTAAATAATAACGAATATATAAATAAAGAAACATCTACTTATAATAATAATTTCGAAAAAGCCCATCTTCGATTAATACACATGTAAAAAATAAACAATTCAATTCAAGCACAAGAATCGCAAAAGTTGTTTTAAATATTACTGGCTTTTTACTGAGCCTTTATGTAAAACAAAAATCACATCAATAAAGCAATACATAGTGTAAATGCAATAACTTTTAAGAATAGGTAAAATTCTAGAATTAAAAGAGTTTCTTACTTAGTAGTTGAAAAATAATGATATAGAAAATATTTCACGATAGTAAGGATAGTTTTGAACTTGAGTAGACACGTAGATTATTGTAATATACGCAAATGTATTCTCAAATCATTATGTTTCTCACATCATTTATTATTATTTTAAATAGTTGTTAAGTGACTAAGTGCAAGTAGTGTTTTTATAAATAACTATTTATATAAAAGAAAACACCCGAAAGTTTTACAAAAAAATACAAAAAACAAAATCAAAAAATATGTTAAATTTAAGTCTTCTATTTTGGTGCCTTGTTAAAATATTACTCCAGAAGTTGTATAGTCTATTTTCCTTCGAATCAGAGCTTTTAAATAAAATAAAAGTACGAAGTAGGCAAATTTATAAACAATATACTTCTACGTAATTATAAACGTGCAATCATTTTAAAATAATAAGATTAACGCACAAGTGTAATCTCCCTACGATATATATATATATACATATATATTTTTTTTTTATAGAATATCCTTTGTATGTTTCTATTTCTTCAATCTTCAACAGAAATTTTGACAAACCCCATGAAATTTAGCAACTCAGTAAAATTTATCATAAATAAATATATTTTTACGAAATATTTAATATTTACATATATTTGTTGTGTTTCATAGGATTTATTAAGTTTAGACATTTTTATTAAATTCTCTTATAGCAATTTGTATTATAAATAGGTCGTGTGTGAATTTTAATTTTAACGGACAAATTTATTTTCACCCATTTCTTTGCTGTTGACACTATAGTGAAATTATCAACCACATTGGAGTTGCACAACTGCCGGCTCCTAAAGAGTAATTTAATCATCTTAACATCTCTACACCTGACAAATTACGATTTTTTTTTTTCACATAAAACATAATATGTATGTACTTTCTTAAATGTGCCAAAAATCTGTTTCAATCATGAATATCCTATAAAACAAATTTATATGATGAAAGGTACGAAGTAATTACATTGTTTTGCAATAAATGTTTTTAATGAAAATAAATTATTGATTCTTTTATTTATTATTATAAGAAACACCTTCCTTACCCACAAAAAAATTAGAATACTCTATTCATTCACCCTCCTTGAAACAGATCAACAATCGCAAAATTGTACAAGAGCCATACCCTCAGTATGGTGGCAGTGTGCTTAGAATCATTATCCTGGCAAAATATGAAATATCTACGGATCTCCAATTGGATATTACTAAACTATTTTACTTAGTCAAACTTTAAATACCCCGCTCCAGAAAGATAAATGTTGTTCGGTTTTTTCGTGGTAATCACGGATAAAATCTAAAATCTGTTTGTTACTCAATTACGTTAAGCGCTTGGTTCGATAATTTTCATTTTTTGACTGATTGTGCACTACATACTCAAACTTAACATGTAGGCTAATTTTTTTTCGCGGGCTTCAATATGGTAGCCAACAATTGCAAATTTCAAGTGATTGCCACGAAAATTGGTGTTTGTTTTGAAGATCATACTTGCGAATCCGCTTTCGAAACTTAATATACATATGTATAATATACGTCGAGCAAAAAAATTCGAAATTCAACGAATTTAAGTGCAAATTTTGAGACCACTAATTTTGAATTCACTATCAAAATTTAGAAATTATAATGGCGAATTCAATATCAATTGTTACTAAGTTTTCTGTCATGTTGTTTTTTCGTAAAGTTATGCATTCTAATCTGAATTATTGTCTGTCTAACTTGTTAAAATAATAAATAAAAGTAATTCTGTATTAGACTTCGTTAGGCGCTGCTCCAAGGAATTATATGACCCTTATGTTTTAAAGTTTTCACACGTTGGATTAAGGTAAGACCGATTCTAGAATACGCTAGAGTAGCTAGCATGTTTTCCCTATTATCTGTGCCGCATTTCTAGAATTGAAGCAGTATAACAACGATTCCTTCGTTTCGCCTTGGGAATTGCCATGGGGTAATTCTCAGGAACTACCATTTTGCTTGAATAGGCTCAAATTGTTAAATTTACAGATATTGGAGCATCGACGATAGGATTCCAGTACCCTATTTATGCATCAATTGTTGATTGGTGACATTGATAGTGCCGAGCTGCTTTCTTCGCTTAACATTAGCACTAAACCAACCTTTGGAGAACAGATATTTTACAAAATTTGATTCATCGAACCAACTATGGTAGGTCTAGTCCAATTTCTACAACAGAAATTATTATTCGCTAGATTATAATGTGAATAAACTACAGATAAAATAATAGTTAATATCTGCTTCGGTTTCTCGACATTTTAAGATTATATTTTATTTTAGTTTACTATTGTACAGTCGGAGCGATTGGCTAAATGAATATATAAATAAATATGATAACAAACAATTTTAAACTTCAAGAGATTTTCATGAAAATTGGTATTTGGGGTTTTTTAAAAATACAGATTGTAAATCCACTTTAATAATTTAGAAATTATAGATGGTAGATCTAATATGATAGTGTACGAAGAATATTCGAATTTCATTCATTCTTTAAAAGAATATTCTTTTTCTTTTACTTTTCATTCTCTCCCGAACGAATGTATCGCACTGTTTTCAAGTAGATTTCATTTTTTCGCAATTATTCATTCTCACTTCTTTTACATTCGCGAATGATATTCTTTTTCATTCTTCCAGGCCGAATTTATGATTTATGTTTTCGCTCAGCGTATTTTCCACATTTTTAAAATAGATATGCTGAAAAATGTCCTATCAATGAGAAAAAATAAAACAATATTTAGGTTTAGAGTTTTTATTTTAAATTATTTATTAAATCTAACAAATTATGATTAAGTTTGATATTATTATATTTACGTTATTAACAGTTTTACTACTTAATCTAGATCATTGTTTCGTTAATATCATCGATAGTGTAATAAATGAGCGCGAACATGTTTCTGTGTTATTTTCACCGTCAAGATTATGTTTGGCCACAGTTATGTAAGAGGGCAGTTTGATAAGTCTGTGGCTTTTTGAATAAAAGATATATTTTTCGACAAATAAGCGTTTTATTTCTCAACATAGTCTTCTTTTAGCTCTATACATTTAGTCCAGCGTTTTCCCAATTTTTTTTATTCGTTCCAAATAATAGGTTTTCTCGAAGCCCTCCAAATAGGCGTTTGTTTCAGTGACGACCTCTTCATTCGACTCAAATCTCTTACCATCCAGCCATTTCTTCAGGTTTGGAAACAGGAATTAGTCGCAGGGGGCTAAATCTGGAGAACATGCTGGAGTTCGTAGCCCAATTTATAGATAAATAGAAAAATAATAGAAAAGTGGGGTGAGCCGGGACACACTTTGTTCAAGGCCTTATAAAATCAAAATAAACAATTTATTTTTTTTATGTTAACATCCGATCCTGCAGATGGGTTCAATACCTTTCATTATTTGTCACTTTAAATATTATTACTTTATATTTACAATAATTTATAACCGTTTTAAAAAAAAAAGTCAAATCGGCAGTTTCAAAAAATCGTGGGGTGAACCGGGACATGATAGAAAGAAGTGACTTTTATGCTGTAACTAATAGTCTTATGTCAAAAATATGTTATGATATTATTAGAAACAATGCTTGAACATATTTTTTTTAAATTTTTTATTATAAACAATATAAAATGTGCAACATAAAATTAGGCTTCCTCTAACTCCGAGAAAATAAAACTTTGACGAGTGTCGATTTTTATTAACAATCCTCACTAAATAAATGATGCAGGTGCTGACCTTGAGTTTTCATAAAATAATGTAGACGGCCAATACAAACATAATTCACTAAGAATTACCAACATAAAAACATTAACAACAATTAAAAAAGCACTGTCCCGGTTCACCCCACTTTCCCCTACTTAATCAGCACACGAAATTCACTTTTTCCCATTTTCGTTAAAATTCACGAGGTTGTCTGCTTTCACTGGAACAACACAAACTAAATGACGCAGCTTGCTCAAAATTTTGCAGTAGTCTATTAATAGATGGCAGCAGTGTTGCATTTAAAATTACTGCGCGAGAAATTCACAAAGACACTGGCTTATCAAACTACTCTCGTATATGGCAAGGGAAAAGGGCCATGTCAACCGTTTGGGAGTTACAGGGTGATTTGTAAATCCCAATTTTAAATGGTATGCACATCACTATTTTATTTTTATTTTTTTATATACTCAACGCAGCGACATCCAACTCACGCCAAAAATCTACTATCATAATGTCCTTTCCACAAATTTCAACAATGTTGACCTACCACCCACCCATTGAAGATGCAATCACTTTCGAAACTTGAAAAAAGACTGTTTCCTAAAATTCATATTTTCCCCCAATTTTCTCCGAAATTCATGTAATTAATGCACTTATTTATTTTATCGAAAAAAAATAAAATAAAATAGTGATGTGCATACCATAGAAAATAGGAATATACGAATCACCTTGTAACTCCCAAACGGCTGACATGACCTCCCCTCCCTGTCATACAATTTTTGTTTGTCTAGGTCCGATTTTCCATCCCTCTCATTTTGCATACCCGCTAAAAAACACCCTGTGTACAAAAGGCTTGCCTTCAGCAGTCTAAAACACAGGCTTATTGAAATCAGAATTAAATTCGAATTGTTGAAGATGACTGGGGAACATTTAAAATGAAATGCTAAATTCAAATGTATTTTATTTTTATTTATTTGCATTAGTTATGATATAATCCAATTAAAGTGATTAAATCGCCCATTTCGCGAGTATGTCAGAAATCAGAAAATTGTTTTTGCAAAACCACTATAATCCTTCCTTTTTAATAAAACTCCTTGATAAAAGACCATCGTTTTCTTTTGTATTTAAACTTAACTTGGAGGTGGCGGGGGAGGGGGTAAGTTAGGCATTCCTCCTACAGGCAGTGCCGGTGGAGGAGCACTGGGTGGTGGCGGAGGAGCTGATCCTGGAGGTGGCGGTACAAAGCCAGGGCCGTTCTGCCCCCATGAAAATGGGGGCGGCATTAAACCTGGGGGACCGCCCCACGGAGGCAACGGTGCGTTCGTGGTGCCAGGAGGTGGTGGGGGCAAAACAGTCGTCCCCGTTCCGGGCGGAGCCAGTGCCGTTGTCCCAGGTGGTGGTGGGGGCATTGATCCTGGAATAGGAGGATTCGAAGATTCACCGCCTGGCGGAGGCGGTTGAACCGGTGGCATCCAGGGCATCAGAGGAGGGGGTGGTCCCCCTGGGGGTGGCGGTTGCACGCTCGGTGGAGGCGGCATCATGGGCGGCATAGGCATGGCCCCATTTGTAGTGCTCCATGGTACTGGCGGAATTGGAGGAGGATTTTGTGGCATACTTGTTGGCGGTCCCGTCGGGGGTAAAGAGGACGGCACCACTGGAGGCGGAGCAGCAATGGCCCTCGGAACGGCTGGTTTTTGGTCAAACAAGCTGTAGCCACGGTTAAGATGCGCCTGGACGAGCGGGTCGATTTGCTTAGAAGGCGGCGGACCCTCTCCGAGTTCAGCCATTAGGCTCATGTACTCTTCATCAATTTTAGCCTGCGAATCAGCCGACGGTGGCCCCGCTTGACCAGGACGCTTACTGCGGCAATCTTTCGCTATATGCCCGGTGCCTCCGCAGGACGAGCAAATGATGTTGTTTGTTATATTTGGCTTATCAGGACACAGCCAGCTTTTGTGCTCAGTCGATCCGCAGTTGGTACATCGCGGACAATCAGTCTCCCGCAATGTGCCATTAAGCTGGGCTAACTCTCGAAGTTGCATTCGGCGCAGGTCGTTGTGGCCCTCCGGGACTTCAATGCCTTGCCGTATAACCTCCTTTATTTTATCCACTGCTTTTTTCACGCACTCGGGATTGCTCGCAGTGATAAATGCATGCAGTGGCTCATCTTCTCCTGGAAGAGGTTGGCCATCCTTTCGACCAACTTTCCCTTCTTTAACCGACCCTTTTCCACGAATTATGATCTTAGCGCCAGTTTCTTTTTCCATAGCTAAAAAAATATTTAGTTGTAGAGTTAATGGTTCATAGTATTGAGTTATATTTTTACATATAAAATCATCACATAAATGAGAACGAGCATCATATATTTATTTATATTTTATAAAAGACGCTACTAAAGGGGTACATAAACCATTTTAAAAAATCGACTCTTTCTTCAGAATTTACAAAAATTCTAAAAATTACAGAGTTATCAAGCTGAATAATTGAGAACAATTTAAACGCGTTTTTCTCGAAACATCGCTTTATAACAGGTACCCGCGACATTTCAAATTTACTAGACCGACTTAGCTTCTGGAAGACTTAATTTTAGAGTTAAAGTCACTTCAATAATATCCAAGAAAATCTAATTGCTTAAAAGCGTTAGGGTTTAAAAATAAAAAAAAATAAAAACAATAAGTTTTATAACACGGAAAAATCCTAAAAACTTTGTTGCGCCAAGGCATTCCGTTGCATATTGACGCAGCTTCCAATTTTTCTATTATCTGATAATTTCACTTGGAATAACCATTATATTGAAACTTACCTTTTAAAGTATTTCCACGAGGACCAATTAATAAACCAACAAAGTTTATATCAGGATGCTTTTCCTGGGGAATGAGTACTTTGTCACTAACTCTTATGACAGGAGGCCTGCAAATTAATAATATTTAATAAAAGAAAACATTTAAATTTTTTAAATTATGTATTTACTTGTAATCCGCTGGAGGCTTGAAGTCCGGATTCATGCACTGCATCCGCAAGACGAGTTGGTGTCGTTGTTCTTCAAGACGCTTCCTTGTGCGAAACTCTCTCGTGTTCAACCGCTTGCCATCAGAACTATAAATTGGTTCCGGTGAGGGTGATCTGCGAAAGAAAAGAAACATTTTTTGGTATGCTACTCCCTGAACTGTTATACCATGTTTTTCGAGCCTTTACATTCGAAAGGCACGAGAATGATATAACTCTTGTTTTTAGGATCTTATGAAAACAGTTTATAAAAATATACTGCCGAAAACAAAGAGTGGTTTTTGAGCGTAAATTGTAGCGTGCACACAATCGCTGTGATTATTCTCTTCATTTTCGACACAGTAACAGAACTGCTTTTTTAATTATATGTGCTACACAAATAAATTAATTAGACTCGCTGAAACTTAACGAATTAGCATTTTTATATCATTTAATCGCAATTAATTTTTCCTGCTACAATAGCTTTCGGTGTATTCCTTCAGCCCGTTTCTCATTTTCATGTGAATTTTCTTCTGACATGGAAAAAGAAAAAGATTGTCTAAACTTTATTAGAAATTATCGTCATTTCTCACCTTCGAGTATCAGCAGTATTACGAATAGTGTGCTAAAAATTCATTAAGTTAAAATCGAATGTTATTAGTATATACGCGCCTTCATGAATCCTTTCATAATTTCCTCTATATTATACTACCTTCTTTTTTTATACCTCCCTTTTGATAACGCACAATGGCATGAGTGATACTCCGGCACGATCTCCAAAATAAAAAATAATAAATAAATATAATCGGGTTACAATATGATACATAGATGTACATATTATTATGTCGTTTTATATTAATCAATAGTTATATTATTTAATCAGTTTGTTTTAATGCTTTGCTAAAGTTTGAATTTATTTAAAGGCGAACAACTAAGAACGATCAACAAGGATGATTCTTACTAGTTTTCAGTAGCCTTAGTGGATCTTTTGTATTTTAATATGTTTACTACCTTACTTTGTTCCGTCGTAACTAAACAATTATAATTTCTAGCTGTGCCTGGCCTACCTCATTTCCGACTATATTTAAACAGCTTGGAACTTATAAAATAATCTTGATGAGATTTACACGTTCTTTGATTAAAATTAACCCTCGTAATACTGCTGTGAAAATAATATTTTCATGTAAAACACTTAATTTACTTAAGTTTGAAACAAAATGAAGTCTCAGATTGTTTGATCAGAAACTTTAAACCTGTTTATCCTGATTAATTGACACCAAAAGTCCAGCGATATTCATTGATACCACTCCATGAGATGAGGCCGCCCAAC
Organism: Eutolmus rufibarbis; assembly: GCA_963920795.1. Taxonomy (NCBI): domain Eukaryota; kingdom Metazoa; phylum Arthropoda; class Insecta; order Diptera; family Asilidae; genus Eutolmus; species Eutolmus rufibarbis. The sequence goes on along the minus strand of OY987208.1, from coordinate 26,411,002 downwards.
GAAAACTGGGTTGATTGCGAAGAGGTAAGACGCATCACTCCAATCATCGCCTAAGCCTTTATAATACTGAAGTTAATAAGATGTGATTATTCAAACCTTTCTTCAGGATTCTGTGGGATTCCAAGATCGCCGGTTCGCAGCTTCCTGCTGATTTCTTCGATCTGTAGTTGAACTGTAAGAAATCGGGTTAAATCGAGGCAAGCCCCGATGTTAGATTATTCGTTTAGCGGTTAAGAGCAGTTAATTTCGAGAGAAAGAAAAATACGTTCAAACAAAACTTACTTACTTCTTGCATAGAAAGGAAAAATCAAATGAAAACAAACAAAATGTGGCAAATTTGAATATTTGAATGAATTTCCTGAAACGTTACAATTTATGGAGAATTGAGCTTAACAATTAAACCTGCCCCTAGTTTCAATTAATATCTTGTGAGAAAGAATTATAAATCCTGCAAATTTGTAATTTTATTAGCGTCTGAATGCGTTCAAATATCTGCAAGAAATGGCTTGTTTGTATCTCCTAGGAAGTAATTGTGTGATTAAAACGTCCTTCACCCTTTCAAAATTTTGTTAAACTTAAAAGAACTAGCTAACTGAGACTAAACGCCGATTACACCTACCTAAGTATGCCTCCTGCTGTGTGGGGTCCAGGGTCGAGGGGAGGATCGTTGGCATTCCAGGGATGAAGGTTTTGTCATTCTCACTGCCGCCCCAGCGAGACTTCTTCTTTCGCTTTCTGTCTCCATCAGCTGCATTAAGAACATTTATATTAATTAAAATATTTCGAGATTAATTATGAATTTAGTAATAGTATGATGATAGAATGAATAATAACATCGTTGTCGTCGTTACTAGCGAATTAAAACTGCATTGACATAACCAGTATCCATGTATATTAGTCAGCAAGAAGTTTTAAGTCCCTTTTTATTAATTTTGAGATTTAAAGAATTTTATATCAATTTTATATTTATGCTTGCTTGTCTTGTATGGCAAATTTCATATTAACTTTGATATTTCAGTTAGTGTGTCAAATTCTAAAAAAACTTATATTTTTAATCTTAATTGCCAACAATTTAAAATAATTATGGAGAATTATCCCGCCTGATAAAATGTTTTGTTGTAAAGATCACCAAATTTTTTACAAAATCTTCTGAAACATTTCTCCATTTAGAAATATCTTTATCTTTTCTAAGGGGCTTTAAGGGGACCAGTTCAAATAATTTATATTTTTATTTCTGTAATGAAAGGAAGAGACAGTTTTTCATATTTAAGGTAACTTGGCATCAACTGCGCAAAATCTATAAACAGAACAGTTTGCCACAAAATACAAAAATTATTCCAATAATCGTTCCCAGGTTGAGAAACTTATGAAATCGGATTTTAAAGTTAAGTTTATAGTATTGAAAATATCCTACGCAACTATAATCCCAATCCTTTCTGGAACTACAGCGCAAGATCTTAGATTTAATATGCATCTGTATCTGATTGTCAGTCCATATGTGACATGTTTGCAAGATATTTAAATAACAAATTTCTTAAATACAACAATCAACAGAATAGCTTTAAATACTATTGTGTAATATCCATGTCCTTTATCCTTAAATGTTTATGAGATGCTTAATTTTATTCTATGTCTGGATTTTAAAAAACGTCAGCAGGACCGAACGGCACATCTAACCACTTTGATTTTCAACTCGTCATTGCGGGAAGGTACCTTTTCTGATGTACGGAAGCACGCTAACGTTGTGTCAATATTAAAAGGAAATCGACAATTGTGACGTGGAGAACTACTGTCCAATATGCATCCTAAATTGGTTTGGACAATTGTTTAAAAGATTGGTACATAGGCATTTATCCATTGTTTTTTTTTATCCAATTATTTCAAACAAGCCGCATAATTTCACTAAGGGGAGATCTACTTAAAGCAATCTTCGGGAGTTTCATTACTTTTTTGCTCGAGCAAATAAAATTAGGGCTTATGTGGCTCTTTTATCTTGGATTTATTAATCTGACTTTAAGATGAATGTTGTTGCCTGTTTCTGGTGTTCCGCAAGAATCAATCTTTGGTCCGCCTTTATTTTTGTTATCCATAAATGACTTGACTACTACAATTACTTCTAACTGCCTTCTACACGCTGACAATCTTAAAATTTTTAGAGCATGAACGACTGTGATATTCTTTAGCACGAATTGATAGCTCTAGAAGGATGGTGTGCCCGTAAACGTACGTCTTTAAAACAATTGATTTAAAATGACATTCACATTCAATAAATCAATTACATCCTGAGTCTTGTCTCAATTATGTGGTTTTATCTGATGTCGATGGGTTCATTTTATGAAGTTCTTCTGATTTTTGTAGTCTACCAACTACAGGGTTATATTCTTAACATTCGTCGGAAGCATTTTAGACTACTGCTCATCTGCTTGATCACTATACCATCAAAATAAAATTGAGAGTCGAAACCGTACAAAGAAAATTTACCCCCAGCCTTCTCAGAAATTTCGATGTACATATGTCCTACACTTATCATTGCTTGACTTTATCTCCACTTGATAAACGTAGACTTTATCTCGACTCTTTAAATTATATGTAATGGCATCGGCTGGTGAATCAAACTTTCGTTTGCCTGCTTGCTCCTGCACAAGTGACATTTTTACTCCAATTAGAGTTATCCTCTTTCTTTTTTAATCCGCCTATGATCTAATTTCAAACCCCCCATGCTAATGTTCAACTTGGTCCTCTAAACTACCCTCTCAATTATTTTAAAAATCGCGTCGACAATATTTGAAATTGTCTTTAATTGATCATTAATTATTAAAACATTATTTCTTCTTGTCAGCTAGCGTAGAATAGGGAATTTGTACATAAATTTATAAATAAATAAATAAACGATGTGTACTATTTCAAAAATATTAATAATGGAGTCAAATTGTATACTAGTTATTTGATTATTATTTGAAAATAATGTTAAATTGGATAAAACAATAGATCAAATGGTATACTATATACATATATATTTTTGATTTACTTTTGTTGGCAAGATGCAATACTATGAGCTGTTCTTATCATTAGATTTATTGATATTCTAAAATTTGCTGCGACATACCGTATGAATAAAATATTTCATTTAGTATTACGATTAGTTCCACCAAATTCAAATACTTTTAATCACCTCGCTGCAATGCAAAATTATTCAACATGTGGTCAAATTTATACAGAACATATTTTTCGAATGTTTTTAGGAATTTAATCTCTGATTCCAATTCAAGGTTTGGTAATTTGTTGTTTTAAAAACGGTTCTGAAGCACTGTTTAAACCGCGAAAATGAATAAAAAAAAACATCTTGTTTTTTTTTCTACTATAAAATTTCTTAGATTACACATTTAGATACAGTACATTCCCATTCGCGTGCTCTGGAATTGTAAAGTTTTCAAACTATTTCGCTATGAAAAAAAACAGGAAAATTAATTTAAAAAAACCGACCTCCAATTGTTTTCGAGTAAAAGAAAGTATAGGTACTTGTGACTGAAGAGTTTCGTATTAAAGATATTTATTGACTGAAGGGAGGTTCTATTATTTCTGAGGTTTTTCGACTTGAGAACGATTTCTAAAACCATTTGTAGCAGGGAAGGGAAAATTAATGAAAAAAAAATCATCTCCCATTGTTTTCGAGATATTAATATATGCAGAAACCAAGGTACAAACTAAATGTGTTTTGAATTAAGATTTTCTCTCTACAAACTATGTCTATTGACTGAGTACTTTCCTTACAAAAAATACAGTAAATATGTAGTAATACATGCATTTCCAAATTGGTTTTATTTTAAAAACGGACTGTTTTAAATCAGAAAAACCTCAGATATGATAAATGTGCCGACTGAAGATTTCGCTTGTAGGACAAAATATTTTTTTTAACGAAAATCTCCTTTTCAAATTGCGTTACTACAGATATCGTGCCCTAGTTGTATTTTCTGGTTATAGCAATGCAAAATTGTAATAGCTTAATTTATGGAAGTGTAATGGCAATTTAACTATAAAAACTGATAGCTCTCTTACTTGACGATGTTTCCGATGGCCCGTTGCTGAGGGAATCATTGCTGTTGGTGCAGTTGAAAAGAGCTGCGAAATTTTTAGACACTGTCGAGGAGCTGTTTACTACCTCCATAATCGCCTGGGTGATGTCGAGTTTATTTTCACGAGTGTCTTTATCCCGGGATTCCCTTCCTCCGCGGTACTTGTCCCGATCTTTGTCACGTTCACGCTCGCGGTCACGATCACGATCGCGGTCACGGTCTCGATCTCGGTCGCGATCTCTGTCGCGTTCCCTGTCCCGGTCTCTGTCTCTTTCCCGATCACGTCTGGGCCGATCCCTGCTTTTACTCCTCGACCTGGACCTCCGGCTGCGGCTATTGCTTCTACGCCGGCTGTAATCGTGGGGCCTCGAGTGATTTTCACGCTCCCTTTCGCGGTCGCGGTCGCGGTCCCGGTCCCGGTCGCGTTCTCGGTCTCGGTCTCGATCACCCCTGTCACCACGATCGCGGTCGCCGCGATCTCTTTCGCGATTTCTGTCCCGACTTCGACTTCGCTTCTCCCGCTCTCGACTTCGGTCTCTGGAAAAACATTTACCAAATTTGTACTAAATGGTAAAATTTTGATGATTTGCAAAATGCTTACCTTCGCCGCTTTTCTTTCTCCCGATCCCTGTCCTTTGAACGGGATCTTTCATTATCACGGTCCTTGTCGCGATCTTTATGCTTAGAACTCATTGTTTTTTTGCTGTACAATTCGGTTTTACGCACAATTTCGCTAAATTACAACACAATTCCGTACGCCGCACTATCCGCTGAAAAACAAAATGGCGAATGAAAATATCGAACACTAGGTCGAAATGCCTGAGAAATGGAACACGGCATTTTGACAGCGCCGGCAGGGCAACCAACTAATAAATTTTTCTGAAGCATGGATCTGTTCATAAAATCACCAATATAAAATTAATATAAATTCACAGCTTGCAGTTAAGATTTCTTATTAAACTTTCGGACACTGCAATTTCCCACTAAGCATGTTGAGTGCCGTATCGTTTTTCGTTGTAAATTAAAAATAATTAAAATGTTAGTAATAACATCTATAGTATTTTGTGCTCAAATAAGTTCATAATTTATTGTAAGAAGAAGAGATTTGTAAGCCTTCAAACGAGAACTGTCATTGCTCCTCGTGGGCCGTCAGTTTAATCTTGTGAAGGTAAACAGCGTTTATGAATTAAACTTAAAAATGGGCAAAACGAAGAAAGGGAACCGTATAAATTCGGATGCAATAAACGCAAAGAAAACGGCCAAAAAGGAAAAAAAGATAAACCCTTTCGAAGTGCACCTCAATAAAGAGAAGTTCACTATTTTGGGCCGGAAATGTAAGCATGATCGTGGTCTGCCGGGAGTTTCCCGGTCGAAGGCCGTTAAAAAGCGAAAGCAAACCCTCGGCCAAGAATTTAAAGACCACAACAAGGTGAATAAATTTAAAGACGGACGAATGGCTCCAGACGCCGTTCTGGACGAAGAGGCCGCAACAGCACGCTTCGTTACGGAAAAGATGATGCAGTTTAAGTCGAAAAAGAAGGACATTTTTAACCTGAACGACGAAGTCCTAACGCACAGGGGACAAACACTGGAGGAAATCGAGCAGTTCCAGGACCCGGCAAGCGAAGAGTCTGAAGACGAGGGACTTGACGGTAACTGTTCAGTTTGAGAATATTAGAGGTGGATCTAACGCACGTTAAATTCAATTCCAGCTGAATTTACTGAGGCAGCACATTTCGGTGGCCAAAGTGATCCCGCTGACCGAAAAGCTGCGATTGAAGAAATGATTGCTGAGTCAAAGCGGAAAAAGATTGAATCTGCCAAGGAAAAGGACGAAGTTTACAAGTTAACCGCCGAACTTGACCAAAACTACAAAGGTCTTATCCCGCTGATCGGAAAGTTCAAAACCGAGACTGGGCAGAAGGGCCCAAGGGACGATTACGATCGCCTCCTAAAGGAGATGGTCTTCGAGCCGAGAGGTGAAGTTTCTGACAAACTGAAGACGGAGGAGGAACTTATGAAAGAAAATAAGGCGAGATTGGAAAGACTGGAAAACGAGCGGTTAGCTAGAATGCGAGGAGAAGACCCAGCGGATGAGAACCAGAAACCTAAGCACAAATCGGCCGACGATTTGGACGATGGATACTTCGCTGGATCTGTTGAAGAGGAAGATGAAGCTACATTAGCTTACTCTTTGAACGGTAAAGACACATCGATATTTATAAAATTAACAAGTATGGGGAAACTTTTCTAGCTTGAATCTCACAAGAGCCAGGAGCTCTATTCTTAAAAAGATACCAAAACATATTTTCAAAAGTAACCGGCTAGATAAATTAATCTGCCATCTCCAATATGGCAAGGGTTTAATAAACTTAGAAAGTCGAATTCGGGGTAGAGAGAATTTGAAATATAGAATCGTGTTTAATTGAAGCTTTTAAATTTATAACACGTAACACAAAAATTCGTTTTTCTAAACGGAAAATTTCTATCACATGTGATGGTTACCCCACTTTAGGGTTTATTCCTATTGTGAAATTTTGAAATTGGTATCCAAAAACATTTTTATTTCTTAAAAAATAGTTTGAACTGTTAAGATTTATATGCAAAAAACTGCAATTGCAAAACAAGTTACTGCCCGTTTCGGTCGTAAATGGGTAAATTTTCGGAACATGGCTGGAATTTTCGTGTTAAGCTTGATACGCGCCAAATATTAGTTCGAAGATTTTCGATTATTATTCCTCGCAAAAAAAATTGAGTTAGGGAATATTTCAAATTAAAAAAAGTAAGGGAAGTTAGATATTATTATATTAAATAAAAAATCTAAGTTAAGTACACGTCTCGCCTTATCTAAAATTAAGACATAAAAATGATTCGTAACTAACGAATAGAAAAATATATTGAGATTTGAATATTTATCGTAGCGCGCAAAAATTGGAAATTGCATTATTTATTGTTGCGCGAAAGAAAAGTATTATTTTAATTTTCTTTATTGGCCAAAAATATAAAAATAAGTTGTTTCGAAAAATCGCACTAAAAGTCCGGGAAAATAGAAGGAGTAAATACGCTTGTTTTGCTTATAATAATAATAAAAAATTATAATTTTTTCAAAAATCTTGAAGGGTTACTTTTAATTCTGGTATCATTCCATCAAAAATATACATAATAAAATAAATTGATTTTGTAATCTTCTGCAAAAATAGCTATATGCAGATGCCTTAGAATGGGGTTAACTTCAATATTCCAAAGATAAAGATCTAAAATCTAAACAATTATTAATATTTTCCTTAGACGATGATCCAAATAACAAACCTGGTGATTCTGAAAATGAGGAAGAGAGTGATGCATCGTCAGTGGAAAATTTTAATGCAAAAGAAGAGGATGACAATATGAGTGAGATGTCTGAAGATAATGAAGAAAGCGATGATGATGGCTTAAGTGACTTAAAAGATTCTGAAAGTGAAGCCGAAGACGAGCAAACAGAATTTAAGAAAAACAATTCAAAACCTGAAAAGGAAGCCAAATCAGAAAAGACAGATGAATTAAAGTTAAAAGCGAGTAAAGAGCTTCCATACACTTTCGAAATTCCAACAACATATGAAATGTTTTCTGAACTTATGGACAAATATCCAGATCACAAGGAAATTGTTGTCGAGAGGATAATTAAATGCAACAATCCAAAATTAGATCCGTCGAACAAGGATAAAATGGTAAAACTTTTTGTGTTTCTCCTGCAATATGTTAACGATTGCTTCTCGGAATCAAATGAAGAAAATATTGAGAAGTTGTTTAAAATGTTTGATCGGTTAGTGCCACATATTTACGACATTTCTCATATGAATCCAGATAAAACAGCGAATTGCTTACAGGAAATAATTAAAGAAAAATATGAAGATTTTAAGAAAAATCCAAAACATTTTCCATCTGTCGACTTTGTGATATTTTTCAAGTTAGTCTCACTGTTGTACTCAACCTCTGATTTCCGCCACAGCATTGTAACGCCGATCATGATTTTTGTGAGCCATATTCTATCAAAAGCTGAAGTAAAAACCCGCTGTGATGTTGCCATTGGGCTTTTCTTGGTCAACATTGTGCTGGAATGCACTCAGCTTTCAAGGAGGTTCCTTCCAGGAGCATTGAATTTTTTACGCGGAGTTATATTCTTGTGCATATCAAAGAGGCCTATTGAAGTAATCAATGTCGTCCCTCCGTTCCAGTCAACTGGACTTAACAATAATTTACTTGTTCTAGAATCGGATGCAGAAGTACCTCAGGTTGAAGATAAAATGTTGTCGAAAGACCTAGTCGTAAGTTCTTGTGACGATAGTTTTAAGGTCAGAGCGTTAAGTGCGGCGCTTAAGGTGCTCATTGAGTACGCAGATGTTCTTAGAGACAATATTGGCGCTAACTACCTTCTACATCCTTTCGTAGAACTTTTAGATAAATTAAATATAGAGAAGTATCCGGAATTAGTTAAACAAAGTTACAACAGATCTAAAGCAAGCATCAATCAGATCTTGAATAGACCCATGCAGTTGCTGGTGGCTGCGGCGAAGAGACCAAAAGCCTTAAAATTAATGGAGCCTCGAATTGAGAAAGTCTACGATGACAAAAGAAGGCCTAAACTTTCGAAAGAAAAAGAAGAACGTGCAATTATGTTTCACAAAGTCAAACGGGAGACAAAAGGTGCTATCCGGGAGATCCGAAGAGATAATGCATTCCTCTCAAAACTTCAAATTAAGAAACAAATTCAAAGGTACAGTTTTATTGCTTTAACAAATAAAAACATTGTTATTTCCTTCTTCATTGCAGCGATTTGGAGCGCAAAGAAAAAGTACACCGAATTTACGCTGAAGCTGCTGTACAACAAGGAGAACTTAATGCAATGTCGAGAAAAAGGAAGAAAATGTAAATTGTATATAAAATTATTGTTACATTCTACTGCAGAGAATATACTAATTTATAAAATACAGAGATTTTTCCATCTTCCAAAAACCCTCCTTAAAACCTTTCGTCTACCCTGAAAAATGCAGAAGATTAGTGCGAGATTCGCTTTATTATTTCTTGTTGTGTGGCGCTGAATTCTTGGGTCTTGCAAAAATTCATTGTAATTTTCAAACCCACATTGCTTTGTAATATCACACAAATTCTTAAACTGGGAGCTCACTCGCGTTATATGCCACCAATTGTAAAAAATACGTTTCGCCAAATTGGTAGAGTATAACATTTTTAAGAGAATTTTCCGTTGCTTGATTAATTCTTTTCGAGATTTTCTTAGTTGTTTAAGGCACATTTTTCGTTTTTCAGGAACAATAAGTTCTTCCCAATTGACTTAAGTGAAATGTATAAATGAATTTTTGTTGATTTTAGATTTAATTCTTGTAGATAGTCACCTTCGGTCCGTTTTTGTATTCCTATTGGAAATTTACAACCAATATTTGTGCTCTTCAAATTTTTTGAAGACATTTTTGCGATTTTCATTTGAATGAACATATTCACATAAAATGACACAAAAAAACCCGATTGCTAATTAAAAAGCTATGTATTTTTATTTATTTTAATGTTATGTGTTTTATTGTATACTATCTGTATTTATTCCTTTTTTTAGCAAAAGTAAAAAAGCTCACCACATTTTTATGTTTTTCATTATTTAAAAACAAGCAGTCCTCCATAAAACATAAAATATAGCTACATATATTGGAACACTGATAAAGTTCATTTTTAAAATTTTTCTTCGTACCTAAACTAACATAGCCCCTATTTCGCAACTCTGGTGCATAAAAGGAATGTTATTTGAATCAAACTCGTTTCAGAAGAGGTTGGACCCTCTAACTGCCGGTTTAAAAGCGATTTCAAATCCTTTAGAAAGTGTTTTTAATTGTACCATGCCAAATGATTTGAATGATTTCAAAATAGCAGTAGCATTTATTAACTGTTTTCAAAAACCAGACGCAGACAACCGTTATACAAATGATTTTATTAATATAATAAATCAAAACATAAACAGACCCAACATTTTTATTTTTGCTGCATATGTTGAAGAGAATACTCTAAACAGACAAAGAGCGAAATTTAGAAGATTGTGGCAGATTTCCCGCACTGTACAAAATTTGAAAAGATAGGCTTGTTCTTACTCCAGCGAATATATGTATAAAAAAAACTGGGATGTGTGACTTGGAGGTGTACAAACACCCGGAAACTATAAATATACAAATATTAAGGTAATTATGTCCTCAGTGTGCATTATGTCAGTTGGACTAGATACTAAGATGTCTCTAACGACCCGTCCAGGGTCTAGATGTTGTTTTAATCGATTTATTAAATGAATAGAGCATTAATTACAAATAAAGAGAATTTCAAAATGTTGTTTGTTTTTCTATCTTTTACCATTTTTTCAGTTTTTATTTGTACAGCCTGGCTGGTTTTGATAATGAGATTTCTTAACTGGTAGGCTTTCCTTGTTTTGTGGAAAAAGTTAATAAAAAATATTTCGCATGAATAAAACCAAGCCACTGATATCGAATGTAGGAACTATTAAGAATTCCAATACTTTTATCATTACCGATTGTCTGAGATACTTCTCTTTTGCACCGCGCCCTGGGTAATTTTTTATGAGTCGAGATCAGTTTTTTTTTTTGTAACTTTGATTTTACGTTTTGACTTTTGTTAAATTTAAATTCTTTGATTCCATATTGCAACTTAAATTATAATGAAACAAGTTTTACTGATCTTACATTTAAGTTTATTCATTCACTGGAAAATTCGCATATTTCATATTGTTTCAAAAAACTTCTTTAGTATAACGCAAATATAATTTTATTATATATATAACACATTACCACATTTTGTTCAGCCGCGTATTCAGCAATTGCTTCTCACCCAAAATTTGTGCCTATCCGTGTCTGCTGAAGTACTTTTTAGATTCTTTAACGTCTGGCTTAATCGTGTCCGGATTTGATTCTGGATTCCAATTAGCTGGGCATACTTCGCCATGCTTTTCAACGAACTGGAATGCCTTTATAAGTCGGATGGTCTCGTCTACAGATCGACCAACTGGTAAATCATTCATTGAATATTGTCGTACAACACCGCTTGGATCAATTATGAAACTGCCACGAAGTGCGATTCCTTCATTTTGCAAAAGGACACCGTAGTCTTTTGATATAGATTTAGTGATATCGGAAAGTAGTGGATATGAGAGATTGCCGATTCCTCCGTTTTTCCTATCTATATTTTTCCAAGCCAAGTGGCTAAAGTGAGAGTCTACAGAAACTCCAACAATTTCAGTATTTAGAGCTTGGAATTCCTTGATTCTATCGCTAAATGCAATAATTTCAGTTGGGCAAACAAAAGTACTGAAAAGAAAAAGAAAATATTAATTAGTAATGTAATATTTGTAAAAACTATTTCTAAAAAAAACAAGTTCAGTTCTCTTTAGTAACAGGATGTTACAGCTCAAGATGGTCAGACGCTACTGCTGACAGAAATCCAAAATATGTTTTATTAAAAATTTGCTCAATTTATATCCTCCATGAAGAAAAAAATCAGTATAACACGCACATTCTAATCAGGATCTTTCAAAGAAACAAAGGGTCATAAATTGTCTCGAAGCTAACCCTTCGCAAAAATCTAGTAAATAAAAGTATCCGTGTATTACTCATGCAGGGGTCTTTGAAAGAAAGGATAATAAATTCATAATTGTGACTCTTCCCAAGAGCAAAAGGTAAACAACCCTGCCTTTCTCAATAAAGGGTAATTATGCACACGAGGATCTTTTAGAAAGGATTCGAGGATACATTCATGTCTTCTGCTAGCAATTAAATCTTGCCCTAACCCATTAGCACCTCCAAGCACCGTAAACACTTTTAATGCCTGATCGACTAGCTCATTAGCTCGTTAGTTCCAGATCGTGTTATAATATAATACAGAACTTTGGTCTCTCTTTAACATTTGTATAAGCAAGAATCTGAAGTATTTTAGAAGGAAGTTTTTATCGTTTTGCTTCAAATTTAGTTTTATGGCCTGAGAATCTAGGGCTCTGCATTTTTATCCATTACATACAGCAAGATTCATTCGTATTTTGCAGGATTCTTAAAATTTATAGAAATGACATTCTTTAGTTCTTGCTAATTCAAAGGTAAATGAAACTAGAGATTAGTTGTAATAAGGTCTGATACTTGTAATAAGATCAAACTGCAAAATCGCATACATTGTTAAGTCGGAGAGCTGGCGTCTGTTTTGTTTAATTAGAAGTTTGTAGTGTGTGATTAATTTATTGAGATAAGTAAAGTTTCCTTATTTTTTTCAAATTCCAAAATTTGTTAAATGTAACCTGTGACTTTAAGGGCTGACAATAGACCTGTTTTCCTCTACCATACATTGTTTGCTTGTGTTGTTCTTTTTCTTACAAACCTTACAAGAATACCCGTTATATAAAATTGATAGATCTAAGCGATTATACAGAGTGTTTCGTTAAGATCTGAACGGGGAATGCCAATCGATTCTAAATGGTCTCCTGGTCAACATTTGTTCGGAAACCCCACCGTCCTCTTAAAATCGCAATCGAAAATTTACTGCCTCATGGAGGAGGCGTGAACCAAGCAAACAAGCCAGAAATTCCGCGTCAATTTCCACAATGACAGTTCAATGCCCAAAATTTGACCTTTGACCCTTCGCCTTGCCGATTTTTATACGGGAAGATCGAAATTTTTTCTGAAAAAAGGTTTACTGTCTTGTGACCTCTCTAAGAAAAACAAACCGCATTCAAATCCGACAACACGTTCTGAAGTTATCCGTGCTAGAGCCACGGAGCAGATAGAATTCAAAAATCCCCAATTCACACGAAATCTCCTAAGTCAACTTCACGCATCGAATTTCACAATAAAAGTGAAAGATTTGTATTATGTACATATGTGCGTAGTCAACCCAACGCGAACAAACGTTGATCAGGTGGCCATATAGAATCGATTGGCAAACCTTCAGACTTTAATGCAACACCCTGTATACAGAGACTGATGGGTCAAAAAATCAATTTTTTATTGCATTTTTTGTTAGTAATCCTCTCAAGAATATCTTTATGATCGATTCCAAATTTTAAGGGATTGTTTGTTATGATATAAGGAAAAAGGGGGTTTAAACGAAAGCTTTTTGATTTCGCTAAAAATTATTTTTGCAAGAAAACATGTACTTCCGAAAACTATCTGGTCTGGTCTATCATAACTTCTATTTAGTTAAAGGGAAAATAAGCCTATTTGTATTGTTTGCGACGTCTATTATTAACAGAAACATGAAGGTTTTATTTCATTCCATTAGCCATTCCGAAGATTTAGTTTTTTGACTATCCCACGGGAACTTCTTTTTGTGCCGGGATAAAATATATGACTCCTCACATAAACTACCTACATTCTAAGCTTCATTTCAATCCGTCCAGTATTTTTCGCGCAAACAAGACAGACAGCAACAAAAAAATTAAAAATTTCTGGTTTGGCCTCCATATCAAAATTTTCCACCGCCAATATAATTTTAAAAATATATTCCATGTACAGATACGGCCCCTCTATAATTTTATTATACATATACACTAAACACGCATAAATGCCACATGGTTAAAATCCAGAGAAAGTAGGGAATTTATCAGTTTTTGATTTTATCCGTAGCAAGGATGCATAGCACCTACATATAAATGCACATAAATTTGCATTCAAAAGTGCAGTGCACACCTGACCATTTTTTAGGATCACGTGCCGTAGGGTCTATCTGTATATCAGAGGCTTTTAACTTCTAAACCAAATGAGATATCGACATAAAGTGCCATCAAAATCATGGTTTTTAGACATATTTTGTAACAAGATCTATATTATTTATCCTCTGTACTTTATTATACGATAGAAAACAAGTTTTAGGTAATTTACGAATGCATTTAAAATGTCTTTAAAATAAAAAATTGAAACGTTGAGATAATTTCTGATCATGATTAAAACTTCGTGCTATATACTTTTTAGGGTTTTTAATTATATGGAGTCCTCAGTGCGCGGGTCTGACTCGCACTTGACCAGTTCCTTCCATTTGTTACATCGTTAAATATTAGGCCAATTGAAAAGACTGCAAACAAAAAAACAAGTTGCTTAGGTTGGTTTCATCTTTTCGGGAACACCGTCATAGTGTTCGTCGTCATGAATTTAACCGTGTGAACATTATTTATTGCATTTTCCAACTGCTTATCTCGATATTCAGTGCATTTGAGCGAGCTATGATATTAACCGTTTTGCATTATTATTTATAAGTGCAAAAATGGACTAAATATAAAAATACTTCCACAATTCTGTGCTTTTAACGCGTGTTTTGCATTTACACGTATTGCACTTAAGTGCGTTTTACTGTACATATAATTTATATAATAGATATTATTTATATTATGTAGAATATAAAATACAATCATGCCGATTTAATTAGTTCCAACTGTTTGGCATGATGTATTTGTGCAAAAATAAAAATAGTTTAATCAATAGGTTTGTAGCAGCCAATTCTTTAAAAACTTAATTAAGTATATACAAAAACTTGTGAACATTTCAAATGGTGGGAATTCAGCAATTATTATTATTATTAACTTTAATAAAATCCCCATCAGCTCTTAAGACTATAAATAAATCAGGTCTTTAGAGCGACAGATAAGAACTACTACGCTACTGAAAGAATCAGAATAAATTGCAAGTGCTGTTTTGTTAATTAGGTTCATAAATATTTAATTTTTTTGGCCTTTAAGATTTTGGTTAAGGTATCCTTACTTATCGGAAATTGAATAAGTACTTACAAGTCCAGTGGGTAGAAGAACAGGTACAAATATTTGCCTTTGAAGTCATCTAATTTAATTTCCTTAAAATCGTTGCCTACCACCGCTAAACCTTTGAAGTTGGGCGCCGGTTCTTGAATCTTCACGGCCAACAAGCTGCTGCCTGAAGAAGTTACATATTAAATTAAGGATCATTTTTTATAAATAAATGAACGTACATGTGTGGAACCGGTTCTTCGCCTCATTTTTCAGTTGCTTGAAGATAAGAGGGACCTGCAGCAAAGAAAATTACGTAATTTTACATTGTGTAAATTATTTTTTGCTCTTCTTACAGTCCCCGAAAGCGCCTTGCTGATGAATGACATTCTGTTGAATTTCACTGTCTGGAGCTGAAGGTAAAATCCTCCGACTGCGATTCGGCTCGCGGGGCAGAACAAGAATTTAATTATTTATCGGCAGTTTTAACTTCAAGCAAACGACAAAGTCACAGTTATCAGCTGTTTATACCGTTCACAGGGCCGGTCCGCTGAAAATGACTACAGTTCAGTGGTTCAGTTGCCCGAAAATTACACGCCATCATGCAATTTTGAAGTGGAAAAGAGCCAAACCAATATTTTCAAGAAGAAGAAGAAGAAGTTGAAGTGTTTTTCGGCCTTTTCGACGAAGCAACCGCATAGCGATTTTACTCCCCTTTTTAATAAGCGCTTTCTTCAGCAAAAAATCAGCACTTAAGCGCTCAGTGAGGAGCAAATCACAAGCGCATCTATCACCGCTATACCTTCAAAATGTACTTTTTAATGTAGTTATCAAAAATGGTTTTAAATGCTTTTTAAAATTAAATATGTATAAAAATTAGTTTTGCCAAGATAATAAACACATTATATGACGAATTTTAGGAACACCAAATTTTTTAGCTTTATGAGATAGAAAAAATAACTGCAATAAAAGGAAAGTAAATAATAATTGTCGAATCAAGCAATAAAAGAACAAAACTCTGAATTTCTGTTATATGTTAATAATAAATTCACCGCAACTACCAACCTTCGGGTTTCAAAATCGTGCTATTATACTTAAATTAGAAATATCTCAATTGTAAATTAAGAGAATGTATTTTTTTTAAAAAAAATTATAGAGAGAGTTCTTTTCCAGAAAATACAACTTTATGAATTTTAGATAGTTTTAGCACGTTACCTGTTAAATCTAATAAACTAATGTTTCACAAAGTGCATCAGATATGTTTTGCTAATTTTATCCCTACAACCTCTTGAAATTAGTTTTTTCTTTAAACAATACCTGGTGCTAATTTTCTTCATTAATAAATTCTAATCAATTAGCCTACATATGTATGTAATTTTTTTTTACTCGATTTTTAATAAATTTTGTAGACTACATATGACCATATAAAATTGGAAAATTTACTTTATCTAGAACAGCATCTTCTGCTAAATATTTTGCGGTAGTCAACGTTCAACGTCAACATTTTTTGGCAATTAGATAAGATAAATCCTAGATTAATTTCTTTTCCTTGAGCTTTAACAAATTTGTAATTGTTTTAAATTAATTACAACAAAAATTTCCAGCTGTAACCTCTTTAAAACAAGAACTAATTGCATGAAAATTTAAACTTGATGCCTCGTTAAAATTGAGTAAATTGGTATTAAACTTAACTTTAAAAATTTAAATATCTATTTATAATTGAGTTTGAGAACGTTATTAAATTTTTAACTCGGTTTTATATGATTTTGATATACATATGTAGCTTCACTTGAATTAGTTGATTTCGACGTTGACTTACTTAGTTTTTAAGTGTGGTCTTTAATAAAGTCGTATACATTTTCTTTTTTCGCTAACAACGAAAAGGTTTTCTTTTGCTGTTTTATGACTGCCACTAATTGAACAAGGATTTTTGAATAGAATGTTTTAAAAATACTGATTGCCTCCTAATAAACCGTACGATAATATATTTAAATATTTAATATTTATTAATTCCGAGATTTCCGAAAGTTTAAAAAATTGAATTTGTTGGAAGGCGATTCAAGTTCGACGATTTGTATGATACAAACAATTATTTTATATTTTTAGCAGGAATTTACGGGTACTTTTAGTTAGTGTTTTAATTATCTACGTACGATATTATTTTTGCATATTGGCATAATAAAAGTCTTCTTTTGCGGAATTAACTGGAAGGCATCCGCGTTATTTGGATTGACTGAAAATATAAAATTATTGTGGTGAAACGAAATAATAATAATAAATATACCTACTCTTTCTGTACTGTCTCAATTTTACCGATGTGTATAAAGTTGCAATCTCCGCGCAGAAAATATAGAAATGGTCCAATAAAAGGTTTTATCTGAATCCTCGTTACCTATGCAAAATAAAACGACACTATAAATATAAATTGTCTTGAATTGTGTTTTATATTTTTATAAATGCCTTTACTTTGAAATGAGATACTTAAAAGATCTAATGCATGGCCAATGAGTTCTTTTAATGCCGTGATTTATAAAGGAAAAGCAATTAAGTGCAACCTTTTAGCGATTTTTTTTATTTTTTTTATTTTGAATAAAGCATGAAGGTAACCGTCCACACAGCTCGAGCCCCATAAAAGTTTTCCTCATTTTGTACAAGTAATTTTGTGTAATTGAAGTTTCACCTAAAGTAAATAGAGAGAAACAAGCCGTAATCAAAGCCGGGAGGTAAGCCATAAAAAATAAGAGGAACAACAAAGGAAACATGAAGAAGACGATAATAGAAAAAGCTTCTCCGACTCCTTCATTCGGGAAATTTTCCTCTTGTGGCTAATTCAGTGCATGATTCTAGTTCAGGATAGTTAGCCTTAATGGTTCTTGTTGTTCGGATGAAAATTGCAGGCTGCTGGTGCTCCTCCTCTCTCCTCGTTTTCCGGAAGCACTAAGTAGTCATTCTTCTGAATGCATTAAACAAAAATATCAACACCTTCGCTAGACAAAGGGGAGCTGCCGGGGAACAAAGCAGACCTGGCTTATTATTGTTTTCAAAGAATGGCAAATTGGGGGCTCTGCTCCGCCTTCCTCCTTCGAAAGGAGCGGGACAAGTTAAGAGGACAGGCGTGTTAGAAGGGCTCAACCGCACTCGAACTTGTCCTTATCTTCTCCCAAGAATTAATATTTAAATAGAAGTTGGTGTTGAGGTTTACTAAATTTGTTGTTACTTATTATAAACATATACACGTTTTTTAATAATTCATAACTGCACCTAATACCTGGAAACCTATATCCTGTTTACTGCATCAGTTCAATTAATACGGGGAAACTATTTAAAAAAAAAAACCGTCAAGTTTAAAATTGCACGTTCGTTTCTTACCTTTTCAGGAACGATTTTTTTAAATGGCGAAAAAAGTTTGACTTTTTGGTTGATTACGTATTATATTAATTTAGTTTTTATCGATAGCAATTTAGTAAGCAAGAGAGAAAAAATTAGAAACAAATTAATATACAAAAGGAAATTAAGTTCACATATTTGACCACTTTTAAAATAAAGCATCATTAAAACTCGCGACATTTTACAGACTTAGAAATTATTGAACCTTTACTATATTTTTTCAATAAACAAAAAAAAACTGGAATAATTTTCAAATTTCAAGTACAATGAAATAATATTCGCTGTCATACTACAAAATTTTTATTATTATTGTTGAAAGATAATGTAATAAAAGATTTTAAATTGTTTTCCAGATTTTTCTGTACTATATTTTTTTGGAATAGTGTGAGGACGGCGAGTTCAAAACTTATGTTGGATATCGTCGTTTTTAATCTCACGCCTACTTGTGATCACTCGGCTCTTCCCATTTTATTTATTTTAATTTAGTTACCTGCGGTTTTCACGCCAATTCTTTTATTCGTTTTCACAAGCTAATGTATAGCTTTGAATATTAAATAATTGCTCATCTTCCAATTTGTTATTATTTTATTACGATTACGATCCCGAACTTTAACAACTTAAACTATATATAATATAATTTAGACCTATAATTTAACCTCTTCAGGGACCAAACGATTTTATGAGACATTTAAGCAGAGTAGTAAGCATTTGGTAATTAAATAATATTCGTTATAATATAGCAAAAAACATCAAAGAGATTCCAATTTATTATTCTTAGAAATAATAGCGAAATAAAAATCATAGTTTTGATCAACTTGAAAGGGCAAAATAAATAGCACATATGCAAAATGAAAATAACTAAAATGAGTTGCAATGTTATTTCGGAATATTTTGTAGGAAAATCCTTTTCATCGATTACAGACCTGCCGATTCATTTACGACACCAGCATCTGGAAAAATTCTGGAGTGATCACTTAGCAGGCTCTCTGAACTTGAATCCAAAGTTGGTCTATATTAGGAGCCGATGGCCTTACAATATTGCAGCGGACTTCATTCCACAAGTTTTCAGTTGGATTGAGATCAGGGGATTGAGATGACCATTCTAAAACTGGTATTTGCTTCCATTTCATACAAAGATTACCTGACTTATAATTGGGGTCGTTATCGTGCTGAAATTTACATTTCAGCGACATTTCCTACTCTGCATGCGAAAGAATGATATTTTGCAGGACTCATTTTTACAAAATCCTGAATCCATTGAATGCCTTGAATGCGGTGAATTCGTCCAACACCACACCAGGACAAAACATTCCCACACAGTAATGATGCCGCCGCCATATTTCACGCTTTTGATGGCATATCTAGGATCGTATTCCGGACCAACTCCACAACGCACATACATTTTTCCGTCTGATCCAAAGCGATTGTACTTGGATTCATCGCTCTATAAAATATTTAATATACCATCCATCAAAATAGAATTATTTTTCCTGTAACACAGTGGTGTTTCTCCTTTGAACAACATGACTTTTCAGAAGAAACTATTTTCCAAAATCGAAATTCCATTTCGCGATTAGACCAAACGATTTTTGAAAAAGATACCTGTAAGATAGACAGACATTGTGAATTGTTGCATTTCATACAGAAGACTATGAATATTAAAAAAAAAAGTTAATGCGGGCATAACATCATAAGTGTCAACATTTCGTTAAACAGGTGAAAATTAAGTTCTCCTTCAGTGAAACGACGTCTCTTTTTAAAAATATCTTAATAGTTAGGAAGCAGATGGCAGGAATTTTTAAACGATTTTTTCGCGTTGAAAAAATTTAAATAATACAGATCTAAAAATTAAATAAAACACAAGTGACCATTTCTCAATTAACAGCTTATTAAAAATGTAAAAACAAAGGTCCATTTAATCGTTTTGTCCGTCTCTGGCATGGTTACAAATCCAATAGTCACATTGATTGAATTCTCTCTTGTTTTATCGTATTTAATTGAATTGAAACTTTCAATGGGGTTTTCACCTTAGTGAGCGTTTGGAAATCATGCCTCTGAGGCAATACATACATACATACAATGGAAAAACTTTATAATGCTATTTTTCTTTTATTACAGCAATTATAATTAAAAGTTATTTTAATTCGTTTCATATGTTTCATAGTAATTTGCGATTTTCTCTTACCTTGATTGCGCCCAACTTCTTAACTATTATTATTTTAATGAACTATTTCGAGTGTTAGGTACGACAAACTTTTGGTTAAATAGTAAATACATAGTAAAAAAAACATAGATTTGTTGATTTTGTTCACAGCTCAGCGATTTCGATATACGAGCTTTTATAAATAGCATTTTAAAAAATTCATCTAAGAATATCTGTCTCAATGATATTAAGGGAAATTAATTTTAAATCATTCCTTATGAAATTTCATCAAAAACGTTTGTGATGGACGGCAGTTTAAATTGCTTCTATTGCTTCTGTTATACAATATTATTTGTAAATAAATACCACGAAATATACCCGTAAGAATGTAAATATTTGATTGTATATTAAAGAGACAAATAAGAGTTGCTAGTTGTATTATAATTTAATGCGATGGCAACTGGGAAATTATTTTTATTATTGGTGGATTTATTATCAAGCTAAGGCTACGAATATAATGTGAAAATCCAATAAATGAAGGCTATTTGCTTCGTTTGTTCAGTTAATGTGTTAATGTGAGTAAATTTAATATCATTGTAATATAAATAAACTTTAGTACTTTGACTTCGTCTTTCTTGGTCATATATGCATATACCTCAGGCTAGTTCTGTAGCGATCACTATATAGGTCAAATTAACCGATTTTTAAATAATTTCTTATTCATATGTTTCCTTCTTCTTCTATTAAAAGCTAAGAAATTAATTATTTTCTTAAAATGCTGACTTACACAGTTTCACCTTCTAACTGGTCTGTACCTAGCTTAGATCTTGCATTTCGTCCTTAAATTACCGCATTACTTTTTCCAATTATATCGTTACTAATGCTGTATATATAATACAGTATATTCATTTTTAGATTTATATATATGTACATATGCAGATATTTAAAATTGGCCGCTTAAAAAAATTGATATCGAATCTACTCTTTTCATTTCAGGTTTTAGTAAAGTAAAGGCGATTAATGAAATCGGAATAAAAGAAAATACCAAAATATCGCTAAAAACTCATTTACAATGAAGAGCATCAAAGTTAAAAGAAATTGTCCCGATGTCGGGTACAACAGAAACCACTCAAGCACACTTAGCATAATGAGGACAATAACTGAAGTCCTACTTAAGCTGCTTAGGATACAAAAAAGATGCAATTGTTGTAGCGATGTCGCACCTCAAGTGTAATCCTTGGCACAAACGGAAGTTTATCTTGATGAGAAGGAGAAGACGCCCTTCAGACCCTTCGGGAGGAATCTGCAAATAGATCAGTCAGATCAGATTGGATCGCTTGTCTTTTGTCCTCTCTGTTTACAGCTGAAGAGGACTTTTAGCAGAAAAGGGATAATGGGACATAAACTCTGTCACGTCTCAACTGCAAATACCTCTCACGCAGATTTTCTCGAGAACTGCAAGGATCATGATACCAAATCACCAAATGGGTACTTGAAACAGTGTGATTTTCAAGAAATGAATGTCACGTCCATTTTTAAGATATGCGTCCCTTAGTTGTTTATGTGTATGTATGGAAAGTATTTTTTATCGCTTTTATTATATAATCTTAAAAACCAGCTTAATGTACTATATCTGTGATTAAGAACCAAAACCATATTATTATTAGGAAAGAAATTTCAAGGTAGAAAAGGCTTAAGGACGAGTTATGTTTCAGATAGTTGAAATCAGAAATCTGGCGCTATTCTCAGTCATAATTTTGAGAAAAAAAGATATTTTGATTATTTTGAATAATATTGTAATAACAAAATAGATATTAACATTCGAAAATATTTTCCGTAACGCGATCCGACAAAAATGTGTGCAATTACATTCCTTGAACTAGCGCTGCGCGTCAAGTAAACTAGAAAGGAGAATGTTTTGTGAATGAGCTATTTATTTTGAAAGTGGAATAATTCACTTTGCTTTCAAATCGAAATATTTAACTTTAATTTGCGTTTTAACATGTATAAAAATATTGATGCTAATTTTACTCAGTATAAATAATTATACGTATAGTTATTGAAAAATCACAATTTTTCGATATGATAAAATGACCATTTTCAAAAAAAATTACTGACATATTAATTTTGTCCGATATATTTGACTTAAGTGATCTTTGTACGGATAGTGGCTTAAAAATCTGCAAAATCTGCAAATCTGCAAAAATCCAAAAACAGATTTCTAAAACTACTATGTGATTACTGTTTGAAATCATTAATTTCAATTTCCATACAATATAAATATGATACATAAAATAGTTACTTCAATTATTTAAGAATTTGAAACATTAAAAAAATCAGATGAAGTTATACTTGTCTTGCTGCGTTTTGTATTTAAGCAGATTTACCTTTTTTGCGCAACACCTTCGATATATGTACATACATATACTCGTACATATTTCATTTGAAAGTACATACATCACTTCAATTTAATCGTTGTCATTAATAGGAGTAGTGGAGAACCGGAAATCGTATTTTGTTTCAAATTTTGAGTTGAGTTGAGAGCGGCTCACACAACTTTCAAAAAACACATCCAAAATTTTTTTAAATGAAGAGAGGGACCATTATTTTGTAATTAATGTTATCATTAACTTGATTTTTTTTTTTAAAGAGACATGCAACTTTCAAACTCATAGTTTTACAAATTTTATTTCCAAAAAACTAAATATTTCAAAATTTCAGTGCGAAACAACTTATTTTCAAAATTGTTTCGGCAAAATCGCCATAACCCCAATAATTTTCAATATCTGTATGTAATTTACAGTCTAACTTGCAGATAAATCACGTTTTTTTACTATCTGCGACTGAATATGACCCCACTTGAGTGAATTGGATAAATTTCTAAATTCTAGAAGCAGTAAACTGCTTATATTGTTAGCTTAAGCTAGATTTAGTAAATATAAGATTTCAATTACTGGTTGAACTAAAGCTATAAGTTTGAGAAATAGTTGAATTGTCAAATAGTAATCATAAATTTATGATTTGGCATTTGAAACATTCAGTAAAATTAGTTATGTATGTATGAAATTGAATTGATTTGCGTTGGACTTTTTTGTATTTGATTTATATTTTGAAAATCTTTTAAACGTAAACTATTTTAGATGAACAACTATGATTAGTTTAGTCTTTTTGTCCAATAAACGAATATTTTATGTTGAAATTGTTCTACTTTGATTGTGGACTAGAACAAATCCATATAAATTTCGTATGGCATTCATATTTCGTTTTGCCCGATCATACACTGCGCACATTTTTTCGAGAGCTTAAATTATTTTTCTTTACTAAACTTGAACTTAAGCTCACTAAACTCAAACCTAAACCTCACTCTGTGAAATCGGAATTAAATATAATTAAATCTTTTAAAAATCTTGTAAAACTTTTTAGATCCCCGTCCTACGGAATAACAAAATTACTTCAGTCGACTTTAGTTGTAAGAACGATTTAAAATACATATATACATACATATGTATTGTATGTATATGTAATTTTAATTTATTTCAGTTTAATTAACCTTTTATCATAAATAATTTACAATGGCAATATCAAACGTTAATATAATTTAAAGTAACAAGTAAGATATTTGGCTTTTTAATATATGTATGTATAACTTTTCGAGGGTAGGTAAAGTAATAATGTTCTTCAAAGAAGAAAAACGTATTATCATTCATGTTGACTTAATATGTTTTGGGCTGTTAATTACAAGCATATGACGTGACACAACAAATATGTAAAATGCGAAGAACAACATTAATAATCAGGAAATACGAAATGTAAAAGCGAAAATTATTTAACCTCAAATGAACATCACATATTAAATTGCAAAGTTTTACAATAATTAACGTAAAACAGAAAATGAAGCACGCGTTCTGAGCCAATGAACCGCCCAGCGGCAATTTTACCACCTCAACACCATATTATATTGAAAGCAATTAAGGGCTGTAATTCATTATAAGTGCATTTATTTGTTAATTGTAAAAATCCGCACCCGTTAAGGGAAGCAATTATGGCGCATTCAAATGAGGAAATCTGAGGAAAATTTGCGTTTCCATTTTATGCCATGGAATAATAAGCACCGTGTACATTGCATACCAATTAATAACAATTTAGAGAGAGATTTAGTACGAAATTTTAGCGAAATTAGTAAACAGAGGTTGAATAGATACGAACTTAATTAGATCAGTAAAGAGCCATCAATTATAAAGAAAAGTATTGTGTTGTGTTAATTTATTTATTATATTTAATTGTCCTGAATGGTAGTCAGCCAAATAAAAGTATGGAAAAGCAATGCGAAACATTTTATTCAGCATTTTAGGATAACAGTCATACATGAATTGTATTACATTTTCGTATGTATATAATATAATTAGGCTTGTGCAAGAAAATATTAATGTTTGTTTTCAACAAGACATTGCCACCAGACACACAGCAGCAGAAACAATGGCACTATTAATATGCATAAAATTTCTGTCGAAATCATTCGGCGTAAGTCCTTTAGATTTAATTCTTTATTGCTATTTGAAAGGTAGAATCTACGAGAACAAACCGAATACGACGTTTAATCTAAAATAAGAAAAGCAAAGTAAAATAGTCAACACAGAGTTTGAGTTACGTTGCGATGTAATTGAAAGTTATAAAATACGAAACTGTAAAATTAAGATAAAAAATTGTTATTGTTTTACATGTATACTATACATATAGTGTTTGTAGTATATATGTAATATGTATGTACTTATCTCTTTATTTTAATCTAAATATGATGAGGGTTCTGCAATAAACTAAATAAAAATAGCAGATTTAAAGGGTGAAGGAAAATAATTACCTTTGAAAATTAATTTTTACAAATTTTAAGTCTCGCTTAATCTGCTGAGCTCAAATTAACTTGTCAGATATTTTGAAGTTTGAAGCCGGCTGGAGGCAGACGACTTACGCTGGGTAATTTGTCGGTGCGCTTCATTTCTAGCAAGATTCAGCAGGCAGCTGGCGCCAAGGAAATCATGTGGAAAATTGGCAAATTATGACTACGTTTCTCTTAGAGGTACCTATGTCGGGTCAAATCAGTACCCTCAAATTATGAATATTCATTATTCATAGCAGATTTCATAAAGATCATAATTTTGTTATGAAAATGTGGTAGTATTTTGTAATTGTAGTTATTGCAGTATGTAGATATATGTACGTACCTATGTTAATTTTTAAAATTAGAGGAAATACTTAAGCTAGTGGACGATGATTTCAGCTCACAATACCATTCAAGTTAGCTTGTGCTTATATTTCTGAAAATTAAACAAAAAAAAGAATCAATCCATAAAAGAGATATCTCCATTAATTAGGCTATATTCAGAGAGTTAACATAATATGCTCTTCTATAAATTACTAACATATTTGTATGGAACTTAATATCCAGGAGTTTTTTTCTACTCTCATTTCAAATCAGTTGTTTAAGTTTAGAATGATGGATCATAATTTTCACATTTGTGCAGAGAAATTTTAAGGAATAATTTTTTAAAGGTATGATAAAAATTGAAAACTTTGTGATGAACGTCTACACTAAAAAAAAAAAAATATTTTTCCTACACAACTATACTATGTGGTGGACAACAAGTCCTTATTTTTTGTTCTTTATTGATCTTCATGTGCTCTTTTATTCCATTATTCTATCTCAATTAACATCTTCTTCATAAAATTCCACTTCGTTCGGAGTGGAGTGCAGCAAATTTGGTATTTATCATTTCTTAAAATGTAGCCAAGATACTCTAGGTTTCGGATTGCAATCATCTTCGTCAGCTCTGAATTTTTCGCACTCAATGTTTGATATTCTGTTTTAAAATTATTCATGTTTTCTTTAGCGTCGTTTTATCCAGAGTTCATGTTTCTTTTCCGTACAGAAGAACCGTGCACACATAACACCTGAATCAGACTGATTTCTCTTCTACATAAGATTTTCTTCATTTTGCAGAAGGTTTTTCTAGCTTGTTATATTCAGATTTTAATTTCCGGTAGAGAATTGGCCTTGTAATTAAGCATTGCATCCAAATGTTTAAAGTTGTATATTCTCAGGATTAAGCTTCAACTCCACTGTCAGATGATTTCTTCTCGATACTATCAATAATTTCCTCTTCGAGATGTTGATTTTCCAAATCCAAACTTGTACAACATTATTATAAGCACAGAGTGCCATTTTTTTTAATGCCATCGTCTTCCTCTGATAAAGCTTTCTTGAATATCTGCTCTGCATACAATTTGACCAGCAGTGGTGATAGCACGCAGCCTTTTCTAACGCTTCTTCTTATTTCGACTTCTTCCGATTCTGCTTCGTCCACAATAATATTTGCTTTTTGGTTCCAAATATAAAAGTTAAGTCTCCAATTAGCAGAGTTGAAAAGACATATAATAGTCACTTAAACAACATTGATATTTTTAGTACAACCATTCAGAAAGCTTGTTATGAAAGAGTCCCTGTCGAGACTGATGATATTTCATCTACCCTATAAAATGACAAATTCTTAGAAACTCGATTTGTTTTCGCCCCTCTTATTTACCTTAAAGTTGTATCCTCTTCACATTTTAAATGTTATCCTTTCCTGAATAAGAAAATAAAATTTTCTTTTATGGTTGCTATTCGGTGGAAAATAAAGACTAACGATTTGAAAGTACATAAAGTTAAAAAGTTTTAAGGTTAGTACCCAAAAGTAGTTATAGTCGATTTTACTTAAATGGTTAACTTACTCTTCGGATAGTACCTACAACTTTAAAAGATTATTAAAGTAACGTGCAATTGCCGTATCTATTCACAATTTTCAACTATAAATTGATGAGGATGTTGTGGAAAAGCAGTGCGAATGTTGCAAATGAACAAACCTCAAAGAATCGAATTTAACGTTGCATGTTGATCATAAAGAAAGCATTAGGGCGGGTCAGTGGCATGCAAAGGTTCTTTTCAGCTGTTATCTTCCCTTTTCTGTTTGTCCCAGTGCTCGGTAATGCAACAAATCCAATGTTTTCGGTGGTGTAATGCAGTTTGAAGTGAAACAAATTTGCACAATAGCAAAGGAAAAATACGTCTTAAGTGTTCTTCTTATGGCTAAATATTTACTGTGCTAAACAATGAACGAAAAGACGCATATCAGCACCAAGCCCATCCCGAATTGTCTGTTTTTTAAGCTAAGATGAATGCTTCAAATCGGCTCACTTCACAATTTTTATGCTATGGGTCCTCATTGTTACATTCGGAGAATGTTCTATATTTACTTTATGGATTATAAAGATTTACATTTTGTGTATGCAAACCATTTCAAATTTAAATGGGAGATAATTTCTGTTTACTAGCACTTGCTGCTTATAATGCAAATGAATTGTTAACAAATTGTTACCAAAACTTAGAGAATATCTTGTATTTAAATATACGAAAATGAAGTGATTTTTTGAATACAATTTCTATTTTAAAATTATAGCAGAATTAAGTGCATACTACCTTTGTACTAAAAAAGCAGATATTTTAATTTTGCTGAGACTGACTAATGGAATTAAAGGCGCCCGGGATTATTAATTTCAATGCATAACCTCTTCACATAGCGAATTTTGTAAAAATTGCATAGAAATTAGGATATATGAAATAAATTATGTGCTTAGTGAATTCTAACTGGTCAACCCAGTTTTACCCGGTGTATCATAAGATTGAAATGCTTAAGTTTGATACTTTACCCAGTTTAGGAGTGTTTCTAAAAATCTGAACCATTGTCCAAAAGTAATTTTGCTTAGTTATTGGGTATTAAATCAACAGCTCTAATCCGATATATTTTGTAATGAAATAACTTTGAATCGTGGACAATTTTGTCGCCATATTGGATTTACCAATTTTTGTTATAAAATTTTTATATAAAATATCAAAAACCCTTTACTTAATTTCCATAAAAATACTTTCAATTAGAAACTGATATTGGATCCGTCATCTTGAATTTCTAAATTGTGATAGTAAATTCAAAATAAATTCCACCAAAATAAATTTAACTGTATTTTTCATTAAAATCGCTTGAATTGGATCTGTCATCTGGAATTTCCGAATTGTGATAGTATACTCGAAATTACTGACCTCAAGATACCTTTAGTACTAATTTTCACTTAAACTCGTTGAATTTCCAAAGATTTTGGCCGCCTTATTGGATCCGTCATCTTAAACTTTTAAATTTTGAAAGCGGATTTGCAATCAGCACCTCCAAAAACCCTTCAATACCAATTTTTGACGCAATCTCTCGAAATCTACAATTGTTGGCTGCCATCTAGAGTTCGCCATTTTGAAACCCTATATTTTATGCACATAAAAGGTAGCCTATATGTTAAGTTGGAATATGTACATAGTACCATCAGTCAAAAAATATAAAAAATATCGAACTAAGCGTTTAAGCGTGATTGAGTGACACACATCTTAGATACTTTCAGATTTAAACTGTTGATTACACCGAAAACTTTGGAATGATGGAAATTATTATATTGCTTAGAAAGGTTGTCTGTATTTTTAATTTAGAAAAATCAATAAGATTCAATTTCTCTAAATAATATTATATTCATTTTTAAATAACATAATTAATCATTTTTAAATAACTTAACTAATAACCAACTACGTCATTCGCATTTATTATTCTATTTTCCTCTATCATATTATCACTAATGAGATAAATATTAAAGATCAATCAAATCAAATCAAAATAGTACTCAAGCGAGAAAATGCGACTTACCTTAGATTCTAGGTTCGAAATCTTGATGAAAGTCGATCTCAATTAGGAAGAATCCTTTTGTTGGACTGGACTGGGTGGTTTTGGCGAATGTACGTAACCATGGAACGAACCCCTACTGTTTTAATAGAGATGCAAACTTCCCTCTGCGGAATGATAATGCCCTATAGGAAAAAATTACATACCTCCAACACGGCCGATGTTTTCCGTTTTGAGAGAGATCTATTTACACGACCCAAACGGAGTTCACTCTAATTGAAGTATTACTGGCTACTGGAAAATATTTCTTCAGATCCCCTCAGTGTGTGCAGCCCGCAAAACCCCTTACTGCGCAAAGGGGTGAGATTGTTTTGAGTTTTTCGTTACACATTTTCGTTTTGATTTCCGCCTGCTCATACACCGCTTTTGTGCACTGAAGTGTTATAATGCCCTCAGATAAGGCACATCAACCACCCTATTTTTAACCCCCGCGGTACTTGTTTATTTTGATTAATGCCCTAAAAGCAGTTTAATTGTAATTCGCGAAGTGGTTCAATTAGATTAATATTGATTTTATTTTACTTGTATTCAGAAACAAGCTGTTAGATGCCTTTCCAAAATGAAGACCTAAGTAGGTATGAAATAAACAATTTTAATGCAAGTCAAAATAAATTTTTTGGTGCGCATTTCATGAAATGTTAATCTTTTCGATTTATGGGATCAGAAATTAGCACTACCAAGCGCAAACTAGTTCTTTTTTTAATCTAAATCCAAACTTTTTAAGAAATTTTCTGCAGTAATGCAGAATTTGTTTATCTAGGTTCTAGATTAAAACTAGGAATCGCCATGGTGTCTGTTTGTCCATTCGCCTAGCATAGTCTATTTTCTCAGAGACTAGGCATCTTAACATTAGTCCAACATAGATGTAAAGTAGAAAAGTCTTAAGGCTCGACATATGTGTGAATATGGGAATTAATATTATTAATTTTTTTCTTAATGTCGCCTATTTCTTCATATGACCGAAATTTTAGACAGCTCCATTTTACTTTCTAAGCTAGCTGGAATGATAATTAAGTATAAATTTTCTATATTGAGAATTATTTTGTTTGTAAATAATTTGGAGATATAATTTAATACATTATATGTGTGTATAAATTAGTACTCAACTAAAATTAACCCCAGGAGGAAAAATCTTAGAATAATTCAGAATATGAAGCCTAATGTTAGCACCATGAGGTTTTTCTACTTACATAAATACAACATAGGTCCGAGTATGGACCAAAATAGTTAACTGTTAACTAAATTTATTTAATATAGTAAAACTCACTATACTAAAGATTTGTTTTGCATCTAATAATGTAATAGTATATTTTTAATATTTGAGTAGCTTAGAGCAGAAGTGATCCTAGTGGCATTACGCGCCATAACGGCGATAACGTCATTTCTGCAGTTAATTTATTTTGTCGTTTAGGATTATTTTTTGATATATTATATTTAGTTGCTAGAAATTTTTTGTAGCCATTAATTGAATGGTTATTCATGAAACTGGTATGTCTACTTTTTGAAAAATTTACATAAGGGCTACGTTAAGATTTAACTGAAGAAGTTGTTGAAGTCTTATGTTAAAAAAGTGGACTTACTTACTACTTAATAAAATTTGTTCTGTAACTAAACTTTTTCAGAACGTTAGGTTTTTTGGGGAACAAATAGGGTAACAAAAAAACAGTTCTTTTGAATTCCTTTAAAAAAATGTTAAGATCGCTATACGAAATTGTAATTTAGCTCAAATAAAACCTTGAACCTTATTCTATTTTTACAAAATACGAAATGATTTAAAATTTTACAAAGTGCCTCCTTCTGTAAAATATAAAATATCTTAAAAGTTAAAGGATCTCCGATCCTGAGCTGCTATTAGAGAACCTCTGATGAAAAATCTGCTACAAGAAATATGCGAATCGAAGTTTTTTTTTTTATTCCTTTACTTTATATAATACCTCTTGAAGTTCAAGCTTCCATTTAAAGTAAATTTAAAAAATCTATCAAAAACGGATTTTTTCATTTTTTAATCTAATATTTTTCAAAAACCTTCCGTGTTGGAGAATTTTTGTTTTCAGATTTGCAATTTACGCTTAAATTACACAATTTACGCAAAAATTATGCAATTTGCGCAAAAATTACTGGAGCTTAAAATTAAAACGTATGTTTAAAGTCTTTTGATATCAGTTAAGAGGTAAAAGCCTTTACCACCAAAACCCACCAATTTGATCTGATTTCATTTAAGTTATACTCAATACCTGCTCGGTAATAAAAAATAAAAAGAAGTGGACTTATACACAAATAGGAAATTTACAACGTGATATTTACAACATTTAAATGGCTAATGAAATAAAATTTGAATTTTATAGGAACAAAAATGCTTCTTTTTTACTCTGTTTATATACCTATCAGTAAAGACAAAATGTTCACAATACATTATATCTATCATACATAATATAAAAGCCCAAGACAAAAAGAAAAAAAAAGCCCCTGTGGTGCCAAAGATGTTTATAGGAAAAAATCCAATTTGAGAAAGAAGACAACCAATTTCCTGACGAAATCCCTTTTATGTCCTCAATAAAAAGTACAAAATGGCGAAAACGAACACTTGCCTTTCAAGTTCTTGGGACTCTTTTATGCTATCTCGGCTGGGCAGAGATTTTTTGTCACTAAATTTCCAATTTGGATTTTATGTGCTTGAAGAAGAACAATAAAGATTTCGTTTGAAATTTATGCTGATCCCTATGCGAATAAGCTGAATATAAATATTCGTTAAAGAGGAGATAAATTTTAGCTATATACTGTGGAAGGTAAGTAATTAATTTTGTAATGTATGTCTGATGATGGTGATGATGCATTGGCTACCTCTGCGAATCAGTTGATGAAAAATTCTGGCTACAAACTGTCCGGCCGTCTTTCAAATAAATTACAGTCTCTGTGGTGCTAAACCTTATCTATTTGTATTTCTGTCAATTAGGAGAAAAAATTGTTCCTATTTGCGTCAATTACCATTGCCGTCGACCCTCAATTTCAATTAAATGAGACCTTGTTTATTATTAAATCCATCTCGGGTGAATAATTTCGTTCGGCAAATGAGATCCAGTCTCACGGCCATCAATTTCGTACAAATTTAGCGAGACCTTTTGTGCTGATCCCAGTCAGAAGCAGCATCATCAAATTAACGATCTGCGAGCCGGGTACAAATCACATTTTGCCTAATTAATAAATGTTTTATCTAGTGAACCCGGTCGGCGACGGTTGGCACCCCCCGCCGGCGGCAGGGCTGCCACCATCACCACCACCCACCAACACATCAAAAGCCTAAAATACGTTCGTTATCGCTGGCAAAAGAAGTGAAAGGGAACCGGGAATAAATGGAGTCCTTTTTCCCTATTTCTCCCATTAGGCGATTCCCATGTTCGCAATTATCCCCATCTATTCATTGCGCACTCATCGCCAAGGCAAAGCAAATTTTCTCATTAGCTGACAACTCGGCAGCCAGTGCGAACACCCGTCGGTCGGATCGCGGCGGGGGTGGAGGCTCCATTTTCGTAGCCCCAGCCATGCCTTGGCAGAATCCTTCGTACCCACTTTACCCACCGCTTACTGTTTTCATTGTAGTAAATTTGCTACTTAATTTATTCCATCCACATTAATTGCATTTCCCACTTTACTCTCTCCCCAAATTGCTTTGATCTCCGAACCTCCAGCCAACTAGTTCCCGGCCCTTCCGAACCCCACTCCTGATATTCCTGGGTCCTCCCCCGGGCAGGCCCTCTCCCCCCATTTTTTCCCAGTCCCCTCACGCAAACATCGAAGGAAGCACTTCCCTTCATACATCCTACAGGACATAGCAGAAAAACGGTTCGTTCGCGCCATTTTCAATTTTGGGGCTAAACTTTAAGGACTCCGAACGTGCAGAGATTTTGCTTTTGTATGGGCGGCGGTGGAACGGAGGGACCAAGACCAAGGCAATCCAGAACATGAGCGGAGTGGAAATTAAGTGCTAATGCGGTCGAGAGGAATTTTCACTGGGAATTAAATGAAAATGCTTACCAAGAGTTAATGAGTTAAGTAAAATCGACACCGCAGCGGTGCTTTCGCATTATTTCTATTCTCAACAAAATTATGACTGATTACCTTTTGGATTAAAAGCTTTGTCGAGCTAGTTCGCCTTAGGAGTAGAATGAGACTTTAAATTTTAATTCAAAAGATAATAATAAAACATTTTTAAATTAATTTCAAACTAAGCTTAAGCTCTCCTTAAAGATTTTAATTAAAATAAATTGGAACATTCATTTCAAAAGTGACGAAAATTTCCTCTATATGTATTATACCCATTAAGTTTTGGCAACATTTGTGGATAATTTTTAAATTTTATATTTATAATATTATATTTCCACCAGGTTTTAGTAAATATTTCTCCGTAACTCCTGAAAATAAGCAATAAGCAATAAAAAAATATATTACAATTCAAATGCGTGTTGGTCACTATTTATAAGCCAAAAATATATTTATCTTTAATTCGTTCATTTTAAGGATTCTTGAAGAATGTTTTAGAGTAAAAAAGTGGAAACATATTTATGTAACTTAAGAGAAAATAGCACTGTAAAGGATCCAAAAAAACAGAATTTTTGTTTATTTGTATTTTTTAAACTACATAATTATAGAAGTATGACCACAAATATTCAAGTCATGATTTCTAAAAATTACGAAACTGTAGTCTTAAGAGAGCGCAGTCAACACAACCGCTCATATATTTGCATATGTATGTATGAAGATTAATTTTCAATCGTGTTTTTCTAGAAATGACTTTTCTCGACCTGGCCAGAATCATAAATCTGTATTTCGATAATCATACGTCTTCCAAAAAACTCGTACAGAGATATTTTGTAGGGAATATAGTTCTCTTTAATTTTGCTTATATCAGTTTTTGTTGTAACTTCAACAATAGCACCCCTTTTTTCAAGATGCTGGCTAACCCCCAACACCCGACGATTCCAAAAACTCAGTTTTAACTTTAGCAAGCCTCTCCGTGTAATTTTTTATTGGGCTATTAATAAAAAATTTCACGAACTAAATACTAATGTATGCTTAATAACATATCATTTTTTCAAATCCCAAATTCCAATAGATAATTTGGAAAAAATTATCCTTTTTCAGCCCGCATGCTGGTTTCCCCCTTAAGGCATTTAAACAATCTTAGCTCAAACTGTTCCTGAAATTTTTCTATGAAACATGGACTTTACACCCACATAAGTGAAACTAGTGTTATTTTGATTGTATTCTTCTAAAAATAATTAAAATTATTTTATCTGTAATATGGATAGGGCTCTAGAGAAACTCAGCCTAGAATAAGAAATACAAACTAAATACACCCACTATCTTTCTGTTACGAAGCTTGACAAATCGTACCCCAGAGGTCTTTCAAAAATCTTAAAAGCCAATAGTGGCAGAGTGGAGGCTCATTTAAAATTACATTCAAAAACGACTAACCCGACTAGCAATTTCTGTGGTTTAGAATTCGTGTCGAATCCGACTTTCCCTAGAACTGATCAGGGCTGAATGAAGTAATCTAATCAGGCCCTGATCAAGAATGTAACGCCTTAAACGATGCGGGCCAGATCAGGCAATCGGACCAGGGCCGGATCAGGGAAATCTTATTATTATTATATTATAAGTGTTATGGTTTTTGATAATATTAATTTGGCAATAGCACACTATTTTCAGAAATTCACATTTATGTACTGAAGAAATTATAAATTTATTTTATTCAAGAAAATCACTCATTAAAACTGACTTAACTATTCTAGAGTTGAATTAATTATACATATGTATTTTAGAGACCCTAAAATAAAAAATAATTAAAAACTAATAATTATTAATAATTATAATTTATTATTTATAATATTTCAATGTCGTCTTAATTTACAGATGACATTTTGAATGCAAGATAATATGTAAAGGAAATAACATCAGGGGCAGATCAGTTCAAATAAACTTTGTCGTAATATGGCTGAAATTAGCCAGATCTATTTATATTTCATAAGATCAAATAGGAGTTCAGATCAGGTCCAATAAGGCATACCTAAAAAGGGAATCCATATACGATTTCTGATCAGGGCAGTATGTGAAATACCCTATTACGGTTTGCCGTAGCCCACCCTGATCCGGCCCAGATCATATTAGGGCTTACCTGAACAAAATGCTAGTCGGGAACTTTTTTCTTTAGTCAAATACTTTTATGTTTTGAAGGATACTAACAATTCAATGAACCGCACATTACTAGACTTTTGCTTATTGGGCTGATGTCTTTTCGATTCCACCTAATAGGCATCGCTTGATATTAATTTGCTTGGTAACGCTAGAAGATAGGCGCATCTTTTCTAAAATCGTCTTTAGTTTTAAGATTTGAACCTTCGAATGTAACAGTCCTCAGTTGTTGTTTTTATTTTATATTTTCGTCATGACGAGGGCCTCAGGCATTGCAATTTACTTTGTATCTCTCAGCATCGTACCAATTATGGTTTACATGAGCCCCATCTCTAGATTGTTGAGTTTACATTATGAAATTATAGATTTTAATTTGTTAGTCTCTCAATTGAAAGATCGGTTGATGAAGTTCTTCAGTTAATTAAATTAATTTTTTGTTTTGTACTCATTTATTTGGTCTCTACCTTTCGTCAAAGAATTTTTTATTATCGTGAATAAATAATAATTTCTGGTTATCTTCTGGCTAGGGGTTGGAAAGGGTGAAAATTGAGCAAATACTTTTCCCAAATGTGATTGATAATAGCATGATTCATATCGTTTCACAATATTTTTAGGAACACTAAGTTAATTACTGGACTAATTTTATATCTAAGGGATGAAGGTTCAATATTTCAACAATTTTAATTGCTCTAATAAAAATTGTCTTTCAAATTGATTTTTAAAATTTGTTA
Organism: Eutolmus rufibarbis; assembly: GCA_963920795.1. Taxonomy (NCBI): domain Eukaryota; kingdom Metazoa; phylum Arthropoda; class Insecta; order Diptera; family Asilidae; genus Eutolmus; species Eutolmus rufibarbis. Next base: position 26,374,910 of record OY987208.1, on the reverse strand, counting down.
TAATTTTAAATATAAATTATAAATAAAATTATTAAAGAAGAGAAGGTAGTACATATTACAATATATCGTATGCTTCATATAGGGATAAATATTTTAAACAATCAAACAATTTTAGTCAAAATAAAGTTCAATAAATGAGGCTTTTATTTACATACTTATCTACTTAGTAGTGGACGAAATTAGGAAATCTTCTTTAAAATGTATTTTCTACTTTCATGTCTTATATATGTATATATATACATATTTGTAATTAGGTTATATATGTGATTATCATTTTTAATATTAAAACAAACAAAAAACAAAAACAACAGTTTATGAAATGTTGAAAACAGGTTTCCAAGAAAATAGGATACTAGTTGTAAACAGGCTTAGATAAAACAAAAAAAGATACTGCAGGAAATTCATAGCTCAAATGTTGCAAGAACTTCCAATTCAATATAATAAATTTTCTCAAATTTAATCCTTCGTGCTCAGATAGGCATTTGCGTTTAAATTTTTAATTATCAACGGGGTTCCAAACAACCAATTTGTGATCTATGTGTACATACTGTGAACATCTGAATTTAAACTCTCGATCAAATATATTGTATGCTTTCATACACCTACCCTCTAATTAAAAGGTACCTTGGGATTTGGCGGGAGTTAGCACCCTCCACGGGATCAGTATCAAAATTAAAAATTTCCTGGAGACACAAACTGAGGTATAGCATTTTCTGAAGCCATACCCTTAATGCAGCATACTTTCGACAAAACGTCCCTATTAAGCCGCCTTTGTAGAAAATTCACATCGCTGAAATAATCCACTCCGGGGGTCCAACGTTACAAAAGGAATTATGGCTACTGTTTGCTTTGATTCCCGCACTTATTTCCTTTCACGGGGTCCTAATCCACCGGCAGAGTTTGCTCTTTATTGCCAGGATATAATTTCAGAACGGCACGGCATATGCATGTAAAAAGTCAACTGGAAAAATTTCGAGGGCTTGGAGAGGCTGTTTTCTCTTTGGCGGTTCACTTTAAAGGCCAAGAGGGTGCATGAGCCGCAAAAGTATCATATTATGGGCTCTTAAAAGATTGATTGTTTCGGTACATCAAAATTGAAAATGGGCACAATTGTAACGATTTTCCGCCAATAATTTTAGTTCAAGGAGGTCCTCTTGAAGTATATAGGTATAAAAATTTGATTTTTTTTTTTACTTTTCTGTAACTCTAGATAAATTTTGGCGCGCTTCACTGAATGTTCACCTGCGGTCGCTAGTCTAATATTTTTCTCTTTTATTTTCATTATTACTATTATAAATGCAGCAATAATTCTATTTTAATCCAACGATAATTCGATCCAATCGTTACTAAAAGTGAAATTTTGGCAGGGTTTAGTCTCATATACTATATAAAACTGTTTTTTTTTCTCTTTTCTAAGGCTCGATTTTTTTTTGTGTACATATTTAATTACTTATCTATTTCAAAACAAAGATAGTAATTAATTAATAGGGAATTCTATAGGAAATAAATCTCTAGTACTTCTTTATCTACAACCTGAACGAAATTTAATTGACCATGTGAAGACTCTTGTTATCTTAATTCTTACATAGAGGCGGATTAAGCTTCTGCGGGGCCCCTAGGTGATTGCAAATGTGAGGCCCCCTATTTTTTCAGTTAAATGATTTTATTTTCGCTTGAATGGTGTCCAACCCAACGATTATACGACATGAATTTCACAATTTTCGCAATTATGGGCTTTTGTGTTTTCTTGGTAAGTTATTATACTTTAATTTAAATATATCAATAATGTTTTTTTTTTAATATGTATTTAAAAAAAAACAGCCTGCGCACGCATATTACCAAAAAGGACATATTTACGATCAATTTAGAACACTTAATGGATTATCTCTTCGGTTCAATGAAACAGTTGGAACATTTGAAAATGATATTAAAAATTAATTTAACGATTTTAAAATTAAAATCAATAAAGTGCTTGAAACATTGATCAAAGCTAATAGTAGTCCATTAATAGAGGAGCTCACACGAAAGGGCGGAGTTTACAAACAGTGTGCGGAAAGTCTTATTTCAGAATGTGAATCTATTGAAAAAGAGACCAGTAAACGTTTTCAAATTTGTGTCGAAAAAGACAGCTATGAGTTAAACAAATTTAGCCAAAAAATAGCCGATGACCGTAAAAGCATAGGGGTTTTATCTAACAGTTTTTGTCTGTTTTAGCTCTCTTAAATTGCTTGGCTGATAAAGTAAGAAGCCCTTTTATATAATTATAATACAAACTTTTTTCACATATCCTACCTACTAGATATATAGTTGAATCGATAACGACTTTAAAAGATATTGAAGGCTTCGAATTGAAAAGTTCCAGAACATTTTTGTGACAGTTTGAAACACGTTTCCAACAACACTCTATTTAACATATCGTATCCGTATCGTTAAAGATACAAAAATTAAATATCAAATGTATATCAAATATATTATTTATAATTTCAATATTTAATTAATATTTTTTTTAAAATAAGTTACATACATCCATACATATGTGTGAAAATTAATGTTGCATAAAGGGCTGTTGGAAAAATCCCATCACATTTTTGGCATAATTTCTAGAATTAGATGGATTAATCCGAATAATTCAAAAAGATTCTTATAATCAAATTTAAATTCGAATTAAAAAATGGTTTATGAAAATAACCTTAAAAAATTACAAATAATTGCTGGTCCGAACATAAAGAATTTAGTTCAAAAGTTTTAAAATAGAAGTTTCAATAATTAATTCAAATTGTTCACATCCAAAAGAGTTATCGTTTATAACCTAATAATCTTTAATCTTATAATAATAATAATTTTTTCTTAATTCTGAACGTAGTGTAAACCCTTAAGGAGTGTCATAGGTGGTGAAATTGAAGAAAACGATGACGATTTGCATTGAAAATATGGTTTCTTGAAAATGTGAACGTTATAGTTTTTATGATTTGATGCCCTGCTCTTTTGATCTTTTTTCCTTCTATGCGACGGTTACGAAAACAAATGTGTTTAAAAGTCAATTTTAAATTCTATTCGTCATGAATATATTATGTCTTATTCATACCAAGAAAACTGATTGGTTTACAAGAATCTCGTTAAGAAAATAACTGAATTTTATGCCTCCTTTATTTGGATGTTGCTCAACAACAGCGCATAATATTCAGGAATTTAGCTACCAATAAATCTAACAAAGCCTATAATGATTAAGGAATTATTCAAATAAATTAGAAATGATGTCGGCGAATAAAAACACAAGAGGAAACCGTGATGCAATTACATTTTTACACACAAATGCGGGAAAATCTTAACAAAATGCTAAATGGCCAGAAATAGGGTGGAGGGGTAGATATAAGAGAGGGGTGGGGGTGTTGTTGTTAGGGTGGTGTGGCTCTTCTGTGAAGCAACAGAAAAAGAAGGAGCTATCTCTAATATCACCATCAAGTGGATGGAAGTCAAAATCATTTCAAGGAATTTCCTCAACACGATCTCAAATTTCCGACAATTTCACATTGATGGAAACAACCACCCCCGCGGTATAAGTGTTATTATCGTGTATCGGGATATATAGCAAAGCCATAATCTCGTCACTTACTAACACAGGGGCGGTAGGGTGCGTTCCTTCAACCCCTGGCAGATTGGGGGTTGGCGCTGAGAATGGTTCTGGGGGTCATCGTTTGACGGGAAAAATAAATCCCCAAATCAGCGCTTTACAGTAAACAAGTAAAGAACACAACTTACCCGTAAAGAAGGGCTCCTGGAAGGTGCGGACAAGACGAAGGGAGGGGGGTTGGGGACTGTGTATGGAATAAACAACCCTCGACGGGCATTGTAGTTGCGTACGCCCCCGTCGTCGTCGTTTTCTTCTTCTGAATCAGTGTGAGTCGCTGTCGAATTTATTCGCAGATGCTTGAGTTAAACAAGACGAGATGATCGCTTCCTCTTGAAAAACTTAAGGTGAGTAGGCCCGGCCAGGGCAGCCACCGTGAAAGAGTGCGCATGAATGGATACATTTTATCGGTCGTTAGATGTGTGAATCGAGTGAAAACTTGGTGTAGTCGAAACCTCCCTTAGCCCTTATTGGCTACAACGTGAGGGTGTGCGACAGTCTGGAGCAAAGAACACGCCCTCCAGCAACCCTCCTCGATAGACCAATACTGTTGCAATTTTCAGCCAATACAGAGGACGCATTACCCCTGGCTGCAGGGCCTATTATCTCCGGGTCTATTATTTCAGGGTGTTGCACACAATCACAGATGAATGTGAGGAAGCTCGTTGTTGCTGTTTTGTCGGCGATACTTGCCGTGGTTACTCGGGCTCTTTCAGGGTTGAAAGGATGTTGTTTAGGGGTGGAATGGGCGCTTAAAAGCGAAAGCATTATTTCAAGTGCAATACACTCAAAAGTTGTAAGAAAAATGGTTGATGTGCCGGCCCTTCATCCCTTACCCGATACCGTTTCGGTTTATTCTGTTTTTCGAGGTATAAGCGTCCGTGTAATTGTGTGCTACGGGGTGGATTTTTCCGGTTTTTCTTTTACCCCGAGCAGTTCACTGGTGGCTTGGCTGCTGCACATTTTTTCGCGTTTGCTTCTTCCACTGTGTGTGCGAACAATATCGAAAACTTGGGGGTTAATCACATTGTGGGTTTGCTCAGAAGTCATTTTAAAGTGATACGCTGACGACGGTTACGTCAAGTTGGCACGGTGATAAAAACTTTACCAAAAAAAAAAGAATATATAATAATAATAATCAAAAGAAACGATTGCCTGAACAGAGACTCTCCTAGCCGACCGGAGCAGGCTCCAGTGAAGTTCGGAGTATTTTACCTAGCTAAAAATCAGGCTTTTTGTCCAACATACCACCAGTCAGTTCCGAGTACCTATCTTAGCAAATTCAAATTCTTGTCAAACTTGATCAGGTTGTGTTCGAACTTAGGTCTATTGTTGAACTCAATTTGTGTGGCTTAGTGTAATTATTGTTTTAAAAATAGTGCTTCAAAATGGTATGAATTCAAAATTTGGTATCTTAGACTATAATACAGTGTTCAGTTAGTGCTTGGGGGGTTTTTTTATTTTAAAAAACCTAAAAAAGTTAGAAACGTTGAGATAAACAGGGGATATGTCATCGCCGGAAGTGGACGTGGATATAAGTGTTGTGTCTAGTCCCGAGCCAAGTCCTCGGGGCTACGATAACGAGAGTCCGGGAAGATCGGATCCTCTGCCAACAACTTCGATACCAACACCAGTTACTTACAATAGCTCCTCTAGTCAGTCTAACAACCAGCATCATCCTAGTCAATTCCACACGAGTCTGGGTCTGACCCACCCCGTCCTGCACCATACAGCCCTAAGTCACTTCAATCACAGCTCAGAGTCCCGGCTGAGCCCCCCGAAATCTCCCACGGAATCGAACAGCAAAACTTCGCCCAGTGGATACACGAGTTTTTCTATTTCGAGCATCCTCAGCAGGACGGAGCCGACGAGGAAAAACTCACCGCTTGTGACTCCTGTGCCCCAGTTACCGCAGCCCGGCGCTGGAGGACCCCAGGACGCCGCTATGCTATCCAGGTAAACAGATAAATGGAATATTGAAAAAAAAAATATTGTTTAGGGCAGATTTTCTGCGGCTGGTCCATATTCTGGGATTATCCCTTCACAGCTTAGATTTTTTGTTGTCTATTCCGACTAGTGTTTTGGGTCTATTTAGAGCAGTGTTAATTTTTTCCGGTTGCTCCTTTTATGCTGATCTTTCTCTGTATAATCCGGTATAATCTAAAGAAACGAATTTTAGTTCTAGACCTTATTGAGTCAAGTGATGGTACTTACCTGTTCTGAAGTGTTTTGTATCACTATCATCTTTCAAGTTTTATGTCCTGATTCTTCTCGAAAATGTGCTTTAAAAATTTAGCCGCCGCTCTGTTGTTTATAGAACCATAACAAAAATATATCGGAAGGTGTTGCTAAAAACATAAAAATAAAAGCTACTTAATTTTTTTAAAATTATATTATGTATATATTTCAAAGATGATATACATATATGTATATAATTTTAAACAATAAGAATTTTATGTACATATATTACAGTTAGAGCCCGAATTCAATTTCATGCACCTAAATACATACATATAATATTGATATAGTCTAGCAAGTTTTTAATACGTTATAATAATTATATAAATTGAGAGGGTTCACAAATTTGAGGGTTTTCTTTAAATCTGAACATGTTTCAAAAATTTATTCGTAGTCCTGTTTGCTTTCATGGCTGTATGCTTTATTTCAGTGATGTCGTTTAATTCTGAATCTAGAATCATTTTTAGTAAGTATTTTATTTTTAGTTTACAACTTTTTTTTTGTGACTACGTGCAATGAAACCATATCGAAGATCCATACAACATAAACGCTTGGAATATTACTTTATATATAATATAATATTATAATAATCAATTTATTTTCTCGATTAAGGCTTGACCGTCTATTGATAAAAGGATACAAGGTTTTAATTATAATGTTGGCTTTAGCTATGACCGTATGCATAATACATACATATGAGCTGTTTATTTTGAAAGTGGTATAAGTCCATACTGGCATAAGGTCGAATTTACCTTAAAAGAATATAGAAAAATCAACCTTATGACATATTGGACTGGTACCACTTTCAAAATAAACAGCTCATATATGCTTAGAAAAGGTGAAAGTTGTATCGATATTTTTCAGAGTCAGCCCAAGGAATTTCATATCCGTTTTATTTCAAATTATTATTTGGCAAGTACCGAGGATGTCCTCTGCACATAAAAATCATTGCTTGTGTTTTCTTCACATTAAGTTTTATTTTCTAAGTATTTATGGAAAAATCTATAGAGGATCTTAAGATCTTCTTGTAAGTCCACATGCCTACTAAATTTAGCGTATCATTATCAAAGATGAGAAACAACGCAGAATGCAAGGGAAATCTGTTGTATAGATATTGTATAAAACTAGTCCCAAAACAGAGTCCTGCTGTAGAATTTTTTGTTATGGAGGAATTTGGGCCAAGCTATACCTTAAACTGACGATTATTTAAGAAACTGCGAATTAGATTTCTTAGGTTTGGAAAAAAGTTGAAGATCATCCTGTGTCAAAAGCTAATTGAATGCCAAGAAGTACAAGCCACTTAGAGTTTTTACTTACGAACTTTTCTTTGATATGACTAGCTATCGTCAGCACGGATTTAGAAGTATTATACCTTGATTTAAAATCAAACTGTTGACATGTTATTGGTTTCTTTTCTTCAGTAAACTGTTCTATTTCCATTTTAATTACTTTTTTTTAATATTTTGGTTAAGTTACTCAAAGGTTAATATGGCCTTTAACGGATGGGGCTTTAGAGGATCAACGATGAGGAACTTTATGTAGATTTTGTCTTTTATTTTCGTATTAGTATCTGCTTATAAGACATCGATTGATTTAATCGTAATCTCAGGTGAATCCGGTTGAACTTGCAAGTTAAGCTATTCGAATATATATTTTGATCTTGCAGATATAGTCTAATATAGTCATCTAGAATATTTAACTTCTTTCAAATTATCCTTTTAAAGTAACTAGCATAAAATATATTTATATTATAGATCTATATAATTACACAGTATTGGGCGTAATGATCGTGATTAAAAGTAATTATGATTACTTCACTCATATTAATCATTTAATCTCGATTATATCGGGTAAAATGTTATGAGCGGACGATTACTGATTAATAAAATGTTACCTTAATCATGATTAAATAATTGATTAACTTTTTAGATTATATTTGAATATATAAAACATTTTTTTTAACTGGCCTGCAAATGGAAATAGTTAATGAGTTTGATAGATGTGGATAACAATATGAATTTGGAAGTAGATTCGGTTTTAAATCTCTTCACGAATTTTGATGATTTCTTAAAGATTTTTATATGTAATCTAAAAAATTTAATAAATCCATCATGATTAAAGATGGTAATCAAAATCTTAATCTTAAATTATCAATTAATTATATTTAGTCCAATATTGCTGTAACATCAGAATATAAAATATTCAAATAATTTGATTTCTTAATTTATTTTAAATTTTAATTAGAGAAATTGTTCTTTTTAATATATATTTTGTGTAATATTTTTCTGAGTGCAGCAAATATGTAGATGTTTTATCAAAACTTGCGGGTATGAATAATTCAATAAATAGTTCATATTTTGCATTTATAATTCTAATTCTTAATTCCGAATTCTTAATTCAAATCCGTGAAACGTAGGACGTTTTAAAGCAAATTTCGAACCGATTTTAATTCACAGTCGGAATCAAGAAAACAGTCGATTAATATTTATTACATTTTGATAGTAGATTCAAAGCTATCTACCCTGAAAACTCTTATATTTATATTACATATATTCATTTTCATAGACGAAAAAGAAGTGATGTCTTTATTCACTAAAAGTTTTATAATACTACAGTGTAAAAAAAAAGTCTATGTTTATTTTATATCTTCTATTAAATAAAAAACTACTACAGTAAAAAAAAAAATTCAATCCTGAATTGAAGAATTTAGAGTCTTAAGAATATTTGATAAAATTATAGAACTGACTCAAAAAGTAACGAATTCTCTTATAATTACCAGGCTAATTATTTAAAATTCATGTTAGCCAGTTGTCGAAAAATTAATTTGTAATTTAATTTTATAGCGATGAAATTGCATAGCACATAAATTTCGGGAAAATATACACTTCGCTGAGCAAGCAGCACAGTGTATGAGTCTAGCACTTACCAAAAATTCTGAAATACATAAATATTTAAATTTGCTGATACTAAGTTTGCTGTATGCTAATTAAGATAAAATATCCATTATTTAAGCAGATCCAATTAGAAGGGGTTTTCTCGGCTTGTAATGAGCGCATGCGGAATTGACTCAAAAATTACAGTTCGTTAGCCCTCCCAAAAAAATAAGCAAAAAGATGAGAAACAAGGGGCTCGAAAAATGTAAGCCAAACTTAATCAGTCGATCTAATCAGATAAACTGCATGCGCATAGCCACAGCCAAAAACCTCTCTCCCGACGGTCTCCCTCGGGAATTAATTTGTTTTTCTAGGCCATCCCGCTAAAATATTTGACGTTTTTAGTGGTGTAACGTTAAGTGACTGCCCCAAATAAGCGGTGTGGCCGGGGCTTTAAACCACACTTGCAAGCCGGCTCCTTGGCCACGAGCACGAAAATATGTTGCATAATAATTTGATAATGACACAGGGATAAAAGAGGATTAAATGCCCGCCAACATCATCCCCTGGCGATTTCTATTACTGATAAAACTGGCTCACCAACCGACTGAGAGGTGGAGAGCCGTAAAAGTTAATTAGCATGTTTCGAAAGGTAAACGTGCGCCCTGGTCGCGATGTTATCTCCCGATAAGCGCACCGTAGAGTGGGCATGCGTAATCGAAGTTTCCTGCTTTGTTGTGTTCCTTCGGGAACCTGATAGGCGATATTTACGGGCACGCTTCCGACGAGAGGAGGCGGTTGTCAGCCGTGAATTTAATTTTCTAAATTTTATCGAGCGTACGCTGAAACTTGATACTTTGAAATTTGCGGTTAAAATGTATTAAAATCATTAATTTTTCGCTGAATCGTATATTGAATACGCACACTTTGAAAATTTATAGTATACACATTGAGGATCGAGCTTAGGACTTTTGGATTCTAAACCTGCTCTTTGATAATGCATATGTAGTATAATTTTGATTTTTCGACTGTATACATAGGATGGTGTCCTTTTTAACACAATTAACTCTTTATTTTCAAATATATTAATAACAAAGCCCAGGAAAACATTACTATTTTATCTATTTGCATTATATACAGTGTGCTCAAAAATAATTAGCAAGAATTATGTCAATGGATTTCTCAAAGTTACCTACCTAACTATTCTACCCATTAATCGAATACTTGAATGAACTTATGTAATCTTAAGTGGCTTTTCATTTTTAATGAACGAGAAAAGAATTATTGAGAACAAATTAAATCTATTATACAACTAAAAAAATGGAAAATACATAGTAGATATAAAAAGATTTCTTTTGTCCAGCCACCTTTCTACTACATACAAATTATTTGTACTTCTATGATTTTAATAAAATATTTAATACAATCAGGTTCTATTCTATACGAATAAAAATCTAATAAATAGGTCATTCGTATTTAAGGGTACCATTTCATTAAAGTGCTTCGAAAAATGCAAGACTTTTAGGAATTTCCTTTCGGATAAACTGTGTAACATATTTTGTTTATATGTAGGTACATATTTTGAATGCGAGAAATATTTTTGTTTATTTGGTAATTATTATATAATAAGAAAGCAGAGATATTCCACTATAATCATGAGACCTAGTCAATTAAAATTGTGCTGGACGAGCGCCACTATGTACATACATTAACTTATGACAAGGATGCTTAAAATGAAAAAAATCCAATTAAATCTTTAAATATGTACAATGCGTAATGAATATGTAGTTGTCGCCTTATCCATAATTCTTAATTTTTATTCAGCCAGAAATTTTTTTATTAACAATTTCATGCGCAATAGGAAACATTTAAACAAAAATTGTTTAGTTTAAAATAAATAATTATCCTGAAATTATTATCATACCATTTCCAGCTTATCTAATAAAGTTCATTCAATTCGATTTAAAAGTGTGGCGTACGTAGTTAAAGTTAAAAAAAATAGCGATTTAATAAAAAGCAAGATATATTATATTAAATTCTAAAAGTAGTTAATGAAATAGAAACACTTCACGTTACCTAAAATAAATCGGATGACAAATTTTTCGTTTTCTTCAAGTCTAAGTGCGGGATCTGAATCCAAACAAATTCTAAATTGCCCAGTTATAAGTAGAATTTGCCCAAATGCAGTCCTAAGTTTTTTTCTAACGATTATTGGGTTCTAAATTGTAAAACTAAAGAAGTCAAAAAATTTGAGATTTTGAGATAGATTAGTAGCAATAAGTAGCTACCTTTGATGAGATTATAATTTCTAAAACTGCAATCCCAATGTACAAACAAGAATTAGATAGATTTCAAATTTGTAAACAGCAGGAACGTTTAAAATATAAACTTGTTCTACGTTTTGCAACATCTTTTTTTTTACTAAAGATATGAATTACTTTACAAAAATAATTTGTGGGCGTCGAGGAAATGATTAATTTCGATATATTCAGCTATTCTAGAATTAGATTAAAGCCCGTTCAAATAGTCAAATTTCCACTTCATATCTAGCTATTGTCATTATATTGAAATAGCTCATAAGTTATTTTTAGCAGATTACCTTTTAAAAGTAAAGCATCCGAAGAATAATCGGTTGGCTAAATCCAACTTTCATTTTCACTCAACAATATTTGAGGAAGCAGCCCTTCAAAGGTCTCTTAAGGACTTTTATTTTAAAAATCAATAACATTCAATACCCCGCTGGTGGTAGGTGACCACAATATTCGATAATATTGTGTCAACGCTGAAATCGAGGGCAATCCTCCTCAGCAGCACTTAAGGGCTGGTCGGCCACGAAGGGAGCAGGTCCAATAAAATCGGAAAATTGCGGTCGCCAACAAGATGGGAGTACGACGCATGTGGAAGGCGCTTGAATTGTTGCTCGCCTCGAGAGCGTCATGATCGAGGCTCTGAAAGCGCTTTGTTGACCGAGTGGCTGATCGATGAAAAGAATCACCGCGGGCTGAAGGGCTGGAGGAGTCCCATCTTATTGCTAAGTGCGCGCTGAAAGGACCCGTCCAACTGGAAATGATTAGCAAAATAACAATGCGTTAGTCAAGTGGAAATATGTTCGATGAAACAGAACCGCAGATGGGTTTTTTTTATAGCGATGATAATCCCTTAATAGTCTAATCCCATCAGGACTGTCTTGGGAACTTTTTGGCGGCAATTACAATTATTAGTTAAAAAATATTAAGTAGCCACGGAAAAAACAAATGATATTGTTACGATTGACTTTCTGAAAGAATCAAATTTTTATTTTTTTCATGTTTGCTGGGTGTTTCTTCGTTCACGGGAAATAAAATCAATTAAGGCCCTAAAATTTCGAAATTTCGTCATTTTAACAAAAGTTACTCCTCTTCAATAATTTAAATCTCGATTCGTTGTTCTTTTAATTAATAATTTAATATCTAGATTTGGGAGATTTCTTACGAATAATATTAGGAAATTTTTATAATGATTACAGAGAAAGAGAAATTTCATAAATCAATTTCAGTTTTTCAGTGTTTAAATATATTGTTGCATGATATTTTTTATTAAATCATTCAAACTCTGGTTTTTTCCTATAGTTACATGATATTTTTAGCATGATTATTGGATTCCCGACGGTTATTTGTTGAAAGTGGGGAATTTAACAATAGGCGAAGTTTTGAGGAATTGTAGCTACACTCTAAACTAAGTATTTCATGTGAATTATAACTTTTCAAGATAACTTTGCAGTAACAAATAAAACAACATATTTTTAAACAATCTGATTCTCTTCATTATTTATAAAATGGAAACAAGACAGCAATAATGTATTAACATAATATATTTCGTTAACGTTTTACATTTTTAAAACACTGGGAACATTTAACGCAGCTTATACTCATAGTTTTATTCATTATCTACGTTTCAAATTTTATGAAAATATTCTAATAGAGGCCTTGCTATGGTAAAATTGTGATGTGAAAAAATTGTAAAACAACCCTTGTTTTAATTTTTGATGATCAGAGTTTTGATTTAAAGGGAAGCAAATAGGTAAACTATCTTTTCAAAACCAAAACCACTAACCAGATGATTTACCTGGATCGTTGTTTTCATTTAACGCTGGTTGAGACCGAACTATTATTAAATAATACACTACAATTTTCTATTCGTTGTCCCAACTACTTTCGGATAGAGTAGGAAACGTGCGCAATGGACCAACTTCTGAGATTACCCACCTCCCCCTCAAACCCAATAATAATAATTATTATATGTACTTATGGAATTTTGATATATTTTGACATTTCTTTTCTTTTATAGTATTAATTTTACTCAAATTTTATTTTACTGCCTAACATAGTTAACTTTACTAATAATAACAAATTTAGTTATTTAAGTAATTATTTCTACTATTGTTGTGCTGTTTGCAAACTGCTGTTAACTGGCAAAATGGGTAAATTTCATCTTAGGCGTCGCATAGTATTAGAAAATTTTCGAGCAACCTAAATTGCTAAAATTGACATCTTTTGTAAATGGAAATTTAGCCAATTAGCTGGCTTTAGCCATTTTTCGCACACAACCTTATATAGCCAAAATTTGTCTGAAATTTGAAGAGTTGCAAATTAAAAACCATAAATGCATACAATGGACATTCACTAGGTAAAAAAGGGCCAAAAATTAATAATAATTCTTTATCTAACTTTCTGGTGGGCATGTGCTTGAAGAAAAGAGCATAGATGGTACGAAGTTCGTATTTTCGCCAAATGTCCTTCTGGAACTAAATGTCTTAGAGGACCAACTTCATTGGAAATCAGAAGAATTACAATTTATAAGATATCAAAAATATTTATGATATTTCAACTATGTTGGTCTTCCGAGTAGTAGCATTAGCAAGTGTACTCTCAACATTTTACTTTGTTCGGTTGAAAGCTCTGAGACTAGGATTATGTATGTAGTTTATGGGACATCAAAAAACAAAATTTGTGGGAAATTGGCAAGTTTTAGAAATATGTATCAATCATATATTGATTAAAATCCACCAGGCTTATTGCGGGGGATAGGATTTGAATTTCAACAAGCGGTTTGCGTCCGGAAGTACCATAGACTTTGTTAAACCAATAAAATATATTTTGAAGATACTCAAGTACATACATCCCCTTAAAATCCAATATTACGTTTTTGAATTAGTAGAAATTATTATTTATTTATATCGCTTAATGCAAATTATAATGAAATATATGAGATAATTGGCTGAAAATCATTGCTATAAATATACATACTTTACCGACGGCAGTTGATGAAAATGATTTATTTTATAAGCTCTTAATCACTATTTCTATAGCATCTGCATCGGCAATCCGTCGGCATGAAAAATTGAAATAGGCCAAAATTGCTCGTTTTAATCATGCTTATGGATTAACGCCCCTCGACAATGTCAGCAGCGTCCGCTTGTGAAAGGAGATCGAACACTTAAAAGGTTTTAAAAGGTTTTAGACCCGGTGCTGTTCTCGTTTTTTCTGAGGAGTCCCGATGGTAACCAGACAATAACATCAATAGCTGCTGGGCGCTGAAACCCAATACCCTGGGAGTCCTCAATTCGTACAAATCAGCGCCGAAACGCTGAATGGCCGAAGTTTTTACGCAGCCTATCTTATCTTGGATTTTGGACTGAATCCAGTGACGAATGCGAGAACGAAGGTACCCCATCATGAAGACCTGCTATCGCACCGCATCGGCTGTGCGGCGCACTGCGTTGTGCAATATTGAAGGGATGTTGTCGTCCCCGTGCGTCGGAGTGCCACCCTTGTTGCAAATTAAGAAAAATGTTGAAATTATCTGTTGCCAGCGGCCATTGATGGCTGTGACTCCTCGGCGAGGACCCAATTGTGTCCCATGCCCAGCACGCCCTATCTTTGCGTGAATCTTCAATTAGTTTCTCGTTTAATTTAATTCCGGGAGTTGGTCGCTTTCGGCAAGCGGAGGGAGACAAGATACCTCCAAAAAATTATTGCTGCCTTAATTCGCGGCTATTATGGTGCCCGCGGCCAACAACTTTCGCCGCTTAACGCGACGAGGGGACATCCGAGTCCCGGAATTATTTAATGGCGCGATATGGCCCGCGGAAACGAATGGGGAGCAGCACTGTCCTGATGTAATTGCTCCGTGTTTCCTCATTTGCGTGTTTGTCCAACATTACTGCGGGCCATTTGTTTTTTCAAAAACCCTCCCCTTGTCAGAGCTCGGGATGTTCCGCTTTATGTACGAGGGATGAGGTTGGTCCGAAATGCAAACATTACGCAAGTTTCATAATTTTAGAGCGGTTGACCAATCATTTTCCTTCGATACAAAGTCACTACTTTAAAAGGGTTATTTTCGTTGTATTCGCGAATCCCTTAATATCTACACGTTTTTTTCAATCTACATACATACATATATTATGTCCTAGGACAGATATTGTTTGTTATCTACATTCGGATATGTATTGAAAATGCCTCGCTTATAGTATGTACATACATCGCGTTTCCAGTTACATATGTATGTACATACCTTAAAAATATACAGAAAATAAAACAACTGGGTGTTTACTAACAAAGTCAGCTAGTATTTGTAAAAGTTTCTAATTATTAATTAATTGATAATGATCAATTTCTTAGTAATGAACTTGAAACATTCCAAGGAAAATATAAAAATAATTGTAGAACGTATTTGGTCTTGAAAAATGATTGGAATATCAGCCGACATTTAATCAATTACTATGTGAGGAAATGAATTCAACCTTATAAGAGACTGATTTCCAAACCAACAAGAAGTTTTAATTCCTTATTTTCCTCCCTTCTAAAGGCAGTGGATAAAAACCATTTTAGATTATTCATTTAACAATTAATTAGAGTAGAACTATATCAAATTCAAAACTAATGGCTACTTTTGATATAATAAAATCAATAGTTATAGAAGGATTTTATTTTAAAAAAATAAATAAAGTTTCTTTTTGGAAATAGTTCTGAGAAAAAATTATATACTTTATACATACATACATACATATGTATATGAGCCGCTCACTGGCCAAATTTATTAATCCCACAAAAAGTGGAGAATACTGATGAAATTACAAACATTTGATTTAAAAGCTTGTTTTAAAATAAAAATTCAAATAAACCAAAGCTTTAACAAATTTAAGGTACATACATACTACTTTTCAATTTGTGCATTTCAGCGAATACAGTACCAGTTGATCGGAATCCATGAAGAATTATTACAAACATTAATCCGCCATTATTTCAAAATTTGTAATACAGAATAAATTAACCTATCTTATATTTGCAAGCGGAATTATTATACTTCAAGACTTGTGGATTGTTCTAAAAATTCAATATTCACATTTTTTATAAACAGCTTTTAGTAACGCATTCGAGACCAATGTTTTAAAAGAAAACTTTCCCCAGTAGCCGGTAACGTTTGTCCGGTTGTGGGCTAATCACTTTAAACTTAATTTTAACCCTTTTAGTGCCGGACAACGATATACAGTGGCGAGCAAAACTGGATATCAAAAATGAAAAATCAAGTTTGCGTCGTAAAACTAGAAAATTAAAAAGAGTTATTGATTGAATAATATTTTTTATTTTAAGCACAACTTCACTACTATAGTAAAAAACAATAATAGCAACAATTCATTTTTACAAACATAACAAAAAAATTAACAATATGAATTCAGTCCTTGTATCCACTTTTGCACGTTTGGAAATTTTTAATTTCAAAATATTTTTTTAATATTTTGCCCAGAGTCCTTTGTTTTTTATAACACTGTTTACTCGCCTTGGCATGGATTCCACCAAGTTTTGAATAATTTTGTCCGGAATTTTTTGCCATTCTGTTTCCACCCGTGTCCAAAGGTCATTTAAATTTGTTGGGACATTTTCGTATTGAAGCAGCTGTCTTTTTACAATGGCCCACAAATTTTCGATTGGATTAAGATCCGGACTTTGTGCAGGCCATTGGATTATCAAAAATTTTTGTTGTCCAAGCCATTCTTTAACGATTTTGGCAGTGTGCTTGGGATCACCATCCTGTTGGAAGACAATCTCGTTTTCCGGATAAGCACATTTTTCTACAAAATCGGGTAAATTGGTCATTAAAATTTGAAGGTAATCCTCTTTTTTCATTATGCCATTAATTTTAATTAATGGCCCAATATGCCACCAAGTAAAACACCCCCAGACCATTAGGCTGCCTACTCCGTGATTGACGGTTTCTTTAACTTGGTGTTTCTGCAGTTGTTCGTTAGGCCGGTGCCAATAGTATGCCTTGCCATCTGATTGGTATCTGTTAATTTTAGTCTCGTCCGTCCAAATAACCCACTTCCAATCTTCAACTGTCCAATTTTTGTGATCTTTACAGAATTTCAATCGAGCTTTGACATTTTTTTCCGATAACGCGGGCTTCTTCTTTTTTATAGACGCTACTAAACCAATCCTTTTAAGTGCTCGCCTGACAGTCCATTCGCTGACGTCTTTTTTTATAGCCTTGGCTGCAGCCTTCGGTGTCCTTGCTGCTCTGGATTTAATCATCCGTTCTATTAGACGAGCATCGCCATCTGACATCACTCTTGGTCGTCCACCAGTATTTCTTACGGGGTTACATTGCCGTCTTTTTTGCGCTAATTGAACTGTTCTATGACAAATTTTTAAACGATCTGCAATTTTTCTTGAGCTGTATCCCTGATTTGTTAGCGCCACAATACTGTTTTCAACGTCAATAGAAATTTTTCCCATTTTACTATAAAAAATCGTGTTGAAATGTTTTGAACAGATATCGCAAAATAAATATTACCTTAAATAATTTTTTATCAATCCTACTACTAAATAACGCACAAAAGTTCATAAAACTAAGCCTGACAGCTGCGCAAATGGAACTAAACTAAACACGTGCAAAACTGGATACAGGCACTCTCCCTAGTAATCAAACTTTTTCCAATGAAAAACAACCGTTAATACAGTAATTTCTCTAGAATATGATCGCAGAGATTCTTTCAAAGAAAATTAAAAGGAAGTAAATGGTTATTGGGCAATACTTTTCGTTTTATTGACAACATTATGTACTTTTACAAGTTTTGTATCCAGTTTTGCTCGCCACTGTATCGTCGTTCACTAGACTTGCGAAAATTGCCAACGCATGCGATTGCGTCTTATTCTTCACATTGTGAGAAAACTTTATCTCAAAATAAATTTATAAACCGCTATAAATGATCTAATTTCATTGCAAAAGAATTTAAAAAATTGTTTTGGTTTTAACAAGGGACACAATCACAAAAAAACGCAGCAAATAGTTATCTGAGAGCTCGTGTGCCACGGCGTGCATCAAGACAAAAATATTTCTTTCAGTCTTTGTTTGGATTTTCTAAAGAGGACCGAATTGTTTAGTACCGATATTGGTTATTTTATTAAAAATTATTAAAAATGTTATAGTTACACTTCATACTACGTGACCTACATAAAATTGTGATCAAACGATGACTATTCTTATGTGCAAACATTGTTTGTTGAAGAGAAACTTGTTTTTATATTGATGTTCTTCGTATGATTTTCAACAACTATTGAAATACAATTCGCATTACAGTATTCTCTCTTTCTTCCCTAATATGCTGCATTCTGAATTTTTTAAATATCTTTCTTAGTTTGCTTTTTATGAGCTTTTTTTCCGAATCTTAGTAAAATCGTCAAATTCGTCCGGTTATCTTCGCATAGGCACCCGTTTAGCGCTCGGCATTAAAAGGGTTTTAAAATCACTGTCAAATTTATTTTCTATAAAACTTTTCGCAAATTTCATTCCTCTTATTTTATTACTTAACTTTAATATGAGTGCCGGGAGAGATTTTTCATGACCCACACGGTGCACTGGAATGTGCTAATTATAAAATGGCAGAGGTATTAATTTTATAATTTTCCCTGTTGATATCTTGGCAAAATTCATAATTCATATTTGTAAATAAATTTGGAATTCACATTAAAATCTTTAAAGGACTTTGTTTAATTTGAGACGAATTTAAGATCATTTATCCATCATCTTTCGAAAGTTAACTAAAACAGGAAAAATGTAATACATGTCCGAAGCTTTAAATTTTTGAGTTTTGATTTTATTATGTTTTCTGAACACATCTTAACCTTTCAAATGATAAAAGAAAATTTTGAAAGATAAATTAAAATGTAAATATGAAATAAAAAATAGTGTGAAGTCATATCTACTTGCACAGAATTTCTTAATATAACGTAGGTGAGAACTAAGAGATGAGTTTTGGAAATTCATCCTCTAAGGGGGTTAAATAGGGGATGAAAGTTTGTATGGAAATTCCGTCATTTTTGAAATCAGAGATATGGTTTCTGAGATGTTGCCGATGAGATATGTATCTCATCGGGCACACGGCTATAGTGTGCCTATAATACACTATACTTATAATATGAATTTTCTTAGCTTCCTAAAGTTTAATAACAAATTAATATATAAATTGCTTTACAAAATATACATATAATGTTATTTATTACTTATAAGTTGTCTCAATTATAGGTATTCCAACATGCCCCATGCTCTTTATTTTTATGTAGCGTACGAAGATTTGTCCTCGATTCTGCATAAATGTTAAGAGGTTGAACCTCTTCATTCTTAAAAAAAAAATCAATTTATTCAGAACATGAAAGTCTATTTGGCCTGAAGAGGTGATTTTTAAATTAGAGCTTTTAACTTTTATGTTTAGATTTCAAAGAATTTCAATAACGTATTATAAAAAGATAGAAGAATGAATTAAACCGTACGTATCTTGAGCAAAGTGGATCTCAGGCCGCTGGTGGGCTATTTATCTGGCCATCATGGGATTAGATATCACCTTCATAAAATAGGTCTGTTAGTTCAGACGGAATTTTGACTATGTTAAGAGGCCGAGGAAACCATATTTCATGTCCTGTGTGAATGTCCGGCGCGGATTAGAAGAAGGACCTTTAATAAGGAACTCCTGAGCTCTGCTGAGGTCCATAATTCTTCTGTGGGTGACCTTCTGGCTTTCCTTAGGGCAGCGGATCGTCTACTTCACTAATGGGGCTTTGGTACAAAAGACCGTCTGGTCGCAGTGCCCACCACATGGTCGCCCCACTCAAAATAATAATAATTATATACCGAAAAATAAAAACTAAATACTTCTAGAAATTTTCGACAATAATGGACATATAGTCTGCAATTTTCGAATTTGCGCTTCGATGCTCTAACTAACTGAGCTATCGTGACCAATTGCCGATGCCCTTAGCTTCAGGTAATACCGAGATATGTAGACTTATCAAACAAGATTTATTATACTTCTTTAACACTACTTCTACCAACGGTGTCAAAAGATACATTTTAAAAGATTATCTAAAAATTATTCGCTTAGTTTTATAATTTTTCCACAATTAACTTTATGCTTTTCAAATAATAAATGTTAAAATAATTTAGCGGTATAATTTTCCTCCAGCTCCTCCTGGATCTAAAAATATATAGATACATGGTATATGTACCTATTTCTACCATAAGGTGTCTTTTGACACCATAAGGATTTCATCATAATAATGTCTGATTTTAAATAATATTATAATACATACAAATATGAACACCATTAGGCAGGACCAATTCAATTCTAGTCAGATTAGAGAATTGCGATTTCTGTTTTAACGAGTTATAGAGGAATTCATGGTATAACTTTTATATTTCGGTTGTTGATCACATTATTTCATTTCACTGTAGGACATGGCAGTGATTAGTTCTAAAAAAAAATTGTATAACGAATGTTTTGTTTTCTATTCTATTCTGGTAGGTATTTATTTCACAGTGAATTCAATTCTAATATGCGCTCGCGAACATTTTTAAAAACAAATTGTTGTATTTTCAAAGATGTAATTGGAATAGACATACCAAACGAAATATTATGATGGGTAAAGTGAGCACTGCATTTTATTTTCTATTTAACAACTGTATGGAATACATTATAAAATGTATGGAATTGGAAGTATATTTTTCAATAATTGTTTTCATTATTTATCTTATATTTAACTGATAAATTAGAATTCCCACAATTTCGACAGATATTTGCTGCATTTAAAAGTAAAGGGGTCAAAAAACACCTTTTGGTCAGAATAGGTATACACAAAATCGTGGTAGAAATAATGTTAAAAAAATGCGTGTTTTGAAGACTTTTGGAATGAAAGTTATTAAATTAGATTATGTATTATCCAAAAGATATACAAGTATAGAAAATCGGTTGTTTTTCTTCTTAGTTTGATGTAATTGCCCTATAAATGAATTATCGCGGAACGCTGGTCGTTTTGATGGTTTTATTCTTGGATATGAAATTATTAGGGATGCCATACAAAATCGAAAATGCCCTTTGTATGGTAAAACGGTCGGTCGCATTCTTTCTGGCACTTGAACAGACTTACGCGCGGCGATTGTGCAAGCTCACCCAACATTTATTTGCTTGAAAGTGGCGCGTATGCGATTTGAGCGTTTGACATTGAACGGTGCAATTTCCGAACGATGGAAAATATCCCTAAACCTTAAGAGGGAAGCCGGCGAAGTGCGCGAACGTGTAACCCGGTGTTCATTGTCACTTTGTTTCGTTGCTTCTTAAACCTTTGTAAGGTGAGAGCTCGCATGAATTGCTGGTGATTCTCGGAGTTTCCTAACATTTCGTGCTTGGGGGTTTATTTTTGTTGCATAACATCGCGATATTTAACGTTTCTGCATTTAGGGGGAAGAGTGTTTATTTGGCGTATTTTGTTCTCAAGAATTTTCCACTATCGATTAACCAACGGTCAAGGTGGTGGACGGGTCAGAAATGTTAAATGCGCTTTTCGGTCACCAATTTTAGTGTCATGGGAAAGTGAGGGGGCTTTCAAGAAATTCCACAAATTGCTGTAAACGAAATTGTAGTGCAAGACGTAAGTGAGATTTGTGGGAATTTTGTAGTGATTATGCCACGTATAAAAATAGACGGTGATTGTGAGTTTTGTATTACGTTTGGGAAACCAGTTTCAGTAATCGTTAGGACTATTACATTATATTTTCTAACGAGCTCAATGTTATTTCCGAAACTTTGACTAAATTTCTTATTAGCCCTAAACTTTTCTACCTTTTCTTGTAGCTTGAAAAGAGTTTTACAACAACAAAAAAAATGTTTTATAAAATAATTGAGTACTATACTTTACTTACAACTATAAAAGAAAATAAAAATTCCGTTTAAAATTATAGAAAATAATTTTCAATGAAAACATAAGAATGCAATTTGCAATTTACGAGTTATCAACTGTTTTCTGGGATTCCTTTTTTGTTGTACTTTGCGGTGGCTACTCGCATTTTAAACTGGTTTATCCGAAATCAATGAAATTAAATAATTCGTCGGTTTAATATCATAGATTACCTTGTGCTTAATTTCCAATCAACGCTAAATTATGAAGTTTTAGATTAAGCACATTTTCTTGAGAAATAGTTGTCTTGCGAAAATCTTTGTAGTTTCAAGAAATATGCGTTTGATGTTTGCATCTGTAAAAGTATTTTACGTATCGATGATTGGATCGATTTAATTTTTTCACCGAATTTTCTGACTGTATTCAACCGTTTAAAACAACTATATGTACAATGTACTACAAAATTTTGTTTAGCATTTTCGATCACTTGGTATGCATTTATTATATGGTAGTCCACATAGGATGTTTAGATTTTAGCATAATTTGTTATTTAGTTTATCAATAAATTGTTTTATGTTGTAAATACATAACTAACTGTCGTCCGAAAAATTCGAGGAACCAAAAGAATTTTTTTTGTTGTGAAAGAACATACATATGTATATCATGGATTTTTCTTAGGCAGATATCCTATTACCAATTTAGTTCTAACTTTCAACTTCATTAGTACGTACATGGAAGATAAATCCACATTAATCGTTAATTTATTTTGACTTTACGAAGGCATTTGGTCGGGTTAGTAAGAATCTTATCTTATATAATATAAATTTAAAAGGTTAGGTATTCGTACTGCTCTTTTTGATTGGATATCCTCAGTTTTGAAAGATAGGAAGCTTTACATAAAGCTCGGCTCGTTCACTTCGAAGTTGTTTTGTGTCGTCTCTGGAATTCCTCAAGGAAGTGATCTAGACGCACTCTTATTTTTAATTGGTACTGGCGATGTTTCTTGCTTTCAATATGCTATTATAAATGTCTCTTATATGCCAATGACTTCAAATTACACTATATACAACACATATACACTATAAACCTTATTTTGGTAGATAGAATTGAAGCATTTAAAAAAGAATTTACTAAATTTTTTTTTTTTTGAGAAAGCTGTATTGGGATTCGCTTCTTGCCTATAATACTCACATGTAAACTTATTGATTTCATGTTCGCTCGTACTTATAAAATAAACTGTCCAGAACTGCTTTCGTTTTTCTCACTTTATGCTCCGGAGAGGTAGATTCGTGCTATGAACATTTACCCCTTATCATCGTACAAATTATGACGGACGTAATCCAATTGTGATTTTTTCAAAATTTTTAACAGTTCCTGCGATGCAATCGACTTCTGCGATTCCAGAGTACCTACTGTATAAAAAAATAATTTTTTTAGTATTATCTAACTTTTTAATATACATATTTTACTTATTATTTTCATTATGAAAAAAAAAGGTTTTCTTGTTACAAAGTCTTAAAACAGTGTTTTCCGCTTTAGTCAATAAAAGTTGCTTAATATGTATACAATACATATGAATAACTATGAGTACTAAAACCAAACTTTAAATATTTTTATCCGCAAACAGGTTTAGCAATAAAATACAGAAGCCTAACAGAAACCTTTTCAAATTTTCTTAAAATCATCAAATTGTTCTTCTTCCCTTAAATTTTCTCTAGCTAACGATAGTAGTGTTGATGTTGAAGCCAAATTTTTAAATAATTAAAAACGAAAAGCTGACAAATTAAAAAATCCTCTTATCCAAGTCCAGCCAGAGGCAAATAAGATTTATCCCATGAAAATTTAATGTTAAATGGTAGGTATTCGACTGAGAAAGTTCTGAGAGCTTATTTTATATTTAAGTCGTTCCGCCCCCTCCGTCGGGAAACTTCTTAAATTGGTATTAGACAAAAACTCAACATTTCGGGGTAATAAGGGTGAACGTTAAGCTTTTGCCAGAAAAGGGATGAAGGGATGAAGGGCTGAATCGGGGCGGAGAATACGATATTTTTTCTTGTGGAAAAATGTTCGCCTTGGAATCGGTTCTCCTTATTCCCCCTGATACTTAAGAGCAGTGCCCTTCTCGGCTTTCTCCCTGCAGCTGGTATCAACCTATTTGGTCGGAGCATAAATATAATAAAAGGTGCTTTTAAGGAAATTCTGTTAACATCGAGAGGGCTGAGTAATCTTAAGGTGTAGGGAGGGAACTGCTTAATAGGGCTTAATAGCGTTCAAGGGGGGAGTCAATAGTCGAGCATCTTCCTCCTGTAGCTGGAAGAAACAAACAACCACTGGAGAGGATTCCTGCTAAAGTGATGTGTTCTTAATTATTCCAGATTGGGTTTCATATCGCAGTGGGGAGCACTAGCCGGACGGTATGCTGCCTTATGTCCCCCAGGATGGCCGTGGGCGCCGCAACGAATGCCTTTTCATAGTCCGACACATGGTAAGTAATTATTTTGAAAAGTTTTTGGTTTAGCATGCTCCGGCTCTGATCTTTTCATTTCGCTGAACCTCCTCTTATTTTTCCCTCTCGGGCACCGACATCCCTGTGAAATTGGACGAGGCTTTTGCGCTTCAAGCGCACTCTTTGATGTTTTTAATGACGGTAATGTACACTTGGGATGTTAGCACATTTGCACAATCTCTAACAACCCCTATTTCCGTGAAATTCTAATGCGGAAATCCACAAGCTGAGAGACTCATCTTTCTCTTCGTCTCTATGAACGTTTTCAATTTTATCATGAAATGTTTTTAATGTTATAATGACCGTAAGAGGAATGACAATTAGTGTACAAATTGGAGAATTACTTATTGTTATTTTACGAATTACATGAGATATACTTCTTTAATTTCACAAAATGCAATCCAATTAATTTATTGCCCATTCATTAGACCCATATTAGGTTAGACCAAGGGTTTCAATAACTGCTTTTCATTGGGACTTTAAATTCTCTTGAAACTTTTAACCATATTAAGTTAATTTACCAAGAGTACATTATTTGAAGAGTGTCTGTTCAAAAGAAGCTATTTACACCATAAACAAACTTTACAAAAACTAATAAAAACGTTTAGGGGCCACTATTTATATACTCGGGGGTTTTTTTTTCAATGACATTATTTATGAAGGTGATACTTTTTTGTACAGCTAATTTGATTTTCAGTATTATTATTAACAAACAAAATAGTAAACAATCAAAAATGGAGATAGCACATTTTGATCAGGCATTTTGCAATTTTCATGGAAATAGAACCCTTTTGATCAGCATTTATACATATTACGCTTAGGATATGTATGTAAATTCAATAACAGTTGACACACATAAAAACGTTCAGAAATCAAACCTTCTTCTTCGATATGAACTGGAATAGAAATAGCACCTTTTGATTGCAACAATAACAATAAGGCTACTATTAGTAAGAAGCTAGGCACTTTTGATCAAAAGTAATGACAGATTTATGTAGGATTTTAGATTAAAAAAACGTTGAATGACCAAAAGTGTAAATAGCTCCTTTTGAACAGATATCCCTCATTTTATAAGTGACTTTATATTTACTTCAATTTGGCATTAATTGAGCATTTCATATCTGAATTTAAAGCAAAATTGTTAAGGACAGTTATTGCCTTGTTTCACTTTCCAACCAAAAAGGTAGTTTACTACCATACATATGGATTGTTTGCCATTACGAAAATGAATTGCTTAATTTTCACTTGCCTTTTTAAGCTGATTGTAATAGAACTATTGGTTAATCGAACTTATTCTGCTATTCACAGCGAGTTGCCTCGTAATCGCTACCAGCGATAACTCGCTATCGTAGCTACTTTTGACACACTTCTTATTCTGCTATGCAAAAGTAGTTACAAAAAATGTTATAGTAACGACTTTCGGGATATTTGGCGACTGCTGGGGTCTTCTCGCTATTGCATGTGATTCAGTGGTTATCAGTGATAAATTTGGTTTTAAAGCAAAACATTGTGAAAACATATCTTGGTGTTCAGCTAATTTTCATTAACATTTTGGGAAATTTTGAAAATTTGTAAGTTTTTAAATGTATATTTTCATTCTGAAATTTACATTCTGATTTAATTTTTTATTAAGGAGAAATGTAAGAGTAGAAAGCAAACTATTACAGGATGCGATTCTATACATTGTTATATTCGAAATTAGCAGAATAAGCACCATTAAAAAATTTGAATATTTCAAACAAAATAAGCATATATACACATACATACAAAATGTATGCCGTTGTTGTTCAGCCTACTAATTTGAGGCAATTGTTTCAAATATCAGCACGATATTTCTGTTCTCAGAATTACCGTCTTAACAATTAGTACTTGATAGCAATTCACGTATATAGTTACAAAAGCAGTGAAATTGGAACTTTCTGAAATGTCGCTAAGTGGGTAGTAATGATTTTCGTAGCGAATTTCATAGCGATTCTATACATCGCTACATTCGAAATTAGCAGAATAAAGCTCAATGTCTTATAATTTTCAGCAACTTAGAAAGAGTCTGTTTTAAAATTGATGTATTTAATTAAATTAACTTGATTAATTTAGTTAAACATTATTAATACTGCATAGAGAGAAGGGAGTCGCATGAGCTAGAGTTACAAAGTCTAAGATATGTAAAATAATGAATTCGTTCTATGAACGAAATTAGGAATTATCATACTGCTTTGAAATTAAAGTGCAGTTAATATACTAAACATTTTTGAATTTGAAACAAGGATTTAAGAAATTCAAAGATTGATAAGATATACTTATGTATTTAAAATTAGTAAGCAGGAAATTGCAAACTTTCATGTTCTGTCTATAAAGATTATAATTTCTAAATTTTTTAGTAATATCTTAAGTATGTATAAGCACATATGTACATACATACTTACATATAGTAGCCTCAAATTAAATGTGGATTTGGTTAAATATTCAAAAGAACGGAGGGCTTAGTAAATTTTTTATCTGAAACAATTTCCAACAATTTGTTTAAAACTAATATCTTGAGTTAATATATAATTTAAACAAAAACCTTATTGATTTGTCCAGTAAATTTATTTTTACTAGTGTTTTTTCTCAGTGTAATCTTAAAATATACGGATTTTTTTTTGCCCAATAGTTTCTCTAAAAAAATGAAAACACCGACGGCAAAATATAATAGTTTTACGCAAAAATATCAAGAAAATCTTATTTTTTTATCTAAAAAACCAAACGAGAAAAATATTAACTGATATATGGAAAAATTCCTTACATTCTACAAATATAGTCTTATAGCAACCCTTGGTTTTGAATGATGATATGAGTTTTATTCAGGTAGATACATATATATGTGCTCGTGTATGGAAAGTAATTAACGAAGCCCCAAAATTACCATATCTGCTTATATTAAAAACAAAAGTATTCATTTGAAGAGAGGATTATGAATAAGTAATCACTAATCGGCTTATGATTTTGATTATAAAGATAAAAATAAAAATTGATAATTAAAATATTACCGCCGGAATCTCATTACTCTTTGATATTATAACGTAGGAGAAGCACATTTCTTTCGTAAGCAAAATGCAAAGTCTAGTTCAAGATTTTTTGATCAAATATACTGTAGAATATTTAGCTTACGATAAAACATTTCTGGGTAATGGCAAAATATAATTACTCTATCGAAATCTTTCTAAACTGTGCAATTATGTTTGATATTAGGAAAAAATGGAATAAAAGTAAAAGGACGCGAATAAAAATACTAATTACAAAGTAAGAAAAATGAGAGAAAATTAAATTAAATTAAGTTGCTTAATAAGGCCAAGTGGAAATAATGTGGTAGATTAAAAAAAGGTCTGCTGCTTTGATAATTCTAAGAAGAGAAGGACCCTGCTGTAGTTATAATTAATTAAATTGGAGTGTCGTGCAAAGGAGAAAAATTTACATTTATTATTATTTAACCCTTAAGGTGCCAGACCAGACAAATTGTATTTTCATAATCCCAGTTTAAGACAATTTAAAATTTGAAAATAATGATCTCTATCGCTAGTTAAAAGACAATATTCTTCCTAGACCTATGATATTCAATTATTTTATGAGAAAAAGTAATTTTAGTTAGATTTTATTAGGTAGGTACTCGTAAAAATGATAAAAAATAGAAGAAGAGGATTTTGAGCGATATTTCATTATTCGACGGTATTTTAATTTTTATGCCTTATTTCGTTATTTTTAAATATTCATTTATTGAAATTATTTTTTCTTAATAAGTAAAACTATGATTCCATCGGAAGAATTATATGTAACTTTTAAATGTTAAATATTTATGTTTGCATATCCGTCACTTTTGATCCTTAATGGACAAAGTTTACAAAGTTTCATCAAAATCCGCGAGGAGATCGCAAACTTAATTTATGCCAATAGTCCAGTCATTTGGGGCTAAAAAAAGAGGTTACCTGGAAAGTTTTCCGGGAGTTTTGAAAATGGGTAATTTTATAGATTTCGATGTGGCCTTTCCGAATTTCAACTTTGCCACCTCGTATTTTTGCCGCTCGCGCCGCCATATTGGAAAAATGGCGCCTAAAAGCAGTTTTTTGACCATATCTCCTTTCCGACTCATTTCACGATAAAATCATTTATATCATAAATGAAACTAGAGAAAATTGCCTACAATTTATATAATAACCTTTTTTTCGTAAAATCTATAGTTTTGGCGTACGAGGGCCGCAAAGTGTACTTCAACACGCATTTTTGCCAAAACACTCAGTAGGCGACGTGTTTTTTTTATCGTGGTATCCCCAGTAGGCCTAATCCACATGCAATTCACTATTCCAAAGTTTAGCCATGGCTTCTAATGAAGAAACCTGTTTTATTTGTGCTAATCCTTTGCAAGAAAGGAAAGTGATTGAAGTGAAGGAAAAAGGATTGGAGACTTTTCGTAAGTCAAGTCTTAAAAGAAAGGACAACACAGATAAACTTTTGGTGGGACTGAGATCGATAGTGAAAATTTCCTTACGTACGAACTTGCTCCATTTCCATTATCCCTTTTCAATGACGAAGGCATGCGCAAATGTATTAAATCTTCTATGTATAAGGCATTTGAGCAACATTCTGGAGATATAAATTTTGAAAATACGATGTACATACATATATCATCGACGGAGGATATTTATTACACCGAGTCATTTGGCATCGCGGTGCATCTTTTTCACCATTTGTAATCAATACGTTATCTACGTTCGATCGAAATATACATCCAATGCCATTATTGTATTTGACGGATATCCGGGAGATGTAGCCGGATTTAAACGAAGTTATCCAGGTATTCAAAAACCCAAATGCTGATCCAGAGAACATTGCTAAAGCTGGAGAACGCTTCCTTCTTGAATTATTCAGTTACAGTAATGTGAAAAGTAAAAAAAGTATGTCTTTAAACAACTATAGATATGCATGCGTCACAACATCAGCATATAAAAGTAAATTTAATATAGCGTCGCTACCACCAACAGAAGCAGCAGCACGACAACATTCGTTCCGAACCTATCACCAGGTTCAGCAGTGGTATGGGAATAACCAAAATGCAGAGCAATGGGGATGGAAAAGAAACAAGAACGGGCTAATTCCTGTCACGACACTCGAGCCCCCAGCTCCGAAAAGCTTGTTAAAACTTATTTCTTGCAAATGCAAAAAGGGATGTCAGAAAGCCTGTGGATGCCGAAAGGCTGGGTTAAAGTGCTCCGTTATATGCACGAATTGTAGTGGTACCTGTGATAACTCGCAAGTTCCATCACAAGATAGCGATGAAGAGGAACCAACGGAGACTATTTTCGAGCAAACCTATGATGAAATCGAGAATGAAGAGGATTGCAATGAACTGATCGCGGATGATGTGGAAGACAATGAACACGCAACACCTGGTCCATCAAGAACAGCGAAGCGAAGGAGAATGCGCTAAACTTTGGAATAGTGAATTGCATGTGGATTAGGCCTACTGGGGATACCACGATAAAAAAAACACGTCGCCTACTGAGTGTTTTGGCAAAAATGCGTGTTGAAGTACACTTTGTGGCGCTCGTACGCCAAAACTATAGATTTTACGCAAAAAAGGTTATTATATAAATTGTAGGCAATTTTCTCTAGTTTCATTTATGATATAAATGATTTTATCGTGAAATGAGTCGGAAAGGAGATATGGTCAAAAAACTGCTTTTAGGCGCCATTTTTCCAATATGGCGGCGCGAGCGGCAAAAATACGAGGTGGCAAAGTTGAAATTCGGAAAGACCACATCGAAATCTATAAAATTACCCATTTTCAAAACTCCCGGAAAACTTTCCAGGTAAAACTCCCAAATGACTGTACGGGATCAGTCAAAAATTTTAAAAAATTCCGTAATTTTCAAATTGCTATATTTCCGCGTAAAATGTGCGGATTTCAATGAATAAGGGCTTATTCGAAAACTTGTAATAGTTTTTAAATAGAGATTCCACCCACACGGTATGTAAGGGATGATAAAAAGTCATGAATCCTCGACTTAAAAACTAGTGGCTACTCATAGCAACAGTGTTTTGGCAGTAGCTACGTAACTACTGCGGAAGTGGCTATGATAGCCGATGACCGTAATCATTTACGTTTGAATTTGGATAAATGTTTTGTCATGTCATTTTCACGTAAATCCCTATCAGCTGACTTCGTCTATGTCTTGGAAGGATCTCCTTTGTCGAAGGTGGACCATACTAAAGACCTGGGTCTCATATTTGATCGTAAACTAGATTTTAGACATATGGACTATGTAATCAATAGATGTAATTCTCTGTTAGGCTTTATAAGGTGGTAGTCGAAGGAAATAAGCGATCCTAGTGTTAAATGGTCCTCATTTTACTCTATCCATATATCAAGAATTGAGTCCATTCAAAAAAGATTCCCCCGCTTTGCATTGAACAATTTGCCTTGGCAGAATTGTTCGAAGTTCGGAGCTATGTTATAGAGACAGATTGAAGCTGATTGATTTGCAGACATTGGAAATTCGTCATGAGATGTTTAAAGTTGTATTTGTCCACTTGTTGTTAACCGGCGAAATAAGCTCTCCTGAACTTTTGTCAACGTTGAACATTAACATACCAACAACGAATCTAGGAGGAAACATAGCTGTTTAAGTGTCAGTCGTCATAGAACTTATTACGCAATGTATGGCCCGATTGATTCCTTGTTAGCGTGGTATAATTGATATTTTGATAGGGTTGACTTCAATTTGAGCAAACGGAAATAAAGCATAGGGTATGTAATAATGCAAATTAATTTTAATTTGTCTTAATGCATGTAGATAACATCCTATAATTTTGTAAGGTCAGGGCACATGTCTATTGACTGAATAAATAAATAAAGATAGTCACTTTTGATAGTCACTT
This sequence comes from Eutolmus rufibarbis, assembly GCA_963920795.1. Classification (NCBI taxonomy): domain Eukaryota; kingdom Metazoa; phylum Arthropoda; class Insecta; order Diptera; family Asilidae; genus Eutolmus; species Eutolmus rufibarbis. The sequence continues at coordinate 26,343,551 of OY987208.1, read as the reverse complement.
TCATTAGTGGACTACGAAATCGGACAAAAGTAACAATCGTAGTGGCTAAGCGAAAATAGCCCCTGTATAGTGACTAACAGAAGCAGAATAGCATTATATAAATTGCCAAGATGATTGTATGAAATTCTTTGTTTTTGTTTTGTTTTTGGAACTTCCTTAAGGGGGGATTCTGCTTTATGAGGCCTAAAAAAAGCGTTTTTTGGGAAATTTTTTTAGGTAAGAAAAAAAAAACAAGTGTAGCAAACTTTTCAGATTATGTTGTTGGATATTTGAACGATACTATTTTTTTAATGTGAACTAAGAAAAACCCAAAAATTTGTAAAATTTAAAATTTTTTTCAGGTTTGGAAAAAAAATTGTGTTTTTTGCAAGAAAAAAATAATTTCAACTTGCTAAAAACGTTGTTTAGAATTTTTTTTTCATGAATTTTTTTAGTTCAAACTAAAGAGAATTTAAAACTGAATACAACAAGCTTTAGTTCATTTTGATTGGTTGTTTAGTTTTCTTGCAATTACGCCCGCCAATTTAGTAAAATCATAAAAATGAAAACTCGAGAAAACGCGCTTCAAAGTGCGCTGGTATACCTGCTCGACACCCCACTGCGTTTAGTGTTATATCTTTGAAAATATTTCGAATTAGCCTATAAAACTTTACAGACATATTCTTAGATATATTAGAAAGATATTTAAGCAATAAATAAAATGGACTTTTTGAGCCTTATAAAGCAGAATCGCCCTTAAGATACCAGTTTTTCTTATTTTTGAAAAACATTTCATTTCGCGTAAATATAACTAAGTTATTATAATAGTGAGAATCAAATCAATCAACAGAACTTTTTTTTTCACTAAAATTATATAAATGATGACACCTATTGCTATTAGAACGAAGAACCTGTGTACGTAAACCTTCTCAGGAAAAATCGTTAAACAAGCCAAGCGCACAAAATCTGCTAATCTGTTTTTCTCCCAACTGTCCATTCACCTGGATGGGAAAATCTTTGAGAAGCCGAGCCGCCCAGCAGCTTCGCCACTCACAACGATATCAAGTGATAGTTTCTTCCCGGCAAATAGCGCAAATCCATAGCGATCCTTTGAAAATTGAAGCGTTACAAGTAAGCCTCCGGGAGCCCTTCCATTCGAGGCGCGTTAAACGCAAAGAGGGCCCCAAAGGTGAGACCCTCGCGATAAAGCACACCTGCTGCGGCACTTTAAAAAAAAACCCAATACGCAGCCGACAAATAATTTTATGTCATGCAATTTATTTGAAGGCGGATTAATATCGGGGCACCGTGGGGGCTTCCCTGGTTGAACCGGCAGCGACGAGATGTAGAACGTCGGCGCATTTGCGGGGCTTCGCAAAACGCTTTGGGAAAATTTATTTCACTAACCTGAGTGATTAGTGGACGACTAAAGAAGCGAAGGGAATCGGTTGACAAGAGCCCCCAGCGACACCCTTTTCTCGCCCTGGGCGGGGACGGGAGCCCCGCTTTGGGGGGCTCCGAAGGCAAACAATTTCACTGTTTATTGGAAAGTGGTAAAACAAACTTGACCAGAGAGGTCGGTAATTACAAAACGAGGTGAATTGCGGGCGTAAAGTGTACTGGAGGGATTTCATGGTTGCTTGTGCCGCGAGCGCGCTATTCGGTTTCAAATGGAGCTCCTTGCCTACAGCTTTTCTTGTCCGGAGCGAGTCTCTTGTCTTGTCGGGCTTATAAATTTCAGTTGGAAATTGGAATTTTCAGAAAGCTTATTGGCAATGAGCACTAAGGGAAATTTGTTGCCTTTAAATGGGATTTACTCGTTCGAGCACTCCCCACACTTTTAATTGAAAAGTTTCTATGGTTGCCCGGCACTTTTGAGAATAAATAGAAGTATTCGGTAACTAAACAACTAAAAGGGAGTATTAACTGAACTGCTAAAGAGTATCGAAAGGAATTATAATGACTTTACTCAGCAAAAAGAGGCCACTTTAAGTTTTAAATTGATAAGACTTATATGAAATAACACCACGTAGAATTAGACTTACCGCAGTAGGCGCAGTTCTAAATTATCTTTGTTTTTTCCTTATATCCCTCTATTTTTACGTCATTGATATTATGAACACAACTCTAAAAGTTAGCTGTTGAAGTAAACCCTAAAATGAAGAAGGTGTTATTGAAAATATATTTTTCATCAATTACTTACCAAGTTGAAAAAGTTTGACTCATTCAGCAATCACTCCAAACTTGGGTCTAATTCTGCACTCTCCAAGAGAACATTATCCTAATTATATGGTGAAGTTCTTTCCCTAAAAAATTTGGATGTTATACATATAAAATATGTTAGAAGTAAAAATATATTCTTCATATATCTTTCTGTTGCTCAAGAATGGCACAGAACTATACATTCATAGAAATTTCATTACATAGCTATTTATGTTGTACCATATCATAATTGGGTTTTTGGTTATTTTTGCCAAAATAAATTTTATAGATGGAAGAAGAAAAACTTAAATTAAAAAATATAGAGCTCGTTATTTTCAGTTTTTTCGCTCAGTGAGTTTTTTCAGTCTTGAGCATTATATAGATTACATAAAAAAAATGCCACTAAATATAAAATATAATCCCTCATACACTCTTAAAATAACTATTTGCATTGAAAAGCCCAATTATATTTAGAAAATTTCAGTCCTTACATAAAAAATTAGGTTTTGTCAAACTTTTTGCGTTTTTCAATATTTTTTTTTAAATATCTCAAAACCTATTGAAGATAAAAATTTGGTTTTGGGTTCATTTTAAAAGGATACTGGGGACCATTATATTACTCATTATTTTATAAATTTAACGAAAAAATTTTAGAACGGTTAAAATAAATATATTCAAATACTGAAAAAAACATGGGGGTCTATTCTGAGATTCGCTTCACGTGAAAAAAGATCTTTCGGTGGCAGCCAGAAAGACGAAGTAGATTTCAATGTTGTAAAAATGATTTTTACATAAGGGAATATAATGCTGAATTCCCAACTTCCTTGACAAATTCACCCCATTTACGAACATAGTTGAGATATTGCCACGAAGAATATGTTAGCAAAGTTTAATCAAAATCGATTAAGAAATATACGGTCTACATGGAAATAAATTAAAATATATAGCGAGGTGAAAGTACCAGTAAATATTTTTAGCTGAATTTGTTATAATATATAATTTACGTTTAATTAATCTGAACATGCACTGAAAATTTCAAGAGGGTGTTTTACATACATTTTTATTTTTTTCATTTGGTTTATTTAAATTATAGCCTTATTCTATCAATTAGAAAACAAAAACAATACATAGTTTAAATACAATTTCATCCAAATTAAAAATGGTCGAGTTCAACATGTGTGTCGATTTTAAATGGAATCAGTCACCCATATGTAATACATATATAATAGTTTTTCTAAAATCATGTATTTTTTGAGCGGTTTGTTGGAGGGTACCTTAAAGCCATTTAGATAAATCCTAAATCCTAAGATTCAATGCCTGTTGAAGATTTTTGTATATGTGTATACTAAATAAATTGTATACATACCCGCTTAAAATGTATTGTATGCTTAATTTTAAGAAAAAAAACGTTAATTAACTATAGTTAATGTGATTTTTGTTCTGTTTATTGCAGATAGCTCATCGACGAACACAACGGAGAATCCTTCACCTTCGCTGACGCCACCACCTTCGAACACGAAGACTCCGTCGCCGCATCCTGCGTACATGCAGAACTCGAACGACTCCGACGACGACAGCCAGGAGATAATCGAGGAGGACGAGGGCTGCGGCACCGACGCCCCATCGGAGGGCTCCTCGCCCCACGGGGACAACTCCCAGCAGACGAAACGGAAAAAGAAGACGCGAACCGTCTTCTCCAGGGCCCAAGTGTTCCAATTGGAGTCCACTTTCGATCTTAAGCGGTACCTGAGCTCCTCGGAGCGCGCGGGGCTGGCAGCCTCCCTCCGGCTGACCGAGACGCAGGTGAAAATTTGGTTCCAAAATCGCCGGAACAAGTGGAAGAGGCAATTGGCCGCCGAGTTGGAGGCTGCGAACATGGCCAACATGGCGCATGCGGCCCAGCGGCTCGTCCGCGTCCCGGTGCTCTACCACGAGGGGGCAACGACTGGGTTTGTGCCACCGCCGCCGCCCCACCCCCACGGCGGCCCCATGTACTACCCGAGGGGTGGCAGCCCCCCAAGACCGCCCCTCTCGTCCCTCGTATAGGACGATATCAATAAATCGATCGGCAAGGAGTTCACTTAGCACCTCGACCCCGCGAACCCAGTGGAAGATACCAACAAATACAGGCATACAACACACACATACACACACACATACAGACTCAGCTGGAGGGCGGGGGCGTGCGTGCGTGCGGCTTATCCTTTCGGGGTGTCAGGGAGTCTCATGACCGCGGTTTCAGGAGCACCCTCGGCCTCTTTCTCCGGGCACCCATCGCTAATTCGTTAACTGTAAATTAAACATATCGACTCGCGTGGGCACGTGGGCCCCGCCGGCCCGCTTATCAACAAATACATGATTTATCCGTGTGTACAAAGCTAAGTATGTATAATCAAATTAAGGTGTACTCTAGTAGGCTAAGGGACTTTTGTAAAAATATAAAAAAATAAAACAAGATGGAGCGCAATGTATAAATGTCTAAGTTAAGTGTATTCCGATAGACAAATTATTTATAAACTAACTGTAAAACTGTAAAAAGACACCTAAAAGGAACAGGCGACGTAATGGATGTTATTAATAAATGACCGCTTTAGTCATTTTATTGAAAAATGCTTTTTATTTCACGCAATCAGCAATCTCCCACTTAAAATCCAAATCCCTCGCATGACTGTTTGCCTGTCTGTCTGTCTGTTTTGGGAAGATGTAAAAAATTTAATTGCTCTACAAAATTGATAAATGCTTTAAAAGACAGATGATACGGAACTAAAATATTCCGCAAAAGCTATTTTCAATTCTCTAAAAAAAAAAGAAGGTTGGCGACTCTGTTCTACAGAATGTGGTATGGCTGAATAAAATGTTCATATAATTAAAAAAAAATAAATATCCTTTCTATTTCTTTCACTCATTCATTTTAATATACACCGAGAAACTTAATTGAATTTCCGATATTTGAATTAAAAAAAAAAAATCGTAGTTCTCTAGAGCGTGCAACGTAAAGAGAAGTGCCATTATTATTCGAAATTTAATGATTATTTTTATTTCTTAATCATTCATTGAATACTTTCTGGGATAATAATAACTAATTGGATATTTAAATAGTAATTAAAAATTAAAAATATACAGACAACTTTTAAATTATGAATAATAAACAGTTTAAAAAACGGTAAATTATTAAGAAAAATTATTATAAATACAATTGAGCTTGGAATTAGTATCCAAACTTTCACGCTAGTCTTATATCAAGAAACTCGTTCAATTGCTCAACTTTTAGCTTCAAAATCCAAAATATCCCAAAATTAGCTGCTCATAGCATTGGATTAATTGCTAGTCTATGGATTGTACGGCGAGCTTTAAAATTAATTAGGATGAAGCCAATGCAAAGGAAGAAGCCTGCTATTTCGTTAAAAAATAGATCAGCTCGTAAAGTAGCAAAATTACTAAATTCGGTCATATTTTCAGTTACTTATGTTTATTGGTCTGACGAGAGCAAAGTTAACAAATTAAACAAATTAAGCCGGTATTGGACTAGAAATCTTTATGAATATTATCCGAATAAAATCAAAGAAATCATGAAGCATGTTGGCTTCAAAATCATAGTGTGGGGATGTATTTCAAGGAGTGAAGTCAGATCGTTTATACAAATAGAGGGGGATAATGAAAAAAGAGTAATTTTTACATATTCTCAAAAATAACTTCCCGGATACTATTCAACGAACAATAAATTAAGGAGAAAATACCAAAAAAGTCGAGGTATAAGGGACGGAGGATGAGTGGTATAATAATAGTATTACTCTACAAAATGTGGAGAATTTATATCACGGTATTCCCATAAGGTTGCCAAAATTAGAAGAATTCAAAGAATATTGGATTGATCACTAAATTATTAACCAAAAATTCGTGGTGCAAAAGTGTAACAATGCACTCTTTATTTTAGCTTCTTGAAATGTAATAAAGTGTATAAGTGAAAAAAATAAAATATATGGGCATTTTATTCAATCATACGACATTCTGTTACAGTTTTGCTCCTCACTGTAACTTTCATACGAAAGAAGAAAATTGAAAGAAAAGTAGAATTTTGAGTTATGAATTCGCTGCGAAGTTTAACTTAATTTTACATGTTACATTGTCGTTAGTAACTGACATTTTTCGTAAGTTTACAGTTTTATTTTCAGACTGTTTTTTGTTGACAAATTAAAAAACGAATTAAAAACTGTGAATTATAGGAAATGTATTGAAAATGTCAGTTTAATTCATTGTTAACGTATTTTTAGCAATCGTATTTTAGAGGAAAACTTACAAATGCACCACAATTTTCAGCCTTTGTATTCTTTATGGAGAAAAATCCAGAAATGCCTTTATTTAGCAAATGATTTTATGATAATATTTAGCATTTTGCAAAAGGGGATTACTTCAACAAAGAAATGGAGGAGCGGCTAATTTCAATGTAAATGGAATTTCCATGTTTGTATTTATTGCAGCCTCCACTTCACTAAAATATAATTAAAGATTTTTCTTTCAATATCCGGAAGACCTACAATAATTTGTTTAAGAGCCTAATTTTCAATAATTAACTTGGCTTTGATTTAAAATAGCTGCCAAATGGATAAACTTATTCGCTCCTTAATGCGGCAGATAGGACTATTATTAGTTAGTTAATTTTTGACAAATTGAGTGAACTTTAAATAGATGAAAGACAAATAATAGCCAAAAAAAACTCTACGGATCTAAAGGAAGGCCTTCGACTATAACTATTTTTAATCCAGAACCTTTCTAATTGAAGCAGGTTAACATTCCTCTAGCTTTTGCGTAATCAGGTTTTAGTTTTTAAACTTTTACTTTGGTATGAGAGTTAGAAAAGAATCTGGGGATTTTTCCAATTCCATTTTTAAGGTTCTGTACCACGCCTTTTATAGCTTCGGTCTATCCGACCTTTCATACGTCTGTCACAGCATTACCATTCGATATACATAGATGTAATTTGGTATACGGACGTAAATTGATGACCCAAAAACAAAAATTATACGATTTTTGAATAAATAAGTTTTTGGACTCCCTTCCGACAGAGTGGAAAGGGTACTAAATCAATTATTTTTCATTTACTCTATTAGAAGAATTATTTAGATAGATCTCCTTATCGCTGACGAAAAAGTTCTCTGAAATAAAACAACAACGAATTTTAAAGGTTGATATTAATTATAATCTGCAATTTCGCAACAAATGGTTTAATTTGACGCAACATTAAAGTATTTCGAAGATTGACAAGTTTATTTATAATGTAATAATAGCCCAGTAATATCAAATTTCATCTTTTGAAAACAAATCTCAGTGAGCGGCATTTTTATATACACTTGCGTTATATGGCGTTTTAAGGACGTGTCAAAAATCGACATCGATATTTTGCCGGCGGTTGTGAAATGTTCAAGGTCAAAGGTCACAAAATTACATTTTTCGTGAAAATCTTGTTTTCTATTGCTCGAATATCGTCAACATTTGGAACCAGTAAGAGAATCATATCAACATTTTACGCTATTATTGAGTATAATTAATAACAACAAACAAAACATGATTCGGATTCCTCTTAAATATAGCCCTAAAAAACACTTCGTAACTTTTTTTATGCCATGAAAATGCAAATCATTCACTTGGATAAGTTTGGGCAGTTTTGGAATTTAATTTTAAAGGCAGCATCCTAGCTCCTCTACGAAAAAAAATAAAACTATTCTCAACAAAAATGTTCTTAGTTTTTTTTTATGACCAAAACCATCTCACTACATTGAATATCAAGTTAATTATTTCTATTAAATTTTCCATAGTTTATGAACTCGAAAGCAAGAATTAGTTTCCATTTTTGATAAAAATTTCAACAATTTTTTAAAAGGAACCCTAATTCGTAATTTGGTAATATTCATTTTCAGAAGTGGCATGGTTCTGTAATAGGCAAATTTCTTGTGAAATCGTATCTAAAGAGTTATGCGACTACAAGTTGCTATTCCCTAGCGTGCTAAATAAAAAAATAAAATAAACTTTGAATCGAGAAATTATATCAATGAAAGAACAGAAAAGCATCCACAACAAGCAAACTAATTTTGTCTAAAAAACCAGAACTGTGAAATTAATGTTGTCTACTGCCTCTTTAGGTACTTTACTGATTGAGAGTTTCGTCATGCATTTTGTTTTTAATAGCTGTGAAGGATAGCAATATAAGACAGACTTAGGTAAGTGTTGCTATTTTTTACAACTATGTAGTATCAAAAATAATTTACAAAATACAATTTCATACATTTAAATTTCAGTGGACAGTACATAACTCGAAACGAAAATAACCCCACGTTGCTCCGACTATTTTTCCTTGAATCATATCCAATTCGTTTATAAATGCCGTCGGGGAAACGATTTTATCGTTTCTTATCCTTCGCTAAGCTGTGAGCATTTTGCTTTTTTACACATATTACAAGTTTTCTGGAAGTTTATACTTTTTATAAGTTTATTGCAATTGAATAATGATATTTCGGTACTTTTCTAAAAACGATCTAAACCAGTTTTAAAATTACTTATCTGTATTTTGCACCTATTCAACAAGTGCAATTACGAAGGATGTTTCAAAGAATTTTGTAATAAGATGAATTGAACGGCAACTTCTATTTTCAGAAAAAATTAACTTTAAAATTTTTCACAATTAATTTGTTTTCCTATGTCCAATTTTCGCATAAATTTCACTAAAATTTAGACATTACAAGGAAAATAAACATTCAATAAGTATGTAAGTGTAAAAAAAGTAATAGTCGGGAATTTAGTAAAAGGAAAATGATCAGTAAATTTAATAATTATTGAAAATATATAAACAAAATTAGCTTACTCTTGTTACATTTCGACACTCCACAATACCAAGACCAGGAGAAATCTCACCTTCCTGTTAAAAAGGCAGTTAAAATACAATTTTGAAATTTATCAACAATTATTTTACCTCTGTTGAAAAATTCAAAATAATTTAAAACATTTCCAAATAACCCAGGAGGTACTCAATCCATTCGTCTTTGTTGGAGAGGTGTCACCAATAACCCTAATCTCCTTTTTAAAATTTCTAATTTTTAAAATTCACTGTAGGGGCTGTAGAGGACTCCTCTGGCTTTGAAAAACTCCACTGTTGGATCCAAATTATCTGATCGCTGCAATAGTGGAGGAAAAGGAATTTGAATAAGCCACAAAGGAGACTTTTTTCCTATTGTATCTGGATTTGGCATGTCTCCAGAGACCTTCAATGGTATTTCTGTTTTCCTCTACTGCCAGATCTCTGAAGTTAATTGAGCAGTTAATTTTTAGATGCTGATATGTTGCCTCATCCAACCCATCGTACACTTGCCAACAATCGCTGATGATCATACTTCTGGGCAACACCCATCTTTAGATAAGAGGTATCAGCGTTGCACGTCGCTCAACAGGGACCAGAAATACGTGGCCAGTGTCTGGAAAAAAACACCATTAAATACTAGTTACCATTCTCTTAACAAATTTTGATTTGTCCCTCTCGACGGTCTTATTTGGGCCACCTAAATATGAAACGAAATGTATTTATAAAACTAAAACATTTATAATGTAAATCTACCAATGAGTTTTTCCCGCCGCAAACACAAATCAGCAAAATGAGTTCCAATTTACAGCAGTGGGATTACTGATTCTGGCCTGAAGTTCTATTGCTTTCAGCTCCACGTCATTGCTCTATAAATGGCAGAATATAAGAATCTAAAAAACAAAAAATAGAAAAACCTATGGAATTAATAAATAACATTTATAGCTGTTTAAAGTTTAAACATCTTTCAACATCCCTCTTTTTCTGTTTTAACGTGGTCGAGGCATGTCCATCAATTTTAGTAAATGAAAAAATTAAACTATAAAATAATAATGCATCCTAAAAATTTTAATAAATAGATAAATACGGATAATTTAATCCTTGTTCATTTCAATAAATTGTACTTACTAATTGTAAGGCATAGAATTAGTTCTACCCTTTATATTTCACATGTCTAAAATAATTTAGCTGGATAATAGAAAAGAATAAAATTCATTATTTTCCAAGAAGCCACATTTATCCTGTGGTTGGAGTACACAATTATGTATATTCCAAATTTCATGTAGAATTTTTTAAATTTATTTGCTCTGACTTCATTTTTAGAACAGATATCTTATTAATTAATCTCGCAATCACAATTTGTGTAATGTTTATTTTATCTGATTTAAGGCACAGTGTCAAGGTTTAGTGGATAAATTCCAGCTAAACTTGAATAAGGTAAAATAAATATAATAGCATTTCTGAGTACTGAATACGCCCGGCTCGTATAAGTCCTCATCCAGCTGACATGCCTATAATCTAAGTGGATTCCATTCCGCAATCAGGAGAATGAGCATTAAATCGTGATTGCATTTGCGTTGGCCCACTCTCCGTTCATTTAACAAATAAAAACCATCTTGGAAATCGTTCATCCACATTTTAATAACAGCAAATTTGGGAAAACTACGTTCTGCTTTTATATCCATAAATTTTCTCGTCCCCGAAAACGAGAAAAAGGAAAATAAAAAAGCCAACAAAAAAACAAAAAAAAAAAAAATATAAAGGCGAAGTAGGAACGCTTTTTCCAGAATTGAATGCGCAAGACCTATAACTATATTATCGCATACATGACTTTCTCTGCCGCGCCATTTATACATTTGTATATGCCTGTGCGCCCGTAAATGGCAGTTAAATAGACGTTGACTCAGATATATCATAATCAACTTTGTATAAAAGCTCCCTTATCCTTGCTACCCACGAATCTGGATTGTGTTTATCCTGGGTCCTGGATGTGCCCGTGCCGTGCACATATCTGGCGCTCCGATGCCGAACCCTACGTCGCCTGTGCTTGTATAATTTGCGACCATTAAAGATATATTTCATTCCCGAATACTCGACGAAGCCTCCTGTTTTGTCTCTGCTCCGTTCTCATTTTTGTTCTTCGTTTTTCGCTTTTTTGACTAACTTTGAATTTTACATATGAAGCGAGGCTTTGCAAAAACATGCCATGGATCCACAGTCGAAATTTTTAGGCACATTCGTGAGCAGTAACCGTGTGATTTTCGCTTTTTGTTCTTGCTTTACCTATCTTATTTCAGATAGATTCTAGAACAAAAAATTCTTAAAAATCCCCCTTGTATGTAAAACGGTGAGAAATATTTTGAAAATGTTTTAATGATTCCAAGGACCATTTTTAAATTTTATACTTTTAATAAAAATCAAACTTTTCAAGAAAAAATCGTCAATTTTGTTTTACCATTCCAAAATCGAGTTTCGAAATTTCCAGGTAGAGCAAAATTGATTTACAACTGATTCTTAGCCATAAAAGAATCAATTTTATTCTGATGGAAAAATATTTTTTTTTTTATATGGAGCATGTCCGCTTTTTAAGAGCTATGATTGGTTGCGATACCAGCCAATAAAAAACTGAATCTAAGAATCAGAATCAGTTATTCTTTGATTCCTCCGTTTGAAAATATTTAGGCTGTAATCAATTAAAAATCAGTTCAAAAGTTATTATTGGAATCAATTTATAACTGATTGTTGGTAATTAATTTTAATTTTTATAAAAAAATGTATATATCCAATTCTACGTTAAGTTAGGTTGATGCGGTTATCTATGTCACCGAAGGACGCATTTATGAAACCCCTATGCGCGGTTCTACAAAATCATTTATTTAAATCAATATGTCGCGAAATGAACAAGAATCAATTTAAAATCTATGATCTATGATATCTAGCGTGGATTTTCATTGGTCATAGACTGTCTCATGTTAAGATTCAATTCAAAATCAGTTTTTCATCAGTTTCTTGAATCAACCTTCCAAAAATATTCTCAAATTTTGCTTTAAAACAGTTCTGATTCTGTGGTATTTATTTGAATCAATTTATTTCCCGATTCTAAAATAAAGAAAAACTGATTCCAGCAAAACAAATTCAAATTTCTTCCTACATTTGAACGAAGAAAACTTAGATCGACAGTGGAAAATTTTTGGAATTATAGATTGAAATTTTTACCAGATATTCTTCGAAAAACGTCTTGATTCTTTTGAATCTCCTACTTATACATATGTATATTACCCCTTAACAGTGCATATGTTGTGTTGTCTTTTGCAAATTTTCCAAAACTATTACCAGAAGACATTGTTTTTTTTTTAAATCGGAAATAACTATGAATTATAAATTAAAATAATTTTGTTTAAATAATTTCAAAATGTTTAAAATTGTTATTTTCTAATTACGATAACTGACTTGTTTTAAATGAAAAGCGTCTGTTAAAAAGGTGCCACTTACACTCTAAAAAAAATTATAGAACAATTGAAAGAACCGATATTTTACGAAAGTGCTTATTTTTAGAACACATTTATTTTTCAATGTTATTAGTTAAAAGTATAATTGCAATAACGTCTTTTGTTCACATATTCATAAAATACTAATTTTTGTTTTCGATCTTCGATCAAAACTAACGACAGTTCCAGATATACATATATGTACAATGTACATACATAGGATCCTAAATTATTAGTGAATTCGTAAAAAAATTGCAAATTATCCTATGTGGTATGATATCGACTTTTGAACAGACAAAAATTATATAAATTGCAAAGTTTAGTACTGATTATTTTCCAAATTTTTAGATATATGTTATAACAGTTACGACTTCTGAGTGATTTATGTAAAGCACTAGAGGAACCCTTTTCTCTACAGTTATTAAAAAATTTAATTTAATCCCCCAGATTATGTTGTGTTTTAATTTACCTAGTATTTTGTGCTCTCTTGGAGCAAATCCCAAAGGATTCGTAGCGCAATTGGAAAGCATCCTTCCGCTGTCCTCCCCGAGGTATTTTACTGCGAATCTATCGAATCTGTTTACGGGTTCTGGTGCTAGATTGCAGTAAGCTGGATTCCCTCCTCCGATAAATAGAAGCCGAACATAGGGACCAAAACGTTTTTCCCTATATTGATTTCTTAGGTGCATACGTGCAACTGAGCTGCGGAGGATTCCCGGGAAACATGGGCTCCGAACAAAACCCGTCACGTGAACGGATCGACAGATTACCCATTGGAGCAGGGCGGTGTTGAAAAGGTTCATTTAGTACTTAAAAGCGGAATGTCTATTTACGATTAATTGCAACTCAAATGGTTGTAATTTGTGTACAAGAATGTGTTGAATTGCAATCCTCGGGGCCCACGGGATTGCATCGATTTATTCTTTATGCCAGGCACCACTCCTGCGAGGGAAGCGTTCATTTTCTTCTCGTGCTTTGCTTCCGCGGCGTGACAGGGACTGCTTCTCACAATTGGTTGATGAGCATTTTTAATAAATCTCCGCTGCAATGGCTGCTGATTTTCTATTTTAAATCCCACTTTAATTTTTAATACATGAAGACTACAATGGAAATGGAAGAAATAAAAAAAAAAATATTGTATTATTAAACCGAATGCAGTTTCTTTAATTTAATAAGTTAGTTTAAAATTAAAATCAGGCTCGATTGAACCTTTATTATTTGCTTAAGGGGTTATTCATATTTGAAAAATTGAAAATATCGATTAGTTTTTATTTCTCTTATAATGTTGTAACTAGAGTAATTCCCCTATGAACTGGGCTGGTTATTAGCGCACGAAATTTGCTACCAAATATAATTGGAGGTTTGAGGTTCACAAAATCGAATATTCTCACTGAAGATATAAACAAATTTTTAAGAAATACTTATAAATACTTCATATACTTAAAAGCCATTACTAAAGTACTGCATTATAGGACAGTTCGACTATATTTAAGTCATTTGTTTGTATGGAGTTTCTACGAACTTTTTACAGACCCAGTTGATCGTCTATTATTTGTAAACTAATAGAGCAAATCTACTTAGCTGTGATAATTTTTCTGCTAATTTCGTTATTGCCAAAAAATTTCAGATATTCAAAAATAGTGGTTTAGTTGGTAGGAACACGTATGTAACTCTAACAAAAATGACCACTTTAAAGCATAATATATATTTCGTAAACAGATCTCAATCGAAAAAGTGCTCATGGCATATCCCCAATATTTTTGAAAGACCTTTTCAACCCCTACCCTACACAATGGGGTAAATGGCTTCGGAACCCTAAAAAGGAATGCTGAAGTACATCATATACTGCTCGGAAGTATCTGGCAGAATTCAATCCTGATATTTTTTTATTGTTATTTTATTATGATTATGAATCTATTTAAATTTTTTTGTTTCAAAATTTTCAACTAAGAAAATACCAACACCAAAAAGACATATTTTTTTTGATTTTGTTCTAAACTATAATACAATGATCTACAATTCAGGTACAGAAGTATTGTTTTGCGATTAATTTTTGTGATAACTCCTTAGGTCTTATAGTACAAATAAATTATTTTAAATATAGCTTATGGAGATCGTTCAGGTGCCATTTAAAGTTATAGAATTGTTAAAATTGCCTGTCATCAAATTGGATACTGAAGATTGAGTATTTTGAACGAAAATATTAAATCTTTTTTATATATAACTAGTCGTAAAAAATGCTTATTTTATGTAACCTATTTATTGGTGCCAAAATCTCTAAATTAAAATTCTCAAGTCTAGAGTCAGAAAGAATTGTTTCTTAAAGATCTTATTTTTCAGATTCCACATTTTTCTTCTTCTTCTAGACAACATTTTTTTTTATATATTTAGAAAATCTCAAGGTGATGTAACCCCTTAAGATACAGCTTTATATTCAAATTTATGAAAAACATATACAATAGCTTTTTTATTATATTTATACACTTATAAAGAGTTGTGTAACGAAATGTTTTGACCATATTTCTTCTGTTTCTATTTTCTCTATTTTTATTGGTTTTACAGCGTCTTAAAAGGAAGGAAGTTACGGGTAAATAATGAACATTTTTTGACAAAAAGTGTCAATAATTTAGATTAGGTAGATATTTTAGTTGCGTTGCAAGCAAAAAATGATTGTCTTTCCAAAATGCACAGTTGAACTACCATTTGAATGGACTATTTTTTTAAAAAGTAGAAATAACTCCTTTTGGAACGGCACTCTCCGATCTTCATATATTCTATAGGCTACTCTTCATTCCGACAGAAGGCAAATTCGTTCGCAATATTGAATTTAAAAAGTTTAGCAAGTGTGTTTCGAATTTCCTACGGTCCGAACAGATTTGAATTCTAGCGGAAGGAAGAATAGAAATTTATCGCGAAATATATGTAAGAACATAAAAAAAATATACCTACATGTTCATATTTGTAGTATTTACATTTTATATCCCGAAAATTGAATTCCCAAAGAATCTTTTCTAGTTCCGGTTGTGCTAAGTTGCAGATAAGTTCTCATTCAGTGCGACTCCACAGGAACATGCAAACGAACGCCAGTTTGAATTAAGTGAAAATATCGACTGATTCGGGCTCCGAGGAGAGCATGAATAATAATAAGTTCATATGAAGCCATTAAGCGCAGAAAGGGAAATCGAACAACATTGACCAGATGAGTGAACACTTTGTCTGCCAATATTTCGCCTCCCGAGGGCCCCGATCCTTCCGAAGGGCGAGGCTCCGCAGCAATCTGCAGCCCCAGTTGCCTGTTTATTTCTGCCCTTTATTGCAGCGTTTTCCTCGTTTTTCTTGGTTACACAATATTTTAACCAAAGTGCATTGGATTGCGCTGCCATTTGCGAGTGCCGAGTGCTCCTTTCAGGTATTTTTTTTACCCTATAATATTTTCAATTTTCCCCATGTGGTGAAATCACCGCTGAGTAGCAGTAGTGCTCCAAGGTGGTAGCTGAGCTGTTGTCTGTGCCAACTGAAATGAGAAAATCAGCGCAAAGTGTGGGAGTCTTACAAGAGAAATTGATTTTGATGTTAAATTGAAATGGAACCGATTCGGGAGGGAAGTGCACCGCTGCTTCTGGCGTGACTTTCTGCTAGCGTGCGCAATTTTCTTCAAAACACCAAGGACAAATTAATTACTCAGGATTTTTTTTTTTTTTTTTTTTTTGTTTACATATGTACTTCGGGCGTTCTATTGCACAATAGTCGCAATAAAAATGACTGAACAGAATATTTATGAAAGGTGTTAAACCACTCAATTAATTAATTTATGCATTTGCTTGAATGAAAAACGATCGTTTAGAGAATGGAATTTGTTGTGGTTTTTGCCGTTACTATCTACATTTAAATATAGGGGTTTTGTAAACAAAGCATGTTGGGTTTGGGTTTCTTAATTTTATTTTTATCAATTTTTGTCAAAAAACAAACTTTCAAATACAATCATCAATATTTTAGATGTCCGTTTACATTACAGAACAACAGATAATTTCAATACGATTTTTTCCATATATTATGAATTTGATAAGAAATGATAATTTATTTAAACCTAAAACCTCAAACTACTTATATAAAATATTTACTTACACTTTTCTAATAAAATACAAAATATCTTTAACTTGAATGGATTTTGATTCTGAAATATTGTCAGAGTTAAAAATGCTGGTATTAGAAAATCAAACTAAATAAAGAAAAAATCCTATGAAAGGTATTCCAACTTCTAAAACTTCTGGATGCTATGTTCAATAAAAATTGTAAGGATAAAAAGCAAAATACAATCTTATTTAGTTCTGTTAAAGAGTAACTACATATACTGACTTTTTTATACTTTGTTTTGAAGAAACGAATATACATATCTACGTATTCTCTACAACCTTATTAACCTTACGATGGCAGATTGGGAATGACCCTACATCACTCCAATTTCAATTTAAGGCATTTAGATTTTGAAAAATGGTAATTATGGCCACATATCTCGTTAGTTAAAGGTACCACCTTTATTTTAAGACCCTCAATATAATTTTAGGAATGTCACTCTAGTTGTGGCGTTCCATTAAATTCGACTGGTATTTTTTCTATATTTTTGTCTGCTTTTATTTATCTATTTGGTATTGTTTGGATTAAACTATAATAATATTATTGAAATTTTGTGCGATGCCGTATAATTTACGGTTTTTCTTTTCCTTTCATAAAATTTCATTGTTAATCTACAATTGATAATGTTTTGATTAACTTTTGTCGAAAATAATTTGTTATTATAATAAATAAACTTTGTTCATTAAATTACTTAATTATGTTTTTTATTTTCACCTATATTGCATACAAAATATCCGTCTCTTCCTACGTCAGATTTTTTTTTTTCAACGGCCACTGCTCTACTATTTTTAAACGTTTTTATTTAACTTTGGTTGTATAGGTAAAATTGTGCAACACAAAATTGTAATACTTCTATCGTACCAAAAGTTATGAAACTTTGTACATATGCTTAACTGCGATGACAATACAATGTGGTCGTGTTTGTAGGTAAATTCCACCCACGCATACCCCGCTATCCATCCACGCTATTAAAAGCGTTTCCTAAAAAAATTGTTTTTTCGCTGTTCTTGTTTAGTTGAAATAACTAGATCATTCAGTTTTTTGATTATTATATTAAATGTAATTAAAATTGAATTTTCTTAAAATGATTTTATCGCTGAATGTATACCTATACTATTTCAAGAGTATTCAGTAATTTTTCCCAATAAAAATAATAAATAGCTTACTAGTTGTAAGCATTTTAGTGTCTGGGGTCTGAGATGCCCCAGTATGACAGGCACGTTATACAGGCAAAGTGTGCCATCAAAGGGTTAATGAAATGACAACAATAATCAATTCGTTTAAATTGATTTACTCAATTTTTGCCATTTTTATGTATACACGTATGTACTCTTTCTTGTTTACCTAAAATTAATGAACGAAACACTTCTTTAACCCTCTTGATTATGATTGGCAGTATCGTGTAAAATTGAGTAATAAAACAAAAACCCAGCATCAATTTTTATTATTTTCTCAGCGGGTCCGGATCTTTCTTAATAGAATTAAATAGTAAAAATCACAGAAAGTGATTAATAAGAATACAATAAAGCGCTAAGTAATTATCTTATTATTGTTTTATATAACCTTAGTCTAAAATTTTAGAACATCAGAACACATCTCATAATTTTTCTTGTGGTACAGTTTTTTAAATATTATAATCAATTTTGAATTTATTTTTATTGATTTCTAAATAATCATGATGTTTTTAATTTTCAATTTAATTTTAGAAAATCGGCATGGAAAAATAAATCTTACAAAAACATTATAAATTCAAGCCTAACTTAAATCGGTTTAAATCCAGGTGGAACGATTAGCTAGATTAATTTTTTGCTTCCAAAACTTCTATTCTTTAAATTTAACTGAAATCGTTAGAGAAATCGAATTTATGTGTATCATGAAAAATTCTTAAATTCTAATAGTCTGGACTAGACTCTCTAATTTTCTAATTAATTAAAATTTTACCAGTTCAGACCGAATGCATTAAACCAGACAAGACAATCCAATTTCACTTGTGACAACGAAAATATTAAATTTTATTTATACCATAGAAATATTCTGATCCTACCAGACGGAATAAAATAAAATAAAATGCTTTTGGCCAAAGTTCAACTAAAAGTGCAGTCCCGCCGGAGATATTTTATCATCTAAAAGACGAGTTCTTTTTTAGTTGTCCCCAAACAAAAGGACGTGAATACGATAAATGGACACATCAAGGAGATTAATAGTTCTAAAGCTGTCGCACCAAAATGAGTTTGCCATTTCGCTAATAGGACGACAATATAAAAAACTGCATATGACCGCAGTGAGCATCCCCAGAGATTGACGCAAATAGCCAAGGAGCAAGAACAATGTCATAACTTTATTTAAGCGTAATTTAACTCGACCGTAATGGGCCCATTTGGCAGTAAAAGTAAAAAACAAGTTTATCCTCCAGCACATGTGATGAGGATCGTAAAACGGACACCCTCCTTAATGCATCGCCCTTAAAAGTGACTGTAATCGAGGGTTGGTTAAGTAACCTACAAAACACAATAATAAACTATCATCTCGAGTTACACCACTCCGTCGTAGGGTCTCCGGAGTGGACGAGAAAAAAGTAAAATAAATAAATAGTTAAGCAATAGAATTCCATTGCGAGGTCCTCATGAATGAAAGCAGGGATGTTTTCTGAACCAGTCCTTCTGTAAATTTGAGGAGCTGGGTATAGTTGGTATAATTTAATCCAATATTCGTTGTGATTATCGGCATTCAAGGATTGTAAATATCGTTTAAATGGGGTGCACGACAAGCGCTTTGTGTCTGAAGTTACAGTGCCTTCTGTGCATCTTAATCTAAAAAAAAAAATAGTTTCATCTGACACCCTGGCACAAAGAAACTTATCAAGAAAACCATCAAAGATGATTTGTGATGCATTCACAAAGGTGTCGATCTCGAAAACAGGTGAAAGGACAAATTACTCTCATTCAGGTAAAATCCGGTAGTATGTTCGTTGCAATTTGAAACGCTTTATTTCATTTATTTTTTTTTTTCGTTTGCTATTATCCCACATTTGCTCGCAATCCAGGCAGAAAATAGGCAATTTCAGGAATTATTATCATCATTGAATGCAATTGTTAATTGCACACCACGAACGTGCTGGAAATTTTCTGAACTACCTCTGGCAGCAGCTACAGGAAGTAATTCAGCATAAATTCATACCAATTCTGGGCATAATAAAAAAGTACTTTGCTAAATCAAAGCGATGAATTTTCTATTTTCCACTTGCAACAAAACATAAATAGGAAGGCATGAGGGCGCAATATGCGCGGGGGTCTGTGGGGTCGAAGGGGGGCACGCCCACGCTTCTATACAACTTGAATCGTGAAAATAGTAAACGCAAGCGATTGCACTGAAAATGTTCATTAGCAGAAGTGATTCGGTTTCCCCGGGCGAAAGAGCGATTTGAATCATTTCGTACATTAAATGCTCGCACCAAAACATATGGTGGATATTTTCGAATTATTTGCAGCGTTTAATCGACGTGGAATTCTTTCATGAGGTGCATAGTGCTTTATTTGTAATTGTCGGATGGATAATGATCCCTGCTGGCGTTGCTGACTTTGTTTTAGTCGAGCACTATGGGGGGAATTTCCAATTGTTAATATAAAGCGGGACTGATTAAAATGCCACACATGAAATCAATTCAAGTCTGTTTAACATTTCTTCGGGCATATCGACTATTGGCTCTAATTGTTGCTTTTTAGAAATATAATTCAAAATATTTGTACTCTTAAAAAATGATAGTGTTGTATACATATTAATAGAATTAATTGTTACTGTATTAAATTGCACTTGCGAGCAAAAAAATTTATTATTTTACAAATGTCTTTGCTAGTACCAAAAGTGTGTGATTCTATTGAATATTTTCAAATGGTACTTTCATTTTTACAAGACCAAGATATAGTAAACACCAATCTTATGTTAGCAGAAAAATCAAAATCAAGTATTTTCTTATTATTGGAATAATTTAAACATCCCAAATTGGACACCTCTTAATTGGGACAGTAAATTGCATCATTTTTATAGCTATGTAGGACCTCTTAAATTGGGACGCACCTTTCAAATAGAACACTAAGTACAAAATATCAAAAATTATGACATCGCTAATTAGGGCATATTATAATGCCATTATCAATTTTTAGTTGAAATTATTACTGAAGTTATTAGAAAATTCTACAACAAAACAAAACCCAAAGCCAAGTAGCATATTTTATTTTAACTGAAATGTTATACATAAAAATGTATGTATGTACAGTACATACGTATTATTACATATAACATACATAATAGAATGATCTCTAATGAGACGACTTTCAAATTGTTGGAATCACACCCCCCAAATTTCTTAAAGGTACGAAAAAGAAATTTGTAAAACACTTGAAAGCGATCAGACAATATTAACATATGCCATCGAGGAATTGAACTTTAAATTTAAAATGCTTTTGCCCTTTTTATTTTTTTTTGCTATACTAGAACTTATTTTGAAGGTGATACTTTCTAGTTAGTGAGTCTTGCATCAAAAATTTTTTATCGCTCTTCACTACTTCGTGAAAGATTAAAGAAAAGTGAGAAAATTCCTTAATTTTAAATAAACCAAAAACGTACCTCTTGGAAAGGTCGATATTTTCAATTGAATATAAATATATGCATATAGAAAATACCATCTTCAAAATGCGCTTTGTTAGAGTAAAATCCGTTCACTTTTCGCGAAAAAATAGTATTTTTATAAGTAGTTTTACTTAGTTTTGCTCCATACCTTATAAAAACCTCTGCCTCTCTAATAGGGACATCTCGGAATCGGGACAGTAAAAGGTTCCTTTGATGTCCCAATTAAGGAGGTTCCACTGTAGTATACTTTTTTATTTCAAAACAGGTTCAAATTTTTAACACAAATAAGTCCAAGTTTTTAAATCAAACTATGTAGTCCAAAATTTCAACTTAAACAATTCCAAATTTCAATTGGAACAAGTCCAAATTTAGCGCATGAATATTAAGTAAATTTTTAAATGAATTGAAATTTGTGACTTGTTTGAACTGAAATATTGGACTAGTAGGTACTATATGTATAAAAAATTGGACTTTTGCAGTTTGAAATGAAAATAGACCTTTTGAAATTTAAAACGAATTTGTTGAATTGCAATTCGATCCGCCTGATCCGAAAAAGGTTTTTTTTTTAAATTAAATTAAAATTCAAAAGTGGTATAAACTCATTTTTTTTAAAATATCATACATTTTCTTTTAAATCTTAACATATAAAAAGTTTTCATGCGAGTTTTTCAAAAGGTTGAATAATATCATTTTCAAAAATAATACCTATATTAAAAGATATCCTAGAAGAGTCATCCATATCCATAGTGGTTAAATATACGTACCAAATTTTTTATTCTGAAAATTTGTACTTTTTGAGCATCCCGAATAAATGCAAAAATCATTTCAAAGTGGAAGTTTTTGTAACATACATACATCATTTTGCAGTCGCAAATTTTTTTAAAGATTCATATGGATTAATTGAGAAAAACATTTTTTTTTAAACCGACCATTCTCGAAGTACACACTGAGACAAATTTTTATGGATTTGCGAGCAATAAAATGGTCATGGTATCAATACTTTTTGCAATATAGTCAAATACTCGATAGTTATAGTTGTGGCATCCCTAAAATAGATGACAGATAATAGTTTTATAATTCTGGCATCCGTAAAATATAGTCCATCGAACTATATTTTTGGTTCTCCCAGAATATAGTTATAAATTTCTTTCAGTGTAACAATCTCTTAATTGAACCAATATTTTCCTAACTTTTATAATATTCAATCTAAATAATGTTTGACATAGATTCTAGTAAACTTTTACCAGAATGACATAGCTGAATCTAGTAATATTAATTTTACTAGAAATCCATTGAAACTATTATAAATTACGAGGTTCTTGTAAAATTTACCAGGTTTTATGGTTTAATTTACTGGAATTGGAAATCAGTGGAAATAAAAAGATGTTTTTTCAATTAATTTATATTTATATCTCAGTCATCGGAAGGCACACTTTTAAACAGAGGTTTTTGCGAAAATTGGACCAGGCTCCTGAAGATTAAATTCTAGAATAATTTTGTCATGTGACTAGAATTTTACCAAGTTTAAATAAAGTACTAGAAAGTTTAATAAAAGTTGTTTTTAATGGAATTTCATAGAAATTTGATTTCTTTCCTAGCTTTTTAATAAAATTTACAAGAAAAGTATAAAAAGATTTTACTAGGTTTACCTCCAATGCAGAGACCAACCACCCAAGAATGAACCAAAGAAATTGCTGAATTGGCTGAATCCGGTGTAAAGTACAAGTCTTTGCCTGTGGTTGTGCCTGCCGGTTGTCAAAACACCCTCGGACAAATGTTTAATCTGGAAGAGTTTTAAACACTTTTTATGCGGAAAAACTGCTCAATTTTACTTTTATTCCTGGGCTGGAACTATCGCACACATTATTACAAGTACCTTATGTTATAATTCTAGTACAAACTAGTTGCTGAATGGGTGACTACTCCTCTTGGTTAAAACGCACACATGAAGAAAGTTAGCCAGGTTGTCCAAAACAAGAGCCAGAGAGAAGATGACGAAAATGAGAAAATGGAACGGGATGGCGCGATTTTGGGTGGTTCGTGGTTGGTTGGTCTCTGCATTGGAAAACGGGCATAACAAACCTTCTTCTCAAATCGTACGATTTCAAAGAATCTTCATTAATTTTGAAAAATATTGCATAGAGGGTGGAAATAGTGCCAATGAAAACGGCATATCCGCAGTTCTTAGTGTGTTCTAAAAATAAATTATCCTATATGCAGTCCTCCCAGGAGGGCTCTTTCATCTGCACTCCATTAATCTCTAATTAGCTCCAGGGACACACAGATCCATTCTGAGACGGCCATAAAAGCTCCTTTTGCAATAAATCTCAACTTTTAATCCCCAATTTCACACCTCACCACCCTCGCTGCCGGGAGACGGCTTCAAACGCAGCGGATTCCGCAAACGAGGCCGAAGGAGCCCGAACGAAAGCGAAAGCCGAACACAAAGGGTCTGGACCTCCTCTCCCCGAAATGGGGCGCAAAAAATAACAAATGGAGCCAGAAAAACGGGTGACCATGGGGGTGGATTGGATGTGCGTCGCCCGCCACTTGGCGGTATCTCGTTTAAGGGCTGCAGTCAAAATAAAATCACCAGAAGCGAAATTCAATCTGTCAAAAAGATTACAGACCAATTATCTGCGATGGGGTGCTGCAGCGCACCCGGTCCACCCCGCAGCCTCCTTCAGGGTGCAGGGCGGGAATCTGAGCCCATCTGCACCGGGAAGAGTAATAAACCTTCGGGGGGCACAATGCGAGGGGCGGAGGCCGAGTGGTGAGTTTAATAGAGCAAATCTTTTTGATATCAAGTGAACGAATCCTGCGAGCTATAAAACCATTTGCGTGGCCCCGACGCCGGGCGCCGAGTTGTTCGTCTTCCCGGTCCGCGACGGGCGGCCGGGCGAGGGGTGGCAATCGCAGTCGAGAGTGAAAATTGAGCACACATGCGGGGATTAAGAGCGCATTCAATTTCCAGGAGCTTCCCCCGACGGTCCCCTGACAGACAGGCAGACTTAATGACGGAGATCATTTGATTGCTATCTCGTGGGTGGAGGGATGTTACAAGTTATTTGCTTTGTTTCCCTCGAACATATGCGCGGATAAAATAAATTACATTGACGTTTTAATAATGCAATTCATAATTATGCCTATAGCTCTACCCGTGTTGCATACTATGCTCTTTTCATTTTACAGTTCAACTCATTGCAAAGATTTTTAAATATGTACCAGGGAGCAATTTCATTCGAATTCCAAATACATGTGCTCTAATTAACCCATTAACGATCAACAATTCCAATTTTTTGATTCGCTTTCAACTTGATCCGATCCGAGAATTCTAATTATTCGTTAATTTTAGCCAAATCATATTGAGATTTAAGGGGATACACAAACCCAGTCATGGAGCTGAAAAAAAAAGGGTTTTTTTATGAATTTTTTTAGAGAAACTATTCATTATATGTATAAATTCGATTTTTGTTTTAGATTTTAGTACATTATACACATCTTTAAATTCCATTAATGAACGAAGGGTTTGAAGGAAAAAAAAAGGTTTTCAGCAAATGGCGTCGGTTTAACCAAAAAAATGAGAAAATGACGTCTCCGTTTTCTACATTTTTGCAACTTAAAAAAAAAAAAGTAATTGATGAAATCAAAATTCGCTTCGTTCATGGACAAACGATATATATAAAGATAATATGTACCAAATGTCATCAAAAACGGTTCAATCGTTTTTGAAGTTTTTGGAACAACGCCAAGCGGTTTTCGAGAAAAATTAGTTTCGAGAAAAACGCTTTAAAGTTTTAGTTTTTATATGATAAGACTATGTAAGGCCATTTATTTAAACCGACACAACTCAATCAATTTTGGTCCGATTCATATGAAACTTACAGAAAATATTCTTAAGATATCATACTAAAAGAAAATGCACAAATCTATAAATTGTGTATTCCCTTCAGTGGTTCGATTTCCACTGGCAATGCGACAAGAAAATGACTATTGTCTTTTATAACGACCATAATTCCACTTGCCACTTCCAAAACAGTAAACCCAAATAAAATCAAACCTGAGTTTTATTTTTTCCAATCCAAGTCATTTTTGTTATTTTTTGAAACTTCTTCACACAAATTTTGGAATGTAATAGGAGACTTTAACGTTGCTAAATAAAAATCCGGACATTCTGTCATTACATAAAAAATGCGAAAAACTTAAAAACTCCTACGACAATTAGTTTAAATTAACTTTTTAGTTACTTCAAATACCCGCTTCGCACAAAACTAAAAGTAGATCTTGCACGTTAATTATATTGTATAACTATAGTTGAAGGTATAAAGTTTCATTTGAATTTCGTTTTGAGTTTTTTCGACGCTCCACGATTTTCGAACAAATTTTCAAAATGTGTCAAATTGCGTATTTTCTTACTTTTTCATCGTCTTTTTTTCCAAAATGTGATGGAATATTTTCAATTTCAAATTCTCAACCTTCAAAAAATATGTAAACCTTACACAGACATGCATACATATATCACTTGTGCAGGGGGAATCTATCGTTGTTCTGTGTATTTTCGGTCCCTGTTTATTATTTAAGTACCTGGATGACCGAGCTTGCTCGGAAGAGTTAAAAAAACATTATTAACGCTACCCGTCAATAGCCTTTAAAATGTGACATTTCGCCATCTTGAATTTGTAAATCATGACAGTCGGTTTGAAATCAGCGGCTCCGAAAACCCTCAAGTACCAATTTTGGTGAAAATCGCATAAGCTTTAAAAATTACACAGTCCGCTTGTGAAAAGTCGCAGAATACGAGTTTTCCCAGAGATAAGACATAGCTAGATTGATTAATCGTCCCCTAAATAGCCCTATATTGTAAATTTTATCAAAATCATTATAGGTATCTTCGAGAACGCGATTGCTCGTATTATAGTATAAGATTTCCGCAACAGTAATTAATTTCATCGATATTTATATATTTCAGGATTGGATATCCAATTTATCAACACTACACCTACATATTTCGGGTCTACCAGATCTCAATTGTTGTCATATTCGGTTATTCAGATAGTTTGAAGATTCGAATTACATTTAAAGCATTATTTTCAAGCCTCATTTTCACAATTAAAAACCAATTCTCAAATAAAAACTACGTTTCCTATATTTTGAGGAATACTCTTTAAGAATCCGGATTAAAAATTGTTTATAATATCAGAATATTAAATATGGTGACGTTTAAATAAAACAATGGGGAGAAATTGAAATCTTTTGATTTTACCATTGAAATCGCGGGAAAAACTCGTACTTTCATGAACTATCGGTGCACAAAATTGTTGTAGTTTAACATATATTTTTTTATTTCGTCATCATAGTTCCTTCCATTCTCAAAATTGCGGCTTTAACTTATCCTCTGCTACTATTTCACGTTTAGTGAATGTTTAATAGTTTATTATAAGTATGATAGTTCTCAAATTTATAATATTTATTTTGTCGAAAAAAATAAAACTTTTTTTTCCAAATATTATTGAATCTAAGTAAGGCTACAAATAAAATTTAGTTAGGTATAAAATGATGATTATTTTGTTTTAAATTTCAGAAATAATCATTATTTTCGGTCCCTGGATAAAAGGCTACTTAAATGTTTTTAAAGCCAATAAAAATATAAATTTAAAAATTGATTGTCTACACTGTTATGTTTTTGTTGCTATATGTGATTTGTTCTTTTCGCTTAAAAAATTTGTGTCCTCCATTTTCGTCTGCCAAAATTGGGATTCCTACTTAAAATGCAAATAGAAACTGCATTAACTATCGTTTTTGGTAAATTATTTTCTTCCGTTTACATAAACTAAACCCAAAAAGGTGTAATAACTGATATGATAAAAAATCCGTCACTTTGACGGATGTGGTAAAAATAGGTACAATTAAACGTCGTATTTTATAATAAAAAAATTAAAGTTCTACTTTTTTTGATGTAGTGCAAACATTCCCATAATGAAAAATTTATCAGCTCAAATCAGACTAAAGTAAACGAAGTTGCTGGTCGTGTGTGCCCAAGTCAAGTTTACACCAATTTGATGTAAATGACTTAATGAAGCTACGAAATTACATTACACGATTCGAAAAGGCCTCTAGGGCTAATTACCCACCAAATTTCAATTTGCCGTGCTGCGCTTAAAACATCTTTTAAAGTCGTCTGCCCACTCCGTCGCACGTAGGTCCTTAATTGAAGGCACACGCTGTCTGCCACAAATTAGATATTATCACGACACCTCATTCACCTAACTCACCCCGGGCACAGCGAGTGTCCGAAAACTATTTATCACGCCAGAAGATCCGGAGCTATTTTTCGGGGCCGTCGAAGTTTAGATAAACCACAGAGGGGTGAAAATGCGGCCGCCATATGCCGGACGCGTTCTAATTAAATTATTTTATTTGATGATAATGATTCGAATAAAAAACGCCAGCAACAACTATCGAAAACTAACAGCCTATGACGGCGGAAAGAGGCTGCTCCTGAGCCGGAAACGCAAGGTTACTTTTGGGCCTGCGTGTGCCAGCAATTTTGAGCGGGGCGATAACGGCGGACGGCAAGATCTAACTTTAAGATACCCCCCGACTAAAGGTGAGACAGTGATGCGTATGTTAATGAAGAGGTATTTAAGCGGTTCTTGCCCTCCGAGGAGACAACTCGATAATTGCAGGATTCGACAGGACGAATTAAATTCCTTCAATGTTTTCAAAGTGGCTCTTCGCACTTGTTATCCAGAGGCTGTCCTTACTTTTAGTCCGTAATTTTGGCAGGCAGAACAACCTTTAATTACATAAATAAATATTAAACTTATAAAAACGGGTAACAAGCAACAAACAAAACAAATCTGGGAATGCTTACATATAGTGAACATTAGTTTTATTATTTTACATTGGCTATGATTTAATCGGCAGTACAAATTGTTTTTTGTGCAACAATATTTCTATTTGGGCAGTAAAATTATGGAAATTAAGACTAACATATGAGCTGTTTATTTTGAAAGTGGTATAAGTCCATACTGGCATAAGGTCGAATTTACCTTAAAAGAATATAGAAAAATCGACCTTATGACGTTTTCGAGATATTTAAAAATGAAACTTGAAAAATTTAGAACTATTTATTTTTTAGTAAATTTTGAAACCCAAAATTCTTTGCTGGAATTTCATTTAATTATATAACAAACACATAAACAAAATAAAAAGGTCGACTCCAACAGAGTGCCGATTTGAATGATATTATTGGCCGGTTTTAAAATCTTTTCAATTTCAATAATTTTACCCAAATTCTGATCGAGTAGGTATACCTATTAAGAGAAATCGAATCTACTCGAAAAACGCAAAACTTTGAGCAGAGCATTAAGTTGAATTAACATGAATTTAAGATTAAGTAAGATACATGAAACATTTATAAAACTCTGTAATTTCATAAATATGAGGTACCATTTAATTTTTCTGACAATCATTCAAACTTCTTTTCATTTGCAAGATTCATGTGAATTGAGTTTATCCCCTAAAACACTACTCCAATTACATTTTTCTTCTCCGCCGCTCGAGTTGAGTTATGGATTTAGCACGAGGACACACGAGCGTTCATTAAACGTGCACTAAAAATAACGCATGTGAAAAACGGACGATATTTTCATATCGACGTTGAAGAGCTCGAACGCAAATTCATCTCAGAGTTAAACAACGTCTATAATTTTTAGCTCGTTGTTTCTTGGACTTAAACATTCTTACTTTAAATAAAAGATCACTTTAAAAGAAGTCTTGATTCAAACTGGTCGCTTTTTACTCGATTCAGTTTAATTTAATATACATATAGAGATAATAACATGAAATTTAATTGCTCCTCAATTAGAAAATAATTGATCAAATCTGAGTTGAATTCACAGGTATTTATTGCAATGTTCCGCTTTTCAGATTTGTATATTTCTGCTGATATAAGGGCGGGACATTAACTTTTATGCTCGATGTCACAGTGCAAGCTTAAGTTCTGATCGTCACTTAAGCCTTTGTTTAGTCATTTTTCGGTTCCACGGTGCGAGTTTAATTGTAGATTAGGACTTAAGTGGTCGCTACATTTAAGTCGCCAAAATTGGCCACTTAAGCCGCACTAGAGATATTTTTTGATATTTCAAAGTCCTTTTTAATTAAAAATTCCAAAATAGAATTCCTTAATTTGGAACAAATTCATTTTAAGGTAGGTACAGTAATTCAAAAATGGATGATTATTTTAAATAAGAATTATGACACTTGTAATAATGGTATATGTATATTGTATATATTTTTTAATATCTAATAAAGAATTTCATTTGTAGTTTTTGAAAGTCTGCTTATTTTTTAAATTATATTACTTTTTATCGGCAATAAAAAGTCTTAAATGTACAAAAGTATACTTCTTTCGGCTTTTTGTTTAACCTTATATATCTTAAATTGTATTAATGATATCGTGACGAAAATTTTGGGTTTTATAGTTTAAGGTATGCTATTTCACGTGGATAAATTTGGATTTTTCTAGGATAGCTAAAATATGAATATTTGGGTGGTTTTAGATTCGGTCTGGATACAGTTCCGAATCACTATTTGCCATCCACAAAAACATTCAAAACAAATTAAAGATATTAAAAGGTCAAAAGAATAATTTTTTTATAATTCTATGCCTAAAATGTATAATTTATATTATTTTTAATTAAAAAAATTTCCAAATATAATTCATACTTATATTTTATAATAATCAAATTCAAACATCAAGGTACACTGTCCCCAATTGGATCAATAAAAATACATGTGGTAAAACTAATTGAAATCAAAGGCAACAGTGCTCACAATGTCCTACATAAAACAACAAAATGCATAAACTCTCACTCAACAAAGTGTGAAATAAAAAAAAAGGACTGTGAAACCGAAAATACTTAAACCTTAACTTAAGTTTCGCCTCGAGCTTAGCTGACTGAGAACTTAAGCTCGCACTGTAAAATCGGCTATTAGTGCTTTGTAAAAATGTTATCCCAGGAAGGTTTTGAAATTATGAGTTATATGTATGTATATGTATGTATGCTTTTATGTAATACCCCCTAACTGGAATTTTCTACTATGTCTGAATTTGACTCAATATAACGTATAACTCTTAGAAAAAAGACAGACGGACATCTATGGATTTTTAACATAAAAAAATTATAGCATTTGGTCCTTTATTCTGAAGGTGTCACCATTTGGGTGAAATGAATTTATATCTTTGAATACGCTCACTTAATGCTATCAATCAATCAAAGTCAATCCCCTTCAGTTTTATTGAGATTGAAATAAATCGTCTTTCCTTTTTATTGCCTTCTCTATCAGAAAGTTTATTTTATTAGATTTACGTAAATGGAAGTTTTACCAAAATCTTGTTTTACAAACTTAACGTTATAATGAATTTGAATAAGCATATTCTTTTCATTAGATTCTCAATCGAATTTTCTTAATCGAAACCAAGATCTTCTTTTATAATAAGACTAGCGTGAGGTAAAATGTTGTGTTGTATAGAAGTAATTTTTACTTTCCCTAAAATATGTATGCCCGATATTTTTTTGTACGAAGGTGAATTCTTTAAAATCTTTAAGATTAGTATCTAAAGAGTCCAGACAGAGCTCTGTTTTTATGGCCCTTTAGCTCGACGTCTGTACATTGCTGGCATTTGGATTTATTTTCCTTAGCCATAAATGATATGTTTTTTTGCTTATTTAATACTTTTTTATATTAAGAATGCGTTATTTTTTTAAATCTAACTTTCTTGCAACCATTGGATGCGTTTTTATGGACGATGAAAAGAAAGTAATTAGGAAAAACCGGATGTACGAATTAAAAATGATTAAAACGAGAATGGTGCTGAACCACTCTAGCACGAATAACTTCAGAACGTGACGTCGGATTCGGGTGCGGGTTTTTTTTCTGAGAAAGGTCATAAGACAGGGAACCAACGTTGATCAGGAGACCATGTAGAATCGATTGGTATACACCTGTTCAGACCTTAATAAAACACCCTGTATAAAGATATTTTCAGAAAATGCGGCATGAACTTCTTTGGAGAAAATAAATTTAAAAGGCTTGTATTTAAAAAAACTTAAAAATAATAAAAAAAAAAATAGTTTATACTTTGAAAAGGATAACTTTATAGATAACACAAGTGTCATATAATGAGGACAAGCACGCATTTCTGGTGTAATTCCCGTAGGTTATGAATGCGACAAAGACAGACTTAACATAGATTTTCCTATCTGCTGCGTTGTTAATTGGTACATGGTCAGCAACTAGTACATTTACCGTATTTATAATATAGTATTTAATCGCATTATATGTA
This sequence comes from Eutolmus rufibarbis, assembly GCA_963920795.1. Taxonomy (NCBI): domain Eukaryota; kingdom Metazoa; phylum Arthropoda; class Insecta; order Diptera; family Asilidae; genus Eutolmus; species Eutolmus rufibarbis. The sequence goes on along the minus strand of OY987208.1, from coordinate 26,311,924 downwards.
TATTTTAAAACTGAACTAATTGCTGCTTTTTACTTAATAAATAATATAACGTTTACAATTTCTAATAACTTGTAATAAAGGCTGAAATAAGAACAGAAATTGAGTGTGAAGTCTCCGTCGAGAAGTTGAATAAGTTAAGTATTTGCCTTTATCCGTTTATTTTAATGATTTTTTTTGGAAATGTTTTTAAGGAAAAAGTGCAAACTTCTTTAACTTATTTAACACAACTTCCGAGGAAAGTTGGAAAAAAAATCCGGTTCGGCTGCTAGAAATTTTGTCACCGACGGCAGGTGCAGACTTTTAGTGAGAAGTTCGGTCGTCAAAGTGTTAATAAGACTTAGGTATTCCGAACTGTTTTACATTTTTATTTTAAAATTTGAATCATCTCTTCTGGTAATTTTCCTTTGTGAATTGTTTCCACAATGCAAGCTTTTATAATTCTACAAATTCTACACATTTTCGTATTGTACAAATGTTTTTTTGCTGTAAACCATTTCTATAATCACTTGCCATTTTCTTATAAAATCTTAATGCTTGCTACTAAATGATATCTGAGCAAAATGCAAGACGGTAAAAATATCTGTTTTTACATGAAACGTTCTTTTCAAAATTTGCAAATGATTTGTCCAGCTGAAATTATGAATGGGATAGAATTTTTTGTGGGAAATGAAAAACTCGATTTGTTGCTAGCACATAAGGTGAAACAGTTCTGAAAACAGATTGAGTTTAAGGGCTCCGCACGGATTTTGATAAAGTTTTGGAATCAAAAGTGACGAATATGCATACAAATGTTTTCGGTCACTTGTACTTCCCGAGATATTTAACTTTGAAATTTCCAAAATTGACATTCTGCTACAACGATTTTTTACATATTCCCATAAAATATCGTTGTAAATTATATACATAAATACCATAAATTTCCACCTTTTCATTATAAAAAATTCTTGAAACATTTTTAAAATTAACGAATTAAAAGTAAATATCTTTTTCGATTTATTAATAGTGACGAGCACGCATTTGTCTTCTGAAATGATAAATCGAAGTAAAATTTGCCTTATTTTCAGCACTCGTGTAAATTTTTTTACAGAAATTCGGTGGAAACATTTTTAATTTAAGGTTTTTCCATAATTTTCACCAAAAGATTGTGAGAGCATGGACAAATTGCGGCAAAATACTATAACTTTTTAGAGTTTTAATGTTAAATATTTAAGAAAATATAAACGAAAGCGACCAAAAAATTTTTTTTTTCATATCCGTCTTTTTTGGCCCTAAGTGGACATTACTACAAAGTTTCATCAAAATCCGTGAAGGGACCTCAAACTCAATTTATGCCCAGCTCGCTATATAAGACTCATTAAGTTTAAATCAAAATAAAGAAAATATCGAATAAAAAACATTGTGTGTGACCTTCGTTGCATATGCTTTGTCCAGGACTGTATGTATAATACATTTTGAAGCATTAAGAACTTTAGTAAAATGTTTCATTAAATATTTTCAGGAATTAGATACATTTAGAATAACAATAAAAATTGTGATAACTCATGCGAAAAATGTTCTCATCAATATTTTTGAGTTCCTGTGGCGTAATTTGAGTTAATAAAAGAGGAAAGGTTAATAACAAGCTAATTCGATAAACGCATTCATTTTTGGGTAAATTTCCGTTGCAGACAATTACTCCATGTCAATCGAATTTAATTATTTGTTCCGTCTACTCGACAAATTTCCCGAATGGGAAGATTGCGACAAAAAGTACGTCGCCTCGGTGCTGCACCACGGCGGCTGGAAAATGAAGAAAAAACCCCTGTAAATATAATGAAAAAATCCTTCGTTAGCCATTGTAAAGCCACTACGCCTGCGGCCAAATTCACGTCCCTTTTGTTGCACCCTGTACCGCTCTCGTCGAACACGGCCGACACCGCCGCGGAACATGCAACTACACGGCCAAATACGGGCCCATGAGCAGCGCTATTCCAGGGGCATTATCCGCGGGTTATTGAAAGCATTCAAAAAGAAATCAACGTTAATGGCGTTAAATGGAAAATAGGGCGGACGGGAAACTTGCAGGTATCATGTCGCTCCCTCGGCCGGGCTGCGAATATGAAACTTTTTTATTTCAATACATCAGTCCCCGATTCAGGAGTTAAGGTGACAATTGTTGGAAAATTACAGGTTAAACTAGTGGGCTGGGTGTAAAGCAGGAAATAAAATTGTGGCCCTTTGTTCGGGGCATTTCAGCGCTTCTGAGATCGTTCGCATTCAGCTAGCAGGTCGGCGCTCGGTACGACGACGCGCCGGGTGAAAATTACATAGAGCGAAATATAAGAAAACGAGACTAAATGAAAATAGCAGAACCCTTTGCGCCGTTTCCTGAAAAAGATGTAAAAAACCGTCGTGTAAATGGATGTTTCTCAGCATTTTACAATTTAATCAAAATGAAAAAGATTTTACCCTATTAAATTGTATGTAGTTATGTTTTAGGGTTCTGGTCCAAAACGGAAAAAAATAAATCTTTTATCGTAGGATTTGTCTGTCAGTCTGTCTGTACGTTACAGCACTTTTTCCCAAAAGCTACAAATGCTCATCAACTTGATATTTGGTATAGTTTTATAGGTTTTCTGCCCGCACACTGTCCAGGGATAAAAAACATATCATTTTTTTAAGTAAACAAAATGAGAAAGTCATAGATTTTTAATTTACGCTTATTAACTTTATTTTAACAATAACCTCGGCAGTTTAAGGTCCATATTTTACTAACCCATAACAAAGACTCATAAAAAAGACGAATGACTTCTTTGGTCCATCAAAATCATGATTTTATAAAATTAACTACTGTGTAGATTACTCGCATTTACTACTGGAGAATACTGTCACTTTTTTGTAGCAAAGGATGCTTCTCAGTATTTTACAATTTAATCAAAATGAAAAAGATTTTACCCTATAAAAATTGTATGTAGTTATGTTTTAGGGTTTTGTACTAAAATGGAAAAAAATAAATCTTTTATTAGAAGACTTGTTTGTCTGTACGTCACAGCACTTTTTTCCCAGAAGCTACAAATGCCCATCAACTTGAAATTTGATATAGTTTTATAGGTTTTCTGTCCGCACCCAGTCCAGTGATAAAAAAACATATACATTTTTTAAGTAAACAAAAGGGGAAAAAATCATACATTTCTAATTTACGCTTATTTACCTTATTTTAACAATAACCTCTGTAGTTTAAAGTTCATATTTTACTAACCCATAAAATAGATTCCATAAAAAAAGACGAATGACTTCTTTGGTCTATGGAAATTATGATTTTATAGAATTAACTACTGTATAGATATTTGCATTACTACTGGAGAATATTGCCATGTTTTTGTAGCAAAGGAATGTTTAAAACTATGTATTTTATTCGTGAAAAATACACTGCAAGGGCGAGTAAATTTTCACTTTATCTTTCTTTGAAGGGATGTAAGTTGCATGTCTTACCAGTCACACAAAAACGTAAAAGTTGTATCTTAACCTAAAAATGTGGTTTCTATAATATGGGAATTTTCTATGCATAATTTAAAAATACTTTTCAGTCACATCATATGTTTGTTACTGTAATTGGATGATTTGATATTAATAATAACATGTTTTCCATCTCCTCAAAATCTTGAAATTTAGAATAAACAATTAAAAGTGTTTCCATCTGGTAGCGCGATTTCATTTGATGTTTCAAATGCCATATTTTAATTATTTTCAAAAAGTTCTTTATGCACAAAAAATTAATTTTAAAATGGATAAGTTCCCTAATTCTTGTAAGCCAACGAAGAAAAAATGGTGCATCATCAGCAACAATATTAAATTGGAGAGCACCTCCAAAGTGTTAGATCCAGGTAAAATGTATAAATTCAATTTTATTGTACATTCTTTATAAATGAAGTGACAATCATAAATTTAACAATTTTAACGCCGACTGAATAAACTTCTTAAAGGGTCGCCAGAATGAATTTGTGGGATTTTGATTGAGATTCTCTCAAAATTGTAAAATTCCAAAGTCCCCTAGTTGTATGGGCAATCAAAGAGATTGTCATATGGATTTCGCGAAATTTCACAAAATCTCAAAATTTTGGGGAGATGAAAACATGTTATAAATTAATTATATATATAATTTATTTCAGATCAAAATCATATTTTTAAAAAGTAGTTCTGGCAGTGAAGCATAGCTTTTTTTTAGCATGTGAATAAATAAAATCTTTCCTGACTTGGTTATAAAATAATTTCTGCGAATTTAAACTTGAAGATTATTTTTTGAGAAAAATTGAAAATCCTCCCAATTTTACAGATACAGGTTTTAATTTTAGTTTTTCTACTTTCAATTGCTTTGCAATAAAACATAAAATTAGTCCTCTTTTTATTTATACTCATTTCTACATATCATAAATCAAAATACATTATAAAATGAGTTTTAGGTTTTTCAGGAAAAAAATCTCACTTTTTCAAGTGTCCAAATATATTTAGCAGCTCCGGCCTTAACGGGTTAATATATGCTAAACATTATTTAAATACCACCACCAAAAATTTCATTTATTTCGCAGTTGTTCCACCAGTCACACATTGAATATTTTATATACATATTTCACAATATTTAGTATTTCTTGGTATTTGTTTTTAAAGAATTATCTTTGTTGTATTACACCATCAACAAAACAAAAATAAAGTTATAGTAATTCTTTATTGTATGAATTAAGCTAAAAGGGTGATTTAGCATTCCACAAAAATAATTCGTTAGTTATGCTTAAGACAATATTCACTCTTGTATGACATATAATGACTCAGTTAAGTTGGTCAAATTCTGAAGTTAAAGGTCCCACCAGTCACAAAACCATAGTTGCGAAAGGATGAACAACATACCCATAAGAATTAAGATTAGATATTCTCAAGTATGGGCTAAATGCGAGTGTCGTAGCTAGAATAATATACTCTTAAACTTTTTTTCTTATAACAATTTAGGATTTATATTCACTGTATGTATTATGCATATATTAGACTATTGTTTGAAGTCATTCCATAAACAGAAAGATATAATCCAAGTTAAAGTACCATGGCTAAACTATTACATTTACCCGGTGTACAGGGGCAAATGTAATAATAATATTATACTTATATATGTATATGATGCTTGATAAAACTCTTACCTTCTCGAAACATACGGTAGATGAAACTAACTTCCTAATCAAAATATTGTAGGGGAGATTGGGGAATTGTGAGTCATGGGGAATTGTGAGTCACGCCAATATTTCACCATATTTGGAAAGTCTGACTCCTGCAAATGGCTTGCATCGTCTTCTCTTTGACCAAACTCATTTTGTATTAGCAGCCATTGCGTGTACACGTCTCGTTCGGTCCGTGCGACAATATACACGGTCTTCTTGTCAACCAAACCGTTTGGGGAATTGTGAGTCACTTTTTTTGGGGAATTGTGAGTCACAACATTTTTGGCATTTTTCAAGCTAATATCGCATTTATAAAATGTGCTTATAATTTTTTATGCAAAATTCCAACAGAATATGAAGGATATGCCGAAGAAATTGAGCCGGAACAATTCCATTCGCTGCGATTTATGCGATCTAGCTGTTCATTTGAAATGCGTCAGTACTGGAGCCTATTTCACAAGCCCGAATTGCGAATCCGAATTATTTCAATATCTTCCATTTTATATTTTTTCTAACTAATTCTTATACAATTTCGAACTACACAATAAACATTTAACAACGATATTTTTGATTTTCGACTTAATTTAGACGGTGACTCACAATTCCCCAACATTTTTAAAAATCTCAAAAACGTGTGTTTTTTTGCTAACGCTCAAATTTTTTCAGCAGATAATAATTTGAAGAAACTGTTCAAGCTAAAAGATAGGGTTTCCTTTCTAGTAACATAAATCATTAAGAAATTTTAAAAATTTTGATTTTTGTGGCAGTTATCGAGCTTTGAAAAAGTGTGACTCACAATTCCCCAATTTCCCCTACTAATTCATCGGCGTCAATATTCCAATCCATTATGTTGTATGTACCTTTTTTGTGAATTTTCTAGTTTTAAAATTGCGTCAGGATAATGGATTGCAGTAATATCTAGTAGAAGTCCATTTAAATTTTAATTAATGTTTCAGTAATAAGTACAATTCATTGGGTTTTTTCTATATACGAATTTTTAGATTCAAGCTCTAACCATATGGAAATATTTTATTGAAAATACATACATTGACAAGCGAAAATGGTCATATGGTTTGTTTTTGAAGATAATACGTTTTGAAACCGTACGTTGAAAGTGGCAATTTATATTTTGTTTTTATATTTAATAGTTACCAATTGGTTATGAAAAACAGGAAAAACCATTTTAGAAAAAATTAAATATAAGAGAATACATATACCCGATTTTTCTACCTTTATATTTCAGCTATTAATGCGAATTTTGTTGTCAGGCTTATTTGCTGCAGAGAGAAACTTACCCACATGTGTAAATTAAAGTAATTTTGGAAAAATTAAACCAATAAGCAGTGCAGTGAAAAAAGAAGTTAATTTTTTTATTAGAGCAAGTTTTCTCTTCACGGTTTATTGATGAAAAATGTAAAATATCGCATGGCTCCGTTATAAAAAGAAGGAATAGTGGACTAGTCTTAAAAAACCCAAAAAGTGGAAGACCTACTATTTTTCCAGAGCGGGATACTAGAGAATTAGAAGAAGAGGTGTTGCAAGGAAAAACGCCAAAATAGGCTTTAGCGGAATTTGGTAAAGAAACAAGTGTGTGGACCGTGCGAAGAACATTCAAAAAGTTAGGTATGAAGGCCAAGGAAAAGAAAAAGAAACCTGCATTGTCAAACAAAAATGGTTTGGCCAGGAAATCTTTTTTGCAAAGACATAGGTATTGGAGTATTAGTGACTGGAAAGAGGTAATTTGAAATAATCGTTAAATTAACGGTTATTTGAATAAACAGTCTTGCTTTTTAAAGTTTTATGGACAAGACCAAAATTAAGCGTTTTCAATCAGACGGTCGTTCATGGTGCTGGACCCGCGATCCTTCATTGAGCGAAATAAGAGGCGCAAACAAACCGTGAAGCATGGAGGAGGGATCCATTATGTTTGGGACGCTCGTTACGAGACGAGGCGCTTAGGAAGTTATCCTGAACCTGAATTTTTCTAAAATAGCAGAGTATCTAACCATATTTCCCTAAGTGCAAAATTCGACAAGTGAAGAAAACCCAACCTTATGTAGATATTTTTTTTAAATACTGATTTTTTCGTAATTGTTTTTTTTTTTTGATTTTATAAGACTATCAATTACTACGGAAAATAAAAATAAATATAATATAGTTACTATAAACACTTTGTTTTAAAACACATACATATAAGCTCCACCAAACAAACCATGTGACAATTTTTGCTGGTCAGTGTATATGTCTATGCTATTTTATTCTATCTCAGTTGCTAGAAAGTAAAAGTTACGAAATTCTGTCGTTTGAAGAGCATTCGTAAAAATGAATTAACATTTCCTTTCTTTCATACATACATACATTAAATATTTAACTAAGCGCTTTAAATTAGCTTATAATCGTTGAAAGAATAAATTCAAATCGGTCTAGTTTACGAATAGTTTACTTAATTTTGCAATGATGACGGTTGAGTGTCCGTTCGTGCAAAGCTGAAATTATAAAGCTATCAAAGCGTCTTCATCATTCGATTGTTTTTCAAATCATAATTTGCAAGATTGAAATCGTCAGACGTTTTGCCTAAGAATAAATTTAATTAAAAATGCGAAACAAAGTATGTAGTTATCAAGCTTGTATGCGAAATTAAGTCTTTAAATTTTCAATTATACCGCCTGGGGTGGATTCCATATGGTCGCCGGCAAGTGGGGCTCAGCGGCCGAGGAGGGCGCAACCAAAAGCTCATAAATTTGCAAGCAAGCAGTTGAGTCAAACACCAGGGCGCTGTTGTCCGGTTGGTTTTTGCATGTCCCCTGCGTGGGCACCGCCGGCACCTTACCACGGGCCTCCGCCGCCAAGTGCGAAGCCGCGAAATGGTTCACGGATGAGGTCGGGACCATTAGCCGAAGTTGTTCCGGTCCGCCCCTGCGGAGCCCTTGCGTGCGGAAGGGCTGGTTCTGTTTGGTCTGTCGATTGGATGTTCCCTCGACATTTATATGCATTACACCCCGATAAGATCGAAATTTATGACCTCTTAATTGAACTGCCCTGCGCTGGGGTGGTGCGGAACACACTTTTTCACGTTCTAATAACTCTTGATTTCCGCGCTGGGCCCCTGGCGCTATTCTCTGCCACGGACGGATCCGCGACATAAAGTGGAATTTTTGTAACTTTTTATTCCCTCTCCTTGAGACATTCAAACGAAACATATCTTATATGATATGATCTCATAAACAAAAGTGTAAACGAAAAATTTCTTCGAACCCATCATTTAAACTTCGAACAGACCTTAAATTAAAAGACTCGTTCAATGATTAGACTGGTCAACAAATTTGAAATTCTTTTGTTATCTGGAAGTGTGATAAATATGTAGATCACGTCCGTACAATTTTTTCTATAAATTACGAAACGAATCAACGAAAGTTTTCAGTTTATTCTAGGTTTGAAGTGAAATTAGGGATAGTAAGTTAAAAACAAAATAATAATCTGGGAAATCCCTTTAACGACTGCTGCCGCAGATGAAATGACCCAAATGAGAAATAATCCGTATCTAATTTTCTTTATTACTATCTGGCACTAGCTGCATCTAGATATCGGATACTGGGCAACAATTTTATTGTGAATCTTAGGGAGATATCCAAAATCAGGATTGGGGAATTCGTTCAGTTTTTAAACTTCACAGGTCTCTTATCCACAATTCCTAAGATTTTTAGATGCCCGACAATTTTGTACATTTTTACAAAAATATAAATTCATGTCTTTAATTCATTTCAAAGGCGGATTTAAAATCAATTACCGAAATTTGAAAAATCAGAATCCAATATAGCGACTAAGATTTTTCAACTATAAATAATTCCAGTTAAAATGAGTATACAGGGATTTTCGGAGATACTGATTTTTTTTCGCGTATACCATATTTTAAAAATATAAATTTTTGAGAAAATTCGTCACAGTTTCATAAAAAAATTAGCGAGTTTAAAAATAGGCGAACGTTCAAAGCAAAACCACAATATAATTTTAAGTGAATTGGTTCAATGGTACCATTTCAAACAATTCAGTTTCGCGAAAAACGCGCTTGAAAATTACCTTAAGACTAACTTATAACTAACTAACTTCGTGGTCGGAAAATTTTTGAAATCCCAACTTGAATATTTTATAGATATTCTTGACATGTTTTTTTTAACTGTGTGCGTTCCAATACTGAGTTTTCAATTCAAGTTATTCAAGTTATATTCAAAAGTTCAGTTCGCTTGATTCAAAATTAATTGATCATTGAATTGAAGCGTCAGAAGAGTTCAAGGGTTCATTAGCCTTAGAGTTCAAACTTACATCTGATTCCTTGTACCATTTGGTTGTTTTTTTAAGACTTTAAAAAAAGATATATACATAAGGTCTTTTGTAATTTTTAATCCTACTTTTCTCAAAAGCGACAATAAAATTAGTCATTTATGAATTCATAATTTACAGACAAAATTTGTAGAAGTGACTTGTTATAAGACACAAAGTTTTGTTGACCAATTTTATCAACCCTTACGTTTCCAGAACGAGCGTCGCGAGGCACTCGTTGTAAGTGGTGGAGCAAACAGACAAATGTTGTGTTATTTACCAAGAATCTTCAGCACGTAAATAAGCAATTTGTTAAGGGGACGAAAACAAAATGTTAGAAGGAGAGCGGCAAAAGTCGTGAACAGGACAAAGTTGAAAACTTCTATTAGTCACGGATGGCGCACAAGACTAACCCGGTCGCTCTTAATCCAAAGCACTTAGATTAATGAAACTAATTAAAACTAAATATGGACAAGGGGCTAATTACCCTTTTGAGAATTTTATTCCTCGCTCATTTGCATAATCATTTGCACCCCACTGCTGGCCTGATAGTCCCGGACGCTTTGTGTATAATGATAATGGAGTGGAACAAATTTCGGAAATTGTTGGAGAACTGACTTTTGACTCCGACTCCGCAGTGTGCGAGGGCATGCACACGAAGATACGAGACAAATTAGACGAAGGAAAATGGAAAAATGAAGTTGGAGCAAGGATGGTCCGTGCGTGACCACTTCGACTCAAATTATTTGCGAAAATGGAAGTTGTTGATTTAATGGACAACGTTTCTATCTTTTTTATTTTTGCTTTTACTTTTATTCTGTTTACATTTTAGTTGCTGCATTTTTTCTACTACAATTGTGTTAGGTTTTGCAGTATTTACAAAAATATTTTAATTACTGAACCAACAGTTGGTGATTGAAAGAAGGTACTATTCCCCAATGAAATGATTACTTCAAGAATAGTATAGATTTAGGCAACCCTTGAATTTTTTTAGACTCCCAAGGATCTTCAAAGTAAAATACACTTCTTAAAACAATTTGGGGCCATACTCAGTCAGCAAACATTAAAAAAAAGTTTTTTCCAAATTGTTTTTATAATAATAATCCCTTATGGATTCCAAAGGTAGCCACTGCGGTCCCATTTTATTTATCTTATTTATAAATGATATTGTCAATTACTTTTTTACATTCTCGATGTTTATTTTATGCGGACGATCTAAACATTTTCATTAAAATAACTGAGCAGATGATTGCGTTGGTGGTCTAATAATTGCCTTTATTTGAATACATACAATCGAAATGCCAACAGTCCTTTGTTATAGTTATGCTTACGTTTTAAATTCGAAAGCTTTAAATCGTGTTGAAAACATTACTGATTTAGGTGTTACCCTGGAAAAAACGCCTTCTTTTTCGTTACCTATCCACAATATCGTCTCTAAGACAAAAATATTGTAGAATGCTTGGTTTCATTAAAACGAAAACTAAAGAGTTCACTGATCCTTTTGCCATCAAAAATTTATATGTATGTCTCCTTAGTTATATCTCTGCTGTTATCTGGTGCCTTTCATTTATAATATAATAGATTAGATATAATAGATAGTGCAAAATAATTGTACTATAGACTGTCCAGTATTTCAAACGCAAACTTTTTAAAAATGTTTCTCCATTCTATAAATCCCGGCGACTTTTATTTGGTCTGTCAACTCTTGAGTTCAGAAGCGATTATAGTTGTGCCATGTTCATCAAGGATTTAGTATGCAACTAGCTATTGCCCGCGAGTTCGTCCGCGTGGACTACTGAACACTGTCAAATCAAACACAATTTTGGCAGACCTAAAATAACAGAATATTCTGATTAAAGTAGAAGAGCTGGCTACTTTCCTCGTGCCCCGAGAACTATGAATTTTTTTTCTGGGATAAAAAGTATTCTATATTGTTCCCTGCACTTTACGTTATTTCTATGCCAAATTTCAGCGAAATCGGTTCAGTAGTTTCAGCGTGAAAGAGTAACAAACAGACATACACATTTTTGGAATCTATAATATTTATTAAGTAGTAGGGATGATATAAAATGCTTTCTTTGGCAAAGATTTATGACCCTGGAAGACCCCTTCGTACAAGAGAGCGCTACTTGCTCCTTCTCATAGAACCTTCTACGCTTCTCAGGAAGTTATTACTAAATGCGTTATTAAATTTAACTATTTCAATCATTTCATTGTCTTTTCTTTATGTCAACTTCTGAATCTAGAATCATATACCTTGAGAGTAATTCACAGAAATGTATATGTGAGATATCGCTTCTGTTTAAAGCGTTCAATTATTTGAATTTTGTAGTCTGAAAACTTGTGGTCACTCATCTTGAAAATGTGATTCTACTAAGGGTAATTTGAAAACTCTATAGTCTTTGAATTTTTTTCTTCACCAAAGCGTTCAAAATTAAAGAATTAGAAAAACGATCCCTTCATTTTAATTTAAGGTTGAGACTACCTAACCAATGGAGTAAAAGAAAAGTTTTCAAAAGAATCCATATAAAGCATTTTATAGCTGAAAGTGTATTTTTCAAAATGCTTCTAAAAAATTACACGAAAAAAAGTTTCAGTTTTAATTCAAGATTAAGTAAAACAAATCTATTTTAGCCATTTTTAATAAACTGTATATCCTTGGAAAATAATAGAATATCATTTAACCAATCTTGCACTCCCTACTTGTAGAATAATTTATTCAAAATTAATTGATTATTACTAATCCTTTTCTGCCACTGAACGATTACAATTGTAAATAAGAAAAATTACATGTTGTTCTTTGAATTCAATGCGCAAAGATTACTCAGAAGTATAAAAATGCATGATTTTTTTTTAATTTTTCGACAAATTTCAAATAGTCATGCCAAATTAAAAATCGGTAAAGTATTGAATTTGCAAATTTTAATGGTAGAATCAAAATTGATGCTTCAGAAGATCTCTAGGTAGACAGATTTATTTTTAAATAGAAATTGATTGAAGAAATCTTATCAAGTTTCCCAAGTTTTGAGCCCTCGAAGAAGTATACTAAAATTTTCTAATTATTTTACAAATTTCAAATATTCCCAATGTCAGTCAATTTGAAAAGCCATTTTCCCCGTCTAAATTGTGACCCAACTGAGAGGAAACGTGGAATATCAAGTCGACGGGAAAAAGAAAATGGAAATTTTCCATTTCATATATTCAGAGTACGCTATAAATTTGGTTCGTCTCGACTTATATCCACGATATTTGCATTCTGGCGAAGTAAAAAAAACTAATTTAAAAATTCAAATTTTTGTTGGGAAAAGTCGGCCGTCCCATTTATTTATTTTTTTTTCAAGGCACGTTCACCTCCCAAAACCCTGCCTACCACGTAGAGTGCGGATGGAGCCGATGGAGTTGGTCGGAGTGTTGAAATGTATATGCAAATAAACGTGAGTTCGAAATGATACCTGTTTCTTCTCTTTCAGTACAATTTTCCAGGACAACTTTTGTGGTTCTCTGGAATTCAAAATTGTTGGGACTGGTTCGTATTACGGCCTTTGTACTGTGTGCTAGATGAAAGAAACTATAAAATCCTTTAAGAAAGCTCTCAAATCACAGGGGGTGGTGATATCAAATGCTTGGCGCTCCTCCCACTCAGCGGAATGAGCCGGGCGCAGATATTCAGATTGTATTTTTATTTGATTCAATAAAACCAGAAAGCGCACCAAGACAAAACCCATAATAATTTATATTTCTTTGGAGCTCCGCTGCAGGCAGGAGGGCTCTATTCCTTCGTTCCAGTGGAGCCCTGCTCCTTGTGCCGCCGTATCGTGTTAGGGTTCATTTTGTTAACATGTCAAAAGATTTTCTCGTCACGGAAAATATGAAAATGAAATTGCATAAAAGAAGACGACGAGAAGGCCATTTCAGAGTTGTTCTGAAAGAAAACTTTTCCTGTTATGAAAGTTATATAAACAGGTCTGCACCTAGAGCTCAACACATTTTCCGCTTGAATGGAGGACGAAACGTCGTGTAATTTAAATGAAAGAGCCAGCAACTTTGAGACAACTTGGCTGCGTTGTCTTTCATTTCACAGATTCATAGCTTTTATAGCTCCTAGTTTCCGACGAAATTTATTCTATTTTTAATATAACTCAAAGTTCACTTAGTGGGCGAGGAAAATGTCGTCACGTCCCATTTTGTGTTTTCAAAATTTTTATTGTTTTTGGGTGGAGCCAAAATAGACTTTAAGAGCTTTTTCATACATTTTAAATTAATTAAATATTTTAGCACTGAAAAATCAAATTTTCTTGACTGCAATAAATGCAGGCGTTCATTTCAAATCTCGCTTTTGCCAAAAATCATCAGTTATAGTTTTTATTGTTGATGATTTATATGAAAAAAGGCAATAAGCAAACAAATTATTAGCATTTAGTCAAGTATATTATACAATTAATGGTTTTCAGTACTAAACTAGTGTACAACAAAACACCGAGCGAAATTGCAAAACAATAATAATATCAAGAAAATGAGTATGACAACAATCGGTGAAACTAGAGTCATACAAATTGAAATCTAATATTCTGTTAAAGATTAGATTCAAATCGTTCACTCTTAATATTTTATTATTTATCTTAAAAACGGACTCATTTAAATAGGCGTCGGTGAAAATTAGCATTACCTTCTTAATTAAAATAAATAAATGTTTCATTTAGGAAAACCCATGCATCGTGCGCTGGTCATAATCTTATAATATTTATGTTAAAAATAGCAAAACAAAATCGATTAATATACCTTTCAATTTAGAAACTCCAAGAACAGTTTTATATAACGCTCAGCATAGTCCAAAAAATAAGTCAGGTGTTTAAGATTAGTTATTCTTAGTTTTCAGTAAATCCCTTCAATATTTCGAACTAAGATTACTTCAGGAAGATAGCTCAAGCAGTTCGTTAGTGTCCACACCTAAAAAGAAGTAGGTAATTTTAGTACATCCTTAATCATGTAAAAGTAAAATAAAAATAAAATAAAAAGTAGAACGATATAAAATTATCAGCTTGTAAAGTATAGGTAAAAGTTTTCAGACAAATATTACAAATATACCTACAGAAAATATTTGTTCCTATAAAGTGAACATTTTCTATGATTATAAAATTTTATATTTATGTGAGAAAAAAAAATTCGAAATGGAACATGAGCTTTTTATTTAAATTCATGGATATGACTTTGGCCCAGTTTTTAGGTAGACGTTCAACTGCATGAGCAGTTTAAGTTGCCGAGCGACAATGGCGTAATTTTGATTCCAAAATTGTATTCTTACTACCATAATTCTAAGGAACGGAGGATTTCCAAGGTATTAAATACGTCTAATTCTACCTCCAAACTTCTTCTATGAGAATTTCGGATCTTATTTAATTCATCTTTGTCAGCTTATAAAAGAGAATATCTATCATAAAAGTATCAATTTCACCTACCCTAATTAAAATAAATTTTTAATTGTTAAACTAAAACAGAATAAAAAAATAAAAAAAATAGAAAATTATGGCAAGGAGGTCACTCGTCATAGTCTCTTTTGTAAGTGGTAAAACTCTACAATAGTTTTCTTAATACTGAAATTTAAGAGTCACTAGAATTTGTAAGAAAAATATGATTGTTCGACATAATATGTATGTATATTAATGCCCGATTCCACAGTGAAAGCTTAAACCTCGAAGTTGAGTTAAGTTTCCGCTTAATTATTTTTGCTGTTCCACAGTGGAGGTTTTTCTCTTAAACTGAGCTCAAATATCGCTTTAACTTAAGCTGCCAAATTTGAGCGCTTAACCCTAAGCCATGAGGCTTATCGCGGAAAATGTCAATTTTGTGTGAGAAGTGATTGCTTTGGTTGTTGATTCTGTTCCGGCTTGCTTAAATTAATTAATTGTTTATAGAAATTATAAATTGTCAATAATACATTTCAAAAAAAAAAATTCAAAATTAACATTTGAAAATAAAATATTGTTTATTTATTATATTATTATTCTTATCTAATTTTTATTATTATTATTATCCTTATTTAATTCCTTCTTTAATAATTCACATTTCAGTTCATGTTCTTCAAACATATTTTTCATTTCTAAGTCATGCTTTTTTTCAAGAATGACAGGTACAGTGTCCTACAATAATCGCGGTTAATCTTTAAGCTCAATTTTATTAAGCGGCATGTAAAAATCATCTGTGAAACGGTATTAATTTAAGCCGAAGCTTAAACTAATTTCTGAGGCTTAACTAAGCCAGAGCTTAAGCTATAACTGTGGAATCGGACATAAGTGTTTTTTTTCGGTTCCACCGATAGGCCAAAGTTTTAGCTATAGATCTAAAAGTAATCCTCCCGAAATTTTAGACTCTTTCAGACTAAATTCGTAAATCCAGTAGTATCAATGATATATTTGTTTGAATATTACCGTAAAAATTCAAAATGATAGAATTCGACCGCTCTATACGTTTTAAGATTTTCAGAATCCCTCCGATTGCGATTTTAAGCGCAATTAAATATTTAGAGGAGGTGAAACCATGAAAATGATTTATAAGGTCTTTGAGAGACGGCTCGAAAAAATCGGTCCACACCATGTAGTATAGCACAGTTCAGGCCGAAAAAATCGGCCTAAACCATGCAGAGTTTTTGCAGATGCATAGTTTGGGCTGCAAAAATGGACCCAAACCATACAGCTCCATAGTTTAGTTCGAAAAAATGGGCCCAAACTATGCATCTGCATCAAATCTCAATCTATGCAACTACATGGTTTGGGCCCATGTTTTAACCTAAACTATGAATCTGCAAGGTTTGGGCCCATTTTTCATCCCAAACTATGCAGCTGTATAGTTTGGACCCATTTTTTCAGTTCAAACTATACAGCTGCATGGTCTTGGTTCATTTTTTCAGGTCAAACTATGCAGCTGCATGGTTTGGGCTGATTTTTAAGGTAAGTTAGTACAATCAAAATTAGGTTGGAACAGATAGAAAAAATCCGATTTTCGGGTGTTATTAGAACTGATAGAAATTAGTCAGCTAGCTCTGATATTTTGCATTTTCAAAGGATTTTCAATCTAATCTGCTCCTCCGCTGAAATCTGCACTATTCGCTGCAGTAGAAGAATTCTGATTTTCGGGTACTATCAGAATTGATAGAAATTACATAGTTAGCTAGCTCAGAGTTCTTGAATTTATTGCTGAGTTTGGATAGTACATCATCTTTTAAACTATTGCTTGGTATTTTATACAAAAATCCTGGGTTACGCGAGAATGGGAATTCTATACCATAAATAATTTTAGGTATATAGTTTTTAATATCTTCCATACCGATAGTGCCGACCCAGATACGAGTTTATTTAAAAAACTAAATTACGCCTATTTCAGATGAATGCAAAACGAAATTAGCAAATGCGCCTATCATTCTGTGGTGTAGTGTATAATCTTTATCAAATTGATAGCGTTTCAAAATTCGAATATTTTTCACACTACTGTATAATCGGTCTTTTTCATATTTTTGAATAATAACATTTTAAAGTATAAGAATTTCAACTACAAGTTTTTTCCGAATAAATAAAACTATTCTAGATTTAGTAAAAGTCGTACTCATCAATCCAATTGCTGATGGAAGATAATCTCGGTTGGTTAACACCTAACCCTAATAGTTCCCAATTATAGGGCTTTTCACTGAACACTGTTCCAAGGCATCACCTGAAATTAGCAGGGCAAATTCAGCTATATCTGCCGTTTCTGCACTGAGGTACCAGAAACCTCTCAGCACTTACTCTGTCAATGTCCTGCACTAGCTAGGCGCAGACTAACTAAAGGCGAAACATTCGCAAATCCAAAATTGGTCTGGGACTCCAATCTTAAGGACATAACGGGCTGAACCAAGGAGTTTAATTAGAAAGAGGCTCATATTTATAAAAAAAAAATCTAGAAGTTATGTATTTTCGTAGTTCATTAAGTATTAATTTAATAATACATAGTAAAAAAATATATATGTATGTATAATTGATTGGATACTAGTATAAATTTTTTAAAAAAAAAAAAAAGACATTTTAATCAGGGCTTTAAAAAATCGAAATACTTAATTCCCGTTTTACGTCAGGGAAGCGTTCCTGAAAATCGCGACGTATACCGAAATGACGTAAAACGAAATCCTTAGAAAATATAATAGAATTATGTACATATATTTGTACATACATGAATGAGCGTATCCAAAAAGTGATAAAATAAAAAGTATGGTATGTATGTATGTATAATATAAGAATAAAATTTAATTCTTTTTTTTTTTATTTAATTTTTAAGGTCACTACTTTCCTATTCCGTTTGATTACTACAGAATTATGAGTTTTTCTCATCAGACGTAAGTAAGAACTCAACAGTATACGGAATATATTTTCTTGAAATAAAAGCGACGTATCTATGAATCGACGTATAACGAGCCGACTTATACCGGATACTAGGTGTATTGTGTTCATAGGCCAATAAAATTTCATAAATAAATAAATTAGAGATCGGGGAATCGGAATAGACCTACTTGGTGGCAGTGATCGCGAGGACACATGGCTTCTCGCCCAGAATCCAATCTAATCTAATTTAACCCTAATAGTTGAAATTTAATCATCAAATTTCCAATTTGGGTCTACTTCTTTCAATTTGGAAATAACTTTTTAGACATTCTAAAAGGAAATACCTATGCATTGAGGTATAAACATTATTTTCTCCTGCAACATTCCTCCTTAGTTATTCAAAGAGTTAAACCAATAATGAAAGTACGGGGCCCTTAGCGCATCTTCCTTTTATTAAAGCAACCCTTTTCTTGTGGAGGTGACGCTCACGTAGTGTCCTCGTATTCAGGGCGTTAATGAAAATCGAGATAAAAGTATCGCAGTCAGTCACACGGGCGCTGCACTCGTGTGGAAAAATCGCAATAGGAGCGAGCATTCTTCTTACTGTTTCCGCGAATTTCACGCGAACCAACTCAAGAAAGCTTTGCAAACTTGCGGCACTTTCATTTCATTTTCATACCAGGCGCAGAGTTGAAAGGATCAAGTGAACGTGTAAAAATGAAAAAAAAAAAATCCACTTTCCACAATGCTGCCGAACCATTGTGGTGGTGCTGCACCATTTTCAGCGACTCATTCGCGAGCGGTGCAAGACTTTCCCCCGGTTCATTTTGCTCTTGGAGCAAAGTCAGCCTTTTTTCAAAGGTTCTATTCAACGCTAACATGTGTCTTAGCGCCCATTGTGCACTGAAAAATATTCTTTTGCGGTTTTTGGGTTTTACACTTACTTTGGTTGAAATTGCCTTTTCAACAATTAAAAAAACGTGGAATAAAAGAAAACGAACTGCATTAAGCAAGACATTCACAAATAAAACAAGTGTTTATAGTTATCAAGTAGAAGGAATTGCGATCCAATCCAATAAAGCGAAAAAACTTTTTTCAGGTAGGTATAATACATACAAATGAGTATTTGAAGGTTTCCGAGATTGCTGATTTCAAATCCGTTCTCGAAGTTTTAAACTTCAAAATGGGATGTACTTACTATATAGTGTGATAAATGAACATTTTTAAGGTGTGGAATTATAATTCCTCATGAATTCCACTGAAATGAAGCAGTGGATTTGAAAAGGAATTAAGAAGCGATTTTAATTCCCTAATTTCTTTTTAATTCCTTTTCATTAGAATCGTTTCTAAATGTTTAACATCATTTGAATATTTGTATGTTTTTTTATTTATTAAAACGAAAACAACATTTTTTCATCATTTATTCACATTTCTGTCTAATTCTTAAACGATAAAAACACACAAATATTCAAATGGTGTTAAATATTTAAAAACGATGTCGATGAAAAGGAATTAGGGAATTCAAATCACACCTTAATTCCTTTTCAAATCCACTGCTTCATTCCAATTGGATTATAATTACAGGAATGGAATTACACCAGGATTTAATTGCGAAAGGAATGATTACCTTACAAGTCTGCTCTATTGTATATTAAAAATCGTATGTTACTTTAGATGTTTGTTGCTCAATCATGCACTTCGTTTGATATTTTTCATTTTTTACTACATATTCCAACTTAAAATATAAGCTACTTTTTATGCGCATAAAATATGGGGTTTACAAATAGTAGCCAATAATTAACAACAATTAAATTTCAATGCCATAAAAATTGGTATTGGGTATTTTTGGAGATGCAGATTGCGAGTCCGCCTTCGAAATTTATTAATTCGATTTAAGTGAAAATTAATACGAGTACATAATTTCGAATCCACTATAAAAATTTGAAAATTCTAAATGGTGGATCCAATAAGGCGAATGGGATTTTTAAAATAAATGGGATTTTAATGAAAATTAGTGCCAAATAATTCGGTGACACTAATTTCGAAACTACTATCAAAATTGCGAAATTTAAAATGGTAGATCCAGTATGGCGAACCAATTTCTCGATTTCTAATAGGGCTTTTCTTTTTGATACAAAAAGGACACGAAGCAAAACTAAAGTTAGCAAATTTTGGCAACCAAATTCTCCTCAATTCAAAGTAATTTTGTGAGAAAATATAGTATTGTAATAGAGTTTTTGAAATAAAAAAAAAAATATTGTAATGTATTTATTTTACACTTAACAATAAATATAATTAACATGAGAATCTAAGGTAATAATCTCAAAATATGTTAACATTTAAACTAGCAGAAGAAATTCCTGTCGCAAGACCCTTAAAAATATATCAAATATGTATCAAAATCAAAATCGTTCAAAACCCGGATCAAGATTTCAATATAGTGACCCCTGAATTAGATTGGTGTTAAAGAATTTGGTTTATGTTTTTATTTAATAATTAATTTCAACATTTAGTTTTGTTTGATTAATATTTCTACTCATTTTGTTTTGCGATTTCGAGAATAGTTTGAAGAAATAAATTTCATTTTAATTCGTTTCCTTTTAAATTTTAAATATATGTATGTACAGCAAAGTACGTTTCCCTATAGAACTATTGTATCATACTTTGCCTCGCTTATGTAAAGCTATAAAATAATAACTAAATAAGATTGTCCAAAACAGAAAACTGTCTCATGTTTTTGGTTGATTGTTTAACTTGCTCCTCTTTATCAAACAAACACTTATATAAATTAAAGTGCCCTCGAAGTGACCGCTGCTAATTGAAGTGAAGGGATCCCGAGCAAACATACAGAGCTCGCCGACGGCGTGGCAAATGGTTATTCGGAACTTCATTTCGCTTGTATCACGACGTCTTATCTAAACTCTCACAATTCCGGCATTAGCGTTAATTTGCACAAATCATGCCAAAACGCAATTAGAAATTAATTTGGAAATGTTTAAGCTTTTTTTGTGTCGGTCATTCGACACGAGCTAGAGGGGTGCAATAAAAACTCCCATTTGAAGAGTGTTTAAATATCCCCAAGAGTCCGACATGAGGTCAGAAGCCGCACCCTAAGACTCGTCTTTAATATAAACGATAATGGCTCGGATTGGTTGTCACAAGCGCCTACGCTGCTTAGATATTTTCGCGGTGGATGATAGGTCGTGAGGTTAATGACAGTGCCTATAGTCGTTAAGGAGACTGTATGGAAATTAATAAATTCTTCCCGGATCCGGAGCCGTTCTGCTCCTATAAATGGAGATAAGAACATATCGAACCCTTTCCGCCAAATTATCGTTAGCGATAAAAAGCATATTTTATGAGAGGCTTTCTTCTTAACTTTTTTAATGTAAATATTTACTACTAAGTATATATTTCTTGCAGGCTAAAGTATATAGTTTTAGTTATCTTTCTAAAGTACAAAGCGCTAACTACATACATACACTCTCGCTGTAATTTACTGACTAATTGACTAAAAATTTATTTTTTATTTTATATTATCAAATCTACTTCGTTCCTATAGTCCAGGATATAAAGACTTGGACTAGGAAAAAATGCCAAACAAGCTGGAGTTATTTTATGTCCAAAACATTTCACAAAAAGTGCCTTTAATATGAAATGATATTTTGGTGGTTTTTAGACAGTGAAATGGGATGAATTTTGCGAAAATTGATTGATGGATGATTTTTGTACAGAATTTTATAAACTAAAATTTGTCTCATAACAATTTTTTTCGAAACCGAACACCGACATCACCGGTTCATATTAAGGATACTAAAAGGTAATAAAGTTCTCTACGAAATTCCAGCTGGTTCGGCATTTTTTTGAAGCTTATCCCTTAGTTAGTGTCGGTATTTTCTGAACTACTAAGTTAATTATGCAAATTAAATTCAGCTAAATTATGCGAACTATTATAGTTTTATGGTATTAATTTCAGCTTAATTTAGGCGTCCAATTTTGCGTTCGCCTCAGCGGCACCGTCGATAGGTTTTCCCCGTGAAATTAGGCAAAATCTTGTCGTAAATGAGGCAGTACACACAACTGCAGACAATTATAAGACTTTTGCGAATTTTAACGGAACTTTCTTTAAAAAAAAAAAAAAAAAAAACGCTATTATTAAATCAATTGTTCGAACTGTTAGCCATACAACTCTTGACAATAAGCCAGTCGATGATAAAACACTTTAATGGTGCTTGTTAAATATTTTGCAGGTAACAATTTCAATTCATTAATTATTCGTCGACGCAATTCTTCTAAAATAAGGGGTTTAGTTTTGTAAACCCTAACCTTAAATGGTCAAGAGTCAAATCTAGTGATCTCGCTGATCTTTTAATTGTACCGACTCCGACCCCACCATCTTGCTGAAACCATACTTCTAAATTTTCACTAGTAATTTGTCTTATACTTCAATATATGTAATATGTATGCCTAATAATGCCTAAAAGTTGTTTTTCCTATATATTTAATTGAAGATTGAGGTCGAAAATAAGCCTTTACAATGGTATCCTCCTTTAACCAAAGGAGTTGATTGAGGTGTTGGAATTTTAAAGCTTAAGCTCGTAATGTAAAATCGTTCCTTAATCTGTCAAAACATAGAATTTTCAACACTTTGACTGCCGTGTCGCACATATATGGTTGGCATGCAATAGCTGAATACGTGGCTGAATAAAAACTGATTTCAAAAACATGTATTTTATGTCTTAATTGCCTGCTTTGATTCTAGTGACAAAATATTTCGTAATGACATTAAAAAGAGAAAAAAAATCATATATGATCTAAAATATAACCCTCTTTCGCTTACACTCCGATAGAAAGTAAGGCCCTGTTCAAGAATTGAGTTTCTGCAGTCGACCACTCAATTCAGCGGTTGCTTGTCATAAGCTGAATTGAACAGACGACTGCAGGAACTCAATTCTTGAACAGGACCTTATTTTTTCAGTTATAATATGTAAAAAGTTCACAAAAATGTAAATGATTGACCTTATCATGGATATTAGCAAAACTGATGCGATAAAATGTAGCTTGATTATATTTTAATAAATGCTTATCTAATTAATACTTAATTTCAATGTACATAGCAAATTAGCTCTATTCAGCTTAATAAGAATAATTGCTGAATTGCCTAGTCGACTGCAAAAACCAAATTATTGAAAACAGTCTTTTACAGATATTCGTTTTGGAAGGTACAGCCTGAGGGAAGGTTAATTGTAGTGACTATGGATGTTGAGGAAACTGTATGGAAATTAGTTAGCTCTTCCAGAGTCCGAGTTTGGGTCACGTTTTACATCTCCCTGTAAATGGAGACAAATTCAGCACCAAACAATATAGTAAATTCCCTTCTGCCCTGAGTCAAATTCGAATTGGTTTAAATCAATTGTTGTGTAGCCCATTCATGCGACTACAGGTCCAGCACTTCAATATCATAAGTAACATCTGAGCGGATGAAAAACGTTGTCCCTCAAACAAAAGCGTGTACAATCACAGAGAGCCATTTGGTCCACCATATCGGTCGAAATTGAGATTTTATCGTACAGTTCAATTCGCTAATAGATTGGCTTGTTTCCTTGTTATTTGCAGAGGCTGGCTGAAACCGGGAGGAGGTACAGAGGACAGGAACCGAAACAAGTTCACCGCTGATTGAACTGGAGGGACAATTCATGTCAACCACTTAGCAACGACTTACACAATGTGTGTCCCGGGGATGGGCGATTCTTCCGGGATTTCATGAGATAAAGTTCCAATTGTGCTCAGGTTCGCCCATCAAAGTTCATTTAACTCTGTATAAGATCGACCAACAAAGGGGACAATTTAATTGTTGCCCGAAGAATGCGACTTTTAGAGTGCTTTGTGGCTTATGTATTATTTATGTCCAGCTTTTTTCGTCGATTTTTAGGCTACTAACTGAGATACTTGTTAAAGGGTTATTTTGCGAAAAATCGATTTAGGGTCAACAAGGGTTTCGATAAAGTAGTCCAAACAACTGAGCATTTCTTCCTGTACCCGAAACAAAAAATATATTTTTTTCCTAAATAGGAATAGCATTTGTAAACGCTTTTAAGGTCCCAATTACATTTAATTAAACTTTCCCATTATGTATTTTATTATATGATATCCGAATGCATTAATTGCATTGGTCAACAAGGATTTCAGTACAATACATGACTATGACTATTTTGGCGTAGACTGCGAATCGAAAAGTGATAAGATCCGTTGAGTACATCTTAGATATTCATTTAAAATTAAAGAAACATCATACAAAGTTATAATGCATTGTAAATGAAAGTTTGAACCATGGCAACAATTGCAAAATAAATAAATCCATAAAACTTTCGGAAAGAAGATCAAAAATGTTGAGCAGTGTTAAGTACTTAAATATGAACAAGAGTTGCTGCTTAGAATGGATCGTGCTCAAAGATAATTATTAAAAGGTATGTTTTGAATATAAACTGTGTCTATATTTATAATATTCTTTTATATATAAATGCCAAATACCACTCACAGACTCATCATGAAATCTCCAGAAGTAGACATGTTTAGCATGTATGTTTCCTTTTGGTTTCTAAGTGCTTGATAAGAAAGGATTTTTCGAAATTCTTGTATACTTTTTTTGATCGCATTTACTTCAATACATTACCTCATTCTACAATATAAATAATTAAGCACCTATTTTAACATTTCCCAAAACTCATCCCCTGAGGAGTTGCAAACCGGCGAAAACATTTTTATCGTAAAATTATTTTTGACTGTACTCTTCCGAATGAAATTTGACTCAATAATTAAGAGCGAAAAAAATTCAAGTTCAAAATAATAATTTTCCCCCATTACTTCCTAATTTCTTACTCCCATTTTCTACAGTTTCTAAAACAAACACTCCTTTTGTAGATCTTTTAAATAATTTTATCTGAACGCAATGAATTTTTAGGAAAGAAGCAGGGGCGCTTTTCTTAAGGGGCTACATATACATCTAGAAAGTTGGAAAACTTGCAGTTTTTTACAAAATCATATCTTTTAAACCAAGGCTCTTTGTGAATTGTAGGTTTATATTTGAATTAAAGTCCAATATCTTTACTATGCTTTTGCATAGAAAAATATTCTTTGGGTAGCGCCACATTGGTGACGTCATCAATTATTTAAAGACCAGTGTTGGAAACAGTAACCAATATTACTCGAGAACCACTGAATCCATTCACTTGAAGTTTTAGTTACCTACAACCAAAAAATGAAAATATTTAGCGATTTTTTTAAATTCGCTCTAGTTTTTTTTTCTATGAGCATTTCTTGAAACGATGTTGTGAGAAAAACCTCTTTAAAGTTTTCATTGAAGTTCATAACTGAACATTCATAATGAAAGAGTTACTTAACAAAAAATTTGATTAATATCATACCAATCGTTTAAAAGTTCTTTATTCTAAAAAAAAAACCCGAATTTTTTAGGTCTGTTGCAGTGTTCTTATGAAATTTTCTTTTATTTCTTATTTTTTTCTTGGCTAAAACTCAGCTTCTAAGTCACAACTGGGAATCAAATTGGAAGATCCAGTGTCCAATAAGAACCCATTTATAATAAAATAATATGCATATCTCAGCGGAATTTAGTTCCTTTGGTAATATACTTTTAAATAATTTTTTTCCTATTAAAGTTTGGTTAACTTAACTATTTTTATCTATAGAGTTAAATTAAATTTCTTAAACAATACTTCTTAAATTAAGGAAAGAAAAAATGGGAAAACAAAATTAAATTTCCGATGTCTTAAACATAGAATAAAAAAATTAAAAAGGAACAAAGCACAGGAAACATGCTAATTCCAGTTCTTTTCTTGTAAATTAAGCCAAAAATACGAGTGTAAGTCTTATGCGAACATATGGCATCCTGTAAGAGATCTTTTAATCCTTATTATATATTTATTGTACTGCTGACGCATAAAAAAGTCCTAATACATATATGTATGTACATATCTGCCGAATTAATCGGCTATATTAGAGGGTGGTTCATACACTTGAGTCTTGAAGATATGATTTCTAATTTTGGTTCATTACAATATCATAATCTACTTTACATTGAATATCGCATTGCATTCTTTCTCAAAATTGAATTCAATAGCCATTCTATTTATTTTTCTTTGCATAATACTTATGTATAAATAAAAAATTGATCAATAACTTCTCTAAAACGGATTTATTTGCGCCTTTGAAAATGTTCTATTAACTGATTAGAAGGGAAAATATGAGGTCTAAGTGTATTACTAAGAAGGGGTTTTTGAACTTGGTACACCCACAACTGCACGAACTGAAAATGCAGCATACGACCTGCCTATTCATAAAGAACTCAAACCGTGTGTAATCAAGAAAATTAAAAAAAACGTAAAGAACATCTTTGCATGAAAGAAAACTGAGAATTAATCGTCGCATAAAGTGCACGGGGGCCCCTGATGTGCGTCAAATCAATCACACAAAATACGAATTTCAATTTACCCTCCTTACCCATGTGGTTCTTTGTAAGTCGACCAACAAAAGAAAATTCAGCCCCTGCCAACCGTTTTTCAAGATTGCTCCCTTTGGCGGGGTGGCCCAACAGCCATTATGATTCGCTTTTAATCAAGACATGCTTAAACTGAACAACAATGGGCTTAAGCATGTGCTAAAGAGGCGGATAATCCCTTCCTCGACACAAAGCATCTTCAGTGCCTCCTATAAATTTGTTAATGTTTAAACGTACTGAACGATAATTTTTTTGCTAATTTCAAATGTTTCAATTTTTCTCTCTTAAACTTAATAAAACTAGTTTTGTAGTCAATTAAAGATTAAGAGGAATTTTTTCACGATTCACAACTTTAGTTTTGTTATTTATTATTTGCCCAAATATTTTTGAAGAAAAATATCTACGAAATAACTTCAATTTCTTAATATATTGTCCTTTAAATGATGATTTTAATTTTTTTAACTTAATTGCTATCTCACTCTCCTTTATTAATAAACTTTATTCGAACATGAAATCGATTCGATTTTTAGTTTCGATCGAACAGTAATTTCGTATTCACGAATTCGATCGAATTTCAAATTCCTGGTGCCCTAAGAAAAGTAGGAAATTCTTTTCAAAGCATAACATTTTATTGAAGGACTTCGTAAAAACCATAGGTAAAAACCAACTTCGAATAAAGAGATGATACGACACAGAAATGTCACCAAAGGCATTTTCGAATTCGAACTCGAATTTATGAATACCATGAAGTCGGATTCGAGTCAAATTTCTAACGAATCGAATTCGTGAATAAGGGCTCCTGCTTTTTCTTTTGGTATCTATTCAAAATATATTAACATATGTATATATTACATATATTTAATTTGTACAAATATTTTGACGAAATTCAATTTTGTAGGTCAAATCCATATGTAGAAAGCTGTGATTTTTAATATTTTTTGTTTCCTTTTTTAATTATCGTTAAAATTATTGAGTTTGATAATATTGTTAACTCTAAACCTATTCAAAAATTAGGTATACCTATCAAGATTAAGTATTGAAATTTATACAAATTTTAATTTCCTAACTTAATAAGTTGGTGTAAAATACACACAGTGCATAAAAGGATCTGATTGGAATTTGGAGAAATATTGAGGGATTAGAATTAATTTTCGGTATATTTTCGTCGAAATTATATCACTTCGATCACCACTAAAATGGGCGTGTACAAAAATATTGTAGAGTATCATTTGCTGATAAAAATTTACAAGTTCTCTATAGAATACACGATATAATAGCCCAAACCACACTTTTCGTCTAGTTAGTTAGTTTTAATAGAGAGCTTAACAGTTATAGCAGAGCATATAACACGCCAAATCATATAAGCATGTCCCACATATTTTTTCCTTTCGAAATTCTTTAAATTTAAACTTTCCTAACTTCCCGGAAATTGTGAAATGACTGTATCGACTTGTCACCTTTCGCAGACATAGCTTCAGCCAAACGTGATGGGCCGACCCAGTCACCGGTCATCGGAAAATATCGAACGTATCAAAAAATTATCGAAAATATCGAAAAATATCAAACGTAAAGAAAACCCAATGAGATCGCCGAGGCACCTGCCCAGCCAGGTAAAATGTAACTAGCCACTTCTTGTTTAGCGTTCGTACGAAAAAGTTGTAAGAAAAGCGTTTGTATCCCGAGATCTAATTGAGTTCTTTTTCTTAATAAATCTTATGTTAAGCGAATAGTGCGTTTTTTTTTAATATTTATAATACAACCCTATTCGTTGATGTAAATCTTAACCTCAAAATACGCTACATTTTTAAAAAATAAGAGATATTCCACTAAATGATAATACAATTTTAAAAAAAAGTTGAAATAAAATCATTAAATGCAATGATTCTTACTTAAAATTAATGTGTGCTAAATAATTTTAATTTAACATGTTCAATAAATGTTACTTTAAAATTTTTTTTAATTAACCGATTTAATATTTAATAAATTTGAAAATGGGAAACAAAGTTTGAATTTGAAAATATCAATTCGATAATACCAATTTTAAAAGAGTATAAAATGAAAAAACAAATTATGATTTCCGAGAGGTACAGGTATCTTTCCAATCTTCGGAAGCAGTTTCGTTTAATTCATCTTTAGTGAAATGCAAAAATTAAAAATTGCATACAACAGGAAGGAACAGCTACCAACATACCATTCTTATTAAACCATTGCAAATGCACCTATCTGCAAAAAGATTTCTGAAGAAGTTCATCTTTCTGAAAGTTAAAACAAGTTGAACCTTCTCATTCGTAGTTTTAATTCCTCCTCTGATTTGAAATGGATTGAAGAGCAGTGATAGGCACTGATGTAGAAAGCGCAGATTTTTCATAATTTATGCTCCTTTTAGGAAAGACAACTCGCTGCTTTGTCATCTTTCATATTAAAATTTTCGAGAAGCGAACAATCCTCAGAAATTGAAGTTGTCTGCATATTCTCAGGCGTGGTGAGGGCATAAAAATTGAAATCAGAGCGATCTTCAAGCCCCAAAAGGAAACCTTTTCAGACGAGTGGGGAAATAAAAATGGTGATCAATGGTTGGAAAAAAAGGGGCTGAAAAGCAAACAGATTCTTGCACAAGCGGCACCGCACAAAGCTCCTCATCTGTTTTAAGCTTTTTGATTTTCATTTCTCCCTTCAAATGACAATTATGCCTCTGTACTCGCTTCGAGCCTACTTTGATTCGCCTTTTAGTCATCACTTTTGTTGCTCTTTGAATATTTTTAATTTCCACTGGGAATGGCGGCTGTATGCTCCTTTGACGGCGGAGCGTTCAGCAAACAAAAGAGCGGTGAACACACAAAGGCTCAGTTACTGATATTAAAATCTTTTATGCGTTCTACTGCAAATAATACTGCCTTCTTCCCCCTTCCCAATTCTGTGCGAATTTTTGCAAAATTCAATTATTTTAATCTTAGCAATTGTCGGAAAAAAGAACTATGCTTATTGTTCTAATTTCTTTTTAAAAAAAAATTGTTTTGTTGCTACTCACACTCATAGGTCTTCCATATAACGACAAACTTCAAACCCTATTGAAATCATTCCACATTCAAAACGACATCTAAGGTAGATTGGAAAAAGCAATTTGCTAAGCAAATTAGAATATTGACGTCAAATGTGGAGGAAAGATTTAAAAAATAAAGCGCCAGACAAATTCGCAAAATCAAAATAGTAGCAGTTATAGTGTATTTGAAGAAACTTATTTAATAACGCTAATAAGAATGTGCTTCTTAACTCAAAATTAAGAGACGAATATTTCTAAATCCTTTAGGGTGATTCAACTACATATATTTTCATTTGCAAATAATAGGTATTTTACACATAATTTATTTTTAAATGCTCATTCAACATTTATACCACTATGCATACTTATAAATACATACTATATGCTTCAGAAATTTGAGGTTGTGGTGGTCATGTTATTTTGTATTTTAATTTTACAATCAATGTCCCATTTTAATAATACACCCAACTCTTTTTTTACACGATTTTGAAATAACACAGTTCGCAAATAAGAACAAATACACTTTTTTACAAGAAATTTTTGTTCTAGCACGAGTCCCAAAAAAATGTTTTTTTAATTCTAATTTTGACAGGGTAATCAGAAGTCGGTCGGTTTATGCCTACACATGTGTTAGTGACTTGGCCTACTTCATGGCTTTTTTATTTTGAATTCCTGGGCTTGAAATTTGCTAGAAGCATGGAACAACATTTTCTTACTCATGATCCTGACATGGAGCGTGCTTTAAAATTTGAACGTAATCTTAAGTTTTGTGTAGCCGGATATCAAGAATTATATAAGCAACTTGAGAAACCAAAAAACAGCCGCTAATAACAAACTTTATAACAACAAAAAAACCAACAGAGGCCGTTAATAACGAACAAAATTCTTCATTTGAATCAAACCCGACAGTTGTGCTAGACATATCTGACATACATATCTTCTGATGATAGCATTATTGGTCCAGTCCGTAATAAACGTGCTCGCTTGTTATCAAGTACATAGCGATGAATAGGGGCGAATATGATTTTTATTCCTAATTTCAATTTAATTTTTATATGTTGTACTTATGGACTGAATTTTCACTGTACACTAATTTTAATTGTTTTTTGTAATAAAAATGAATTGTTTTCGTTTTATAAATATGTAATATGGATTTCATTATTACTTTTTTTGCACGGTTTTTTGGGAAAATATTTAGAGTTTTTTCAACTTACACGATTTTTTTAAAATTGTGGAACATATCCCCAAATTTACCATGCGTCGCATATATTTTTTTACACGATTTTCTTTTGCACGGTTTTCTGAGGAACGTACATATCTACCGTGTAAAAAGAGAGTTGGGTGTATATTATATTTATATACATACATATACCGATAATTATTTCAGTTCACGAAAAGTTAGCATTTATAAAAATGAATTTATTTTGTATCTTTGAAATTTTAGACTGCATTCTACCATACTAAATCAAAATCTTGTTAATTTTACTACACTAAATTCAAGTTAGCCAAAATTCGAGTATGGTATAAAATGGTACACCACATTTCAATTTTTAAATCATTTTTGTTTCAGATACGACTTGAGTAAATTTTCTTTTAATAATATTTAATTTAAATAAGAAAACTTCAAATAAGTTTTCTACCTACATATATTCGTAACCAGAACAGACAGACTGATAAAACTTGAAACACGATTTTTTTCCAGAATCAAGGTTTCAATACCGGAGACTAAAAAATATCGATCAATTTTCTTCAAAATTTTCCATCAAAAATCGTATCGTCTTCATTCAAAGTGATGTCTGCCATTTTGTTGCAAATAAGCTTTTCTCAAAATCTTTCTATCAAAAAAATATATTAGTACATATATAAAACAAAAAAAAACCTTTTGATTTTTTCTTTCTAATAATCCAAATCAGAATAGGAATGGTCACCGCAAAACACCTTTTTGGAAAAGCGATCTGGCAAAATGTTTATATCAACTAGAATTTAAAATATGTTTTTCCTTTTTTTCTGAAAAATCAACCTTTAAGAAAAGTTATACTATTAGGAAATATGAAAGTAAGTACTATTTAGTTATGCTTTATCAACATTTTGTGGGAATTAATTTTTTAAATGTTTTATTAATCCAGCAATTTTAAGTTGGATTAACCATATTTGATTTTTTTTAATAAATAATATTGTTTAAACAAAATAGTAATCAAACTTTTGGAATTTATTATATTGATGCATGTCAACCATTGCCATCGATAAAATACATATGTATTAGGGAAGAGGTAGAAGTAGTTATGAAATACATCAAGATACACTAAGTAATTCTATTCATATGAAAATAAATAAATCAAAATATTTTAATTAGACAATTCTACTTGATATTAATATTTATACTTATTATTAGTATTATAATTCACTTCTCTTACGAGAAACTGTTTTATAATATGTACATTTACTCTAAAAATTAAGATTATTTTTTACCAAAACTCAATTTACTTTTCGACATAGTTTCCATTTACTTTGATACAATTTACCCAACAATTTTATCGCTAAAAATTCTCATCTCCCAGGTTCCCACAGAAAAATGTTTCAAGTGCTTTTCGCAACAACGAACCCTAAAAGCTTTGAAAAGTATCAACACCCTTTTTAGTCCAGCAATAATTAAATCAAGTCATAATAAGTGGAAGTAATTGAACCGCGTTCTCGACCTTTCACTAATTACAGCCGCCGAGTGGAAGCATATTGCGGTGAAGACTTCTCCATAAGTTGTAACAAAAACGGCAACCGGAAACAGATCCTTAGTTCGAGGGCGACACGTGCCGCACGAGCGTGCCATAATTATCGCGCATTAGTTTTCGAGTATTGCCATTGAAACCCCAACCCTCGGCGGCGCGATTCGCCAATCAAATTGCTTACTTAGGGGTGGTTAGCATCAGGAGGTAACCACCGTGAAATCAGTTAGAACAGCAATATTTGTTTTTCGAATTTTTGAGCAAACATCGATGGTTCACGTGTCGTTTGACAGTGAGCAACTCATCGGGGTTGTGTTTCTTTTCCACAATGACTATAATTTGTTTGTTTACTGTCGTACGATAATCTGATAATAAATGTGTGAATGATCCTTCAGCTTTAGAGGGTCCAATGTACCTTGATACTTATACACAAATCAAAAAAAGTAAGTATACATTTTTAGTGACTTATATTGTTTTCTCATAGTTTTTGGATTTTTATATTTACATGGTACCTGGACTTTGCAATTTATATTTTGCTTTGAAAATAAAATTTTTTTCCCTATTTTGTAAGGCCCTTTGAGTAGACAAAAAATATTGCAAAAATATACACTTTCACTTTTTAATACTGCTTTTTTCGGAAAAATTAATTTACAAAAAACATTGCAACATTTAATATAAATTTTAAGTCTTAAAATTTTGTTTTTCTGTCACGATTTCAATCGTGCCGATTTCAAATATTTGTTTTAAGGACCACTATACATAATGTACATATATATAATTGCATATATTCATTATTATACATCCAAAACAGGCAACACCCTTAAAAGTCTTGTGAAAGATTTTTATTTACCACTAAACGAAATACAAATTTGGGTGATGAAAAATTGTTTTAGTTTCGACATTTTCATTTGATGTTATTTTTAATGAAGTGTGTTAGAAAAATACGCTGAATACGCTATACTCTAACCTTTTTGGAAAGTGTTCAACGCATTAAAAGTTACTTAATTAAATTCATCGACAGTTTCAAATGTGATTAATTAAATTGTATTGTATAAATATTTATATGAACATATTATTAGCACGCAATAAAATTCATTTTTAGGAATAACTAATTATTAGTAACTAAGTTTGTTTCTAAAATATTTTATGCTGATTTCTAAAATTTGTGCTAGTTAGAGACATCGTTTTATTTTTCCTGTAATATTTACATAAACCTCTATCAACTCTAATATTTGTTTCCTCAGATCGTTCGCTTTACAAACATCGGAGATAAGGGGGAGGAATGGTATTTTTTTAGACATTTTTCATCATAAGTCAAAAATTATGCGGCATAAAAGGAAATAAAAACTTATTTTAGAATGCACAAATCAAGGCCTTTCATATGATACCCCACTTGACCTAGTAACCCCACTTTAAAATTTCGATACCCCATTTCGGAGCCTTTTGCAATAAAAATACAAATATTTTTTAAATTCTGTCAGTAAAGGTGGGCAAGCATTATTTAAAATTATTCCAAATTTCAAGTCGATAGCATTAATAGTTGCTGAAATAAGCAGCTGTGACAGACGGAAAAACAGAGACAGACAGACAGACGAAACCGCATCATAAGAGTTCCTTTTTACCATTTTGGTATGGGACCCTAAAATACGAGCGCAATATTTTATTAGCTTAAATGAGAGTTTGAACTTTAAGCTACCAAAACAAATTCAAGATAAGGGGCCTTTTTCACAGTCGTGAAAATGTTAAAACATTCCACGAAATTCATTTTAATCTATAAAAGAGCTATCTCAATTCATCAAATTATGATTTAAGACCACTATTGGTGTACATCCGTAAAAAACCGGCTTTCCAAAAAATAAAGTAAGAGTTACTGATAAATCTTGCTTCATAACTAAAGAAGCTTCTGTAAAACAATGTGCATATACATATATGTTTTAACAAACGTTGAAAATGTTTTTCTTTCCGTTTTTGACTCTATTTTTTATATTAAGCATTATTCGATAGACCCTTCAAGCATCCATGTAAAGGGTTAACCACTTAAAAAAAAAATAAAATAATAATAATAATAATAATGCATTGTAATTATATTAAAGTTTTTAGCCCAGATTAATTTATTTTATTTTTGACCTGTAACATACATATATTTACATTATCGTTTGGATTTTAATTACATTTTAATTGGGTTTATGTGTCCAAGTTATATTCACTCGTGCATGAGCCTTTTTTTTTATTCTAGGTAACACTAATTGGGAAAATTTACTTACAAAAGCCCTAGAAATTTACAATTCATCAAAAATTTGGGAAATTCGATACAATACACTGATATGACTCGCATGAGGTATAAAATCGAATTATTAATCACATATCTGCACTGAGCTCGTCCTCTTTGAAAAATTCACTGCAAAACATGAAAGAAAATGAAAAGTCCATCAGACAGGCTGCCATTTTTGAAAAAAAAAAAAAAAATACGAGTCTATATCAGATGAAATTTTCAACTGCCACATGAGACTATATTCAGTTTCGAATAGAGCCTCCGACTAGCCCTGTCTGGCGAAGTTCGGCTTTAAAAAAAGGATAAAATAAATCAGATTAATCCACGAGTCATTATTATGCACATACAGGTACCTCGTCATGCCTATGGTAAATTTTCTCAAAAAAATATAAAAAAAAAAAACCAGGTACTCTGGAATCCACCCTAGAGCAGATTTACTCATATCATGTCAGAGGGAAATCAAATCACTAGACCGAAATCAGTCAGCCAACCGCATAGGCTAAAACCTATCTCTGCGGCGGTGGTTTTTAGGCAAAAAAAATTCTTGGCAAAAGTTCGTGCACCAAATAGAGACACCCATCAAGATGACTGGGAAAATGAAAAACCTTTCATTCACTGTGCCCCGCTTTCGTGGTGCACGGATGTGCATGAAGACAAGAAAATTAGCAAGGGGATGCACATGTAAATTTTTTATATTTCAAAACCAATTCTGACTGAATACTTGATTTTTACGGCCGTAATTTTTTCAGGCACTTTTACAGCATGGAAATAAGAATAAGTTACAGACGATTTTTTTACAAATTTTACCACTTTTGAACAATAATAACAAGTATCTAATTTAAAATAAATTAAATTTGTATAAAATTAGAAAATTAAAAAATTGCGGTTTTAGTTAGTGATGAGCAAAACAAAAACAAGACCAAGACTTTGATAACCTTAGTATTGGCCTTGGTTCTTGCACACTCGGTCTTGGTCTTGGTCTTGCAACAATGGACTTAGTCTTGGTCTCGTGTATCAGGTCTTGGTGTCGTCTGCAAGACTCTTGCAGCCTTGTATTTTCTTACTCAAATATTTTGTATAATTTACTTACTCGTATGGGAAGTATCTTGTATATAAAACGATTAAATGATTTTCACTTTCTTACACCGTTTAAATAGTCAACAAACAAAGAAGAAGAAGAAATATAGAGAAAATTATAAAGTTTTTTGACTGAACTAGTTATTGAAGTAGTCTCCTTATTTCCTTCTTCTTTGACTATTGATCGATGTGGAATTCATTTCATGGAAATTGTTTATCAATTTAAACTGAAAAAAATCCTAGAGTTGAAAACAAGCTCTTGGCACCTTCAGATCCGGAGTTCTATATGCTATTTTGATAAAAATATTTATATAAGAAACAATTAAATAAAATTATTTTTTTGAAATGTCTTTTTCAAGTAAACAATAAAAAATAAATAACAAAAATATGTAAAATTGAATTTTTTTAATAATAACAGTGGCTTTTTTGAATTTCTTTTTAATAATTAAAAACGCTTCTAAAATTCAGTAAACGTTGAATGTAGAAAATCATCGTAGGATGGAATGGCCGATATTTTGTTTAATTGTTCATTATTGTTGTCTTAACAAATGACTTCATTCAAATGTAAGACATGTTTACGTGTTTTAAGTGGAAAGGAAATGTTAGTATTTTCATTTTTCAATGTGTATCATATTGTTTTGAAAAGCTTAAAGAGTTGAATGGGGTCTTTTGAACTTGTTCAAGTCTCGCATGGTCTTGCTTTTGGTCTTGGTCTTGCAAGCCGAGTCTTGATCTTGGTCTTGCATTTTCTGCAAGACCAACACCAAGACTGCAAGACCAAGACTGAATTTGCTCATCACTAGTTTTAGTAGGCGCACCGGAAAAATTCTGTACTGATTTAATGAAGAGATTGGAAAAATTACCCAGACATGAACGTAAAATTATCAAATAAAGTTTAAATATATAAAAACAGACACGAAAAAATGTTTTCTTGAAATAATATCATATGAACTAGAGTACATGTCAAATTAAAGAAAATAAAGGGACGATGTCAAACAGGTATAATTAAGGGCCTATATGCTAATTGCGACTAAAATATAATCACTGGCTAACTTTTTCCAATCCTGCAAAACGACTTACCGACGATTACAAACAAAGTTGTTTCTTTTTGAAATCACTAAAATTTAGTCTAGTCGGAAAATACTAAATTTAATCGATATTAAAATTAATGAACGTCATTCTAACTGAATGAAGTAGAAACAAATGTGAGGCATAACCCAAAGAACTTAAACACTACCTTAGAGAGCTGAAGTTCCAAGGTCAAACTTCACGATCTCCTTCCAAGGCATGCGACTTGCTTCGGTTTATTTGATCAGTTTATTCCAATACTTCAGCGGTAGATAACAATTTAATTAATTTAGGTTCTCCGAGTAGCAAATATACGATATCATGTCGAGACTGGACATAAACAAAAAACTCTGGACCATATGGAACTCCAAATATTTTCTACATACGTTGTGTTTCAACACTCTCCTCACTAATTGCAGCATTGTTCGATAAGTTCATATCTTAAGTTATTATAATATCCTAATATTTTAAAAAACACGTACATACATATATCACTCTTTTATTCATGTCAGGAGATCAAAATCAAATCGCATCAAAATCAAAATTATAGACCTGTTTTAATTTCAAATAGGCTTGCGCTAATTTTCGAAAAAACGTTATACATATGCAAATTTTTGTTTTCCCATTAAGCATTTAATAAATAATAAACAGCACGGTTTGTTCCTGGCAGATCAATTGGTTTTACTGGCATCAGCTCCTCTGCGCTGGACAGAGAAGAACAAGTTGACGTAATATATACTGATATATCTCAAAACCTAAAGGCATTTGATAGAAACGCCCTCGTGCAAAAATTATGCCAATTTAATTTCAATACTAATGGTTTCACATCTAGCATATATGTATGAATCCATGTCTGGTGTTCCTCAAGGGACAATTCTGAGACCTCTTTCATTCTACGAGTATATTTAAGACTTATCTCTCCTTTTTATATGTAATTCCAATTGTCTGCTACATATATGCTGATGATTTCACTATCGCTACTACTTTAAATGTTTCAAAATGCGGTACGGTCGCACTCTCCAGAAAATTTAGTGCTGCTTTCTTTATGTACAAAATTTACAGGCTGTCATTATCTCGAAAAAAGCGGTATTCCCGATCTTGGTGCTTTTTTTTTTTGATTCCATGCTTTTTTTTGACGAGCACATCAATCATATGACTAATAAAACTTTGCGGATGGTAGATTTCATTTCTAGAGCTCGTAAACTATTCAAATCCGTATTATCTTACTTGAATTTATTTAATTCTTTGGTTAGAAATATTTTAGAATATGCTTCATTGATGTAGAAACCGATTTACAATATTTATAATAATAAAGTTGAGTAAGTACAAATAAAGTTTACTCTGCATCTTACAGCTTGTCTATAAACTCGCATAATTTTCCCAATTTTCAAAATTTTTGCAAATTTCTTTCGGGAAATTATTCAGAATATAATGAAATCGAATTTTTTAAAATTCCTGTTGAGAATACCCTCTTAAGAATTTATTTTGTTGTATGTATTATACATATACGGGTTCGTTTTTTAAACGTTTCACTCGCCTGCTGAGAAGCAAGCGACTAGACACTTATGATGACAACATATTTTAGTAACGTATGTAAATATTCCAAAATTTAATTTTTAAAAACCAATTAAAGAGAAGTTACAAATCGATTGATGAATATAAGATGCAAGCAAACATTTTCAAACTAAAATTTCAACAAATCGTTAAAAACGTTGTAAAGTTCAAATC
Organism: Eutolmus rufibarbis; assembly: GCA_963920795.1. NCBI lineage: Eukaryota > Metazoa > Arthropoda > Insecta > Diptera > Asilidae > Eutolmus > Eutolmus rufibarbis. Next base: position 26,273,659 of record OY987208.1, on the reverse strand, counting down.
AGTTCCAGAATAATTCATATATGTACATATGTAACTTAGGTATTCCATCTATGAATTTAGAAATAGAAAACAAATTTCATAGAGCCATTACTATGATTGAATGAGAGTCTATATTCTTTTAAGAAAAATATTAAGAGTAATTCCTGTGGTTCTAAAGAAATCATCAAATTTTGTATAAAAGCAAAATGATATAATTTTAGTTGACATTTTTAAAGTTAAGAAAATGAACAATATGCTGCTTGATCATTGAATTCTGAAAAATAATTAAGTAGGTACTGATTATTATTATATTTAACATTAATTTCTTAGGAGGAATATTTTGATATATTAAACAGTTCCAGAGAATAACATGCTAGAGAAGATACATGTTAATGATTTGATTAAAACATATAGTGCATTAAAAATTATTATACCTATCTAAATTTAAGTTTGCTCTTCATATGCGCTAAAAAACGTTCTATTATGCTTAATTTTTATTTATGAGCTCAAAAATAATAAAACGCCAATTAATTTGCAAAGATTCAACACCAGTTACCCAAAATGAGCCACTTCGGATGCTCGGAGACTCGTTTTGAGCCACCTAATTGAGTTGTAATTTATGTAAACACCAAAATTGACTTAGCGCTAATCAACTGGAGAACCCTCACGAAAAATAGCTACAAGTGCATGAGAGCAAAACAGAAGGACCCTCCCCGGTAATAAAATACGGCTACCCTCTGGCTAAAATCTCGAAAAGTGCCAAACCTCAAATATCGTAATTTTCCGGACGTCAACCCCAGCTCATCTGATGACTACGCACACAACCTCTGGTTAATAGAAGCAAACCCCCAGGTCCCTCGGGATGTCATCATTAAAATTGAGTTTGTCTTGTCTGCCCAAATATCCGAGTGCTCCGGGACCAGGCAGCCAGAGCGGCAGTAAACGTGCATTAACTGCGTGCGCACCATTTAATTTGGTTCAGTAAATCTGATGAGATTTCACAGCCAATGATGGATATGGCCGAGTACTATATTTTTGCGAAAACACCAAAGGCAAGCAAATAGACAGAAGCAGAGGTTACGCTTTATTCGCTCGACAGATCCACCCTCTGAGGTCTTTATCCTATTGTAGGCATCGGGCTCCTTGGGCGCCACCGTGCTGCTTAAGGAGCAAAAGATGCTATTGGAGACAAATAAGGGTAGATCCCGAGGCCTAGGATAAAGTGATGAGACCGAGGGATGTGGTTTTACCCAGGAAATTGACATAAGATGCGACAGATTTTCATATTATCCTCCCCTTTTGAGGATGATGAGTAGATAACCACACCGAGGGGTGAACAAGTGAGACATTTAAAATGGATTTCATGTTCTTAATAATCACAGATGGCATAATTGGAGTAATTACATGTCACCTTAAAAGATTCGCTAAACCCTTCATGCCTTGTTGGCTTGTTGGTATAAAGCGGATTTAAATCAATAGGTTATAGATAGCTTCTCTTATGGCTTATGAGTTTTTTTAAGAGATTTTCGTAATTGCTGCTCACTACAAAAAACTTGAAAAGACCGGTCAAGTGCGAGTTTGGATTCATGCTCCAATAAAAGAATTTGTTTTATTTTTCCTGTAATCATTACCCACCATAGAATACCTACTATAGAACTTATTTTCGGACAACAAACTAAGATAAGATGTAAATTTGGCTTATAACCTAAAAGTTAAGGTCTACTTTTAAATGTTTAGGCGGAGAAAATCCATGAATTTAAGAAGCTAAGCCTTAATTTTTATTGAAAATGCTCTTATTATATAAAATAAAATAAAACACAATAAGAGATACTTAATTATTAATTAACACCTGCTTGATAGATATTCTACTCAAATGAAAATTAATACTATCAACACAAACATTATAGCTTCTAGCACCTCTAAAAAGAGGTCCAGAAAATCCGTATTCCGTTCTGTGGCCCTTAATATAAATAAAGCTGCAAGCTTTTGTCAAACGGGAACGAATGATTACATTATATTAATAGAGCTTAAGAGAGAAGGTGAGTCTATATTTCCAGATCCAAGATCGTGGAAAAAGTTAGCTTCAAAATCTCCCTACGCTTGTATAGAGGAGTCATATTTAAAAGTTTTAATCTAGATTCGTAGGGCGAGAGGTGGAGTCTATCGCCCCAAGAAAGGTGATACAAGGCAAAACGAAAGAAACGTTTTCGTATTGACTCAATACGTGAAACATGAAGGGAGTGATGATGTGACCATATAATTTACGCGTACTCCAAAATCGGACGCACAAAGGCACAAAACAAAGACTTTAGCACTTACGGATCATGAAGCTCCTTAGGCCATCGTTTGATGAAACCAAGAGAGGAATTAGAATCAGGAATCAGACTAAGGTCAACAACCCTATCACAACAAGATAAATAACTACCTTGAATCTCATACATGTGAAGCACATGAGATGATTTTCTGGTGAAAGTTATAATAGAACACTTATTAGTGTTCAGACTCAAACGACTTTTCAAACACCACTCAGAGAAGGTGGAAAGATCCGATTGCAGAATCAAGACATCATTGTGATCAATTATAGTTTTAAAAATATTCCTGTCATCAGCATATGCAAGGATGTGAGAACCATTAATAAGCGAAAAAAGATCGTTAATAAATAATGTGAAGAGTAGGGGACCAAGATAATTTCCCTGTGGAACTCCAGAAGAGATATTAACAACATTTGAACACTTAATCCATTGAACAATATGAGAATGGAAACCAAGTTTCTCCAACTTGAAAATTAGCACTTTGTGGGAAAGTTTGTTAAAAGCTTTGGTAAAATCAGAATAAATACAATCTACCTGGTTCCGCATCTCAAGCTCATTTAGACAAAAACTAGAAAATTCCACCAGATTAGACCCCGGTGATCTCCCCTTAACAAAACCATTTTGCTTAGATGATAGTATTGATCTAAAACAAAAAGAGAGATAATCACATATGATAGCTTCAAAAAGTTAGAGTTATTCAGGTTTTTCTTACTTTCGTCGTAAACGACTATGTAGACTAATTTTGACCAAATATGAAAAACATTAAGAAATAACTGATTACGTGACACAAATGAAATCCTAAAATTTAAGCAAAGGTTGATAAATATTGATGATTTTTGTTGAAATTATTCCACTTTTTCCACAAATCGATTATTTTATACAATAAATGGTGAATGAGAATCATAAAAGGCGTTAAATTTTTTACTTTTAAACGCCATATTAAAAATGACTTCAAAAGCTACATACCTCCAGCGCGTCGAGGAATAGAAATCAGAAAAACAATTTTTTAAGCGTATATTTAGAATAAATATCTATTGAGGAATAAAAAAAATTAAAAAGATTTTTTTAAAAATTAAAAAGATTTTTTTTATATAGTAGGTTGATTGCAAAGTTGCTTTTGTCCTAGTCTGCATCATAACCTCATCAAAAGCAAATGGATTTAAACAATTCCAAAATGTTATAGTATATTCATATTTTATGAAATATAATTATTTTTATATTCTAAATATAAGAAAAATGCTAATTTTTGATGAAAATGCGGTACATTCATGAAATTAGCTCGACTTAAAAAAGGAAAAAAACGCCCCCAAGATTTAAAAACAAACCTATAAAGTTTTAAAGGAATCTAGCAAACATTTCTGTTTGATTATTTGTGTAGGAAATAAAGTCTTAATAGGTTAAGAAGTAAAATCCACTACTGAGGGTTGTAAACCAAGCCCCACTATAGGAGGGAATTTTCGGCAAACATAGATAGATTAGGTAGATTTCATATTGCAACGTATCTGAGGAAAAGGTTTCAGAAATTGGATGATGCTAAAACTCATTTTAGAGGTCGTAGACTTCAAAAATAAAATTTATTTGTATGTGTATAAAATATATATATTTATATATGCGATATAACGAAACTTGTGGACGCGATAGAGGCCGTATTTCTTAATCGATTTTTACCAAACTTCGCCTATATATACGTTTATCCCACCAATATCTCGGCTAAGTTCGTAAATGGGAGGAATCGGTCGAGGGGGTGGGGATATAGGGGCTACGTAAGTTATATAAAAATGGTCTGGACCCCAAATCTTTCGTACTTCTTAACCGCTATTGACCAAACTTTACCTACACATTGACAACATGTAGTTCTAAGATCGGCCAAACGGGTGAGGAGCTACAGCAGTTTCTAAAAATGATTTTACTACCGCGATAGCTGGTGCATTTCTTAATGGATTTTGATCTAACTTTGCGTATGCATTTATTAACTCGATATCTAGGTCATGTTAAAAAATTGCGGGGTTTGGTGAAGGGGGAGGGGAACTTTCACCTCGCTATATATTTCAATTTATTTCCATGTACATATACCGCATTTCTTAATCGATTTTGATTAAACTTGGCTAACACATTCTTCGTGACAATTCTCAGCTATGTCCGCAAATGGGGTGAAACGGTCATGGGAGTGGGGAATTCAACATTACCTTCGCTTATGTAAAAATCATTTTTACCTCATTGAAATCTACCTCTTCCTTAAGGCTGCCGCCGATATGTCCGTTTTTTTTTTAATCTTGTAAGCGATTTTATCCGTTTTTAAACCGTAGCCCGAAAAGTTGAGAGTCTACAAATTTTTGTAATGACAGAATCGTGTTTAGCGTACAATAGGAATATTATAGCCGCACTTACGGATCAGAACCTTTTTCTTTATGGAACTGTGTAATTATTAAGCATATTCATGTTAAGCCTTTGTATGAATTAATATTTTATCTATTTGAATAGTTTTAATTTTTATGCCTTCAATTAATACCATCTCACTCAATACAGATGCAAAAAAATTGTAAAACCACCCTATAAGAGAAAATCAAAGTGACTAGTATTGTTATTAAAAAAACAAAACCCTCGAATTATACGACAGGGAAAACTTTTCAAATTCTCAAATTCGTGGTTCTGGCTTAAGGGAAACAATATGTCACTATGTACCCTAATTTTAATTCTGTCTTTTATTATTTTCCTAAAAACTTTTAAAGATTGTCTTTCAAAGTGCAACCAAATTTTGGGAAATAAAAAAAATATAGAAATAGCTAAAAAAGAATTAAAAATTTAACTTTAATGTTTGCAGTTTTAATGTAATGCCAATTAAAATGGTAACATTGGCAAAGGTGTAGAATGGAAAATAAGGCGTCAGCTACAACAGTAGAACTCGTTCCTGCCTTTTGTTTGAACACAGGGAAACATTTTATTCGTTCAAATACATGGAAATGTGGGCTGGCCGGGTAACTCGCACAATCTCTACCCATTTTACTTTGCTCATTTACGCATGTCCCGAACGTCCCTGCAGAAATTTCCAGTTCCCGAAAGTCCTGCTGCCCTTGCTGCTCGCCTGGTGGCCTTTTCACCCTTAAAGAGTGTGTATTCGTTAAAGAGTGCTAAAATCAACAGACGGCAGCACCACACATTCGGCGGAGAAGTCCTTTGAGGAAGGACCGGGCATGCTGTAATCCTGCAAAGATGCTGCTGGATTCAGTGGTTTTTGCAAACAATTCTGCAGGGTTTTCGTGCTTGCGTTGGTGTTTTTACGGCTTGTCCCTTATCCTTTGAGGACACGTCGGAGTCGGTGTCTCACTGTAATGCGAAGTAACAAATCGGGTGCTACGGGCGCTGGTCGCCTGCTACGCAAAGGTTGAACTGACTTACGACGTAAGTGAAACTTACTACCGCCCTTACAATGACCCCGACTGAGATTTTCGTAAAACGATTTCTACCCTAGACTTCTGGGCACCTATTCTACCATGGGCGTTACCTTGAGAAGGGTTAAATTTAAGAAGGACTTGATTGACACATGTCCCATCTGATGGTGGTGACCACGTAGTAAATGCCCCACACAAAATTCGTAATTTTCTTTTATTTGTTGTCTCTGCTTCCCTCGACTAAAATACTAAAGCCAACCCTTAGCGATGGGGCTGCTGCTTCTGTCCTATTTCATTAAAACAATTCCTCGCGAAGTAGGAGGGATTCCTGAAGGGGTTCTCTCTCTTCTTAACAAAATTCTCTGTTAGGAAACCGAACGAGAATTCGATCTCTATTTTTAGCCATTAGAAATCGCCTCCTTTTCGCTATGAGTTCCTGTTACAAAAACTAAGATGGAATTTCCTTTTTCAATGAAAGGAAAAGGAAACGATTTATCTCCAAGGGTGGTTGCTGGTTCAGTCCCCTCGGTCAACAATGGAAGTTCTGTGCAACTAACGCAGGATGGCGCTGCTTTCTAGTAACAAACTTCTCTCAAGCAAGCACTTCTTAAATTCGAACCATTTTCAAAACAAAGCTTTTGGCTTTCTAGAAAGCTCTGAATATATTTTTTTAAATTTATATTCTAAAATTCCTTGTCTTCGATAAACAAGGATTTTGAAACTTAAAGCTAAAATGCAGTAGAATAGAAATGATATATCGACCAACATTGTCGGACAAAAATGTTAGCCTTTGTCTATTCTTTAATTCGCTCCTGCATTTCACTTTTTAATCCGCAAAATATTTCATCAAAACTAGAAAAAATATGAATTTGTTATGCATTATATACACCTGCGGTCATAAAAACCGCACCACTTGAAATTCATATGAAAAAATTGAATAAAAGGATACCTACTTTTCCGAATGGAATGATTCTTTGCTATAATAATCAATAGTAACTCATAAACAGTTTGGTAGAATTTCATTTGCCTACTGCCTTTTTTTTGGAAGAAATAAATAAAAAAAGTTAGATTGTTGATTTTCATGCTTTATTATTATTTACTTGTTTATTACATTAATTATGAAATTTGGGGATAATTTGGAATATTTTTATTTAAACATAGCTTACACATAATTTACATTGTATGTACAGTGTTCAGTACCGCGTTGCCCCTCCTTTTGCTGCAATAACCGCTTCGATCCTAGAAGGCATTGAGTCCACCAATATTCCAATGATGTCATCTGTTATTTCGTTCTTCCACACAAGATCCAGTACTTCATTCAGCTTTCTTTTGCTCTCCGGTTTATGATCTGCTACTTTCCGTTTCATCACGTGCCACAGATGCTCAATTGGATTCAAATCGGGCGAATTCGCTGGCCAGTTTAGTCGCTGAATTCCAAGATCAGAAAATGTTTTCTGGAGCTGAAAAAAACATAAGAGGATAAATTAGTTTTTTATTAATTGTTTATGAAATAGACATTTGGCAGTTCATGTGCCATACTATCCTTACCGATTTGGCGCGATGGCAAGGCGCCGAATCATCTTGGAAAATTACTTGGTCAGTAAACGAAAGGTGCTCTTCAATGGCTGGTACCAAAAATGCGTTTATGACTTGCCCATACTTCTGAGCATTCATTGTTCCATCAACGAAGTGCAAAGGACCTAGGGTGTAGAAAGAAAAGCATGTCCAGACCATTTGACTTTGAGGAAACTTCATTGTTTTAATCGTGCACTCTTCCTTAAAACTTTCTCCTGCTGAACGTCGCACGTGTGGTGAATTGTCTGCGCACAACAAGTTGAATCTGCTTTCATCGGACCAAATCACACGTCGCCAATCTTCCTTCGTCCAATTTTCGTACTTCTTCGCCCATGCTAGACGAGCCGCCTTCATTTTCTTTGTCAACATGGGTTTTTTCGCTGGTCGTCTTCCATAAAGCCCTACCTCTCGTAACCTTCTACGGATTGTTTCGGCGCTAAGGTCGACTTGATGATAGTCCCTCAGCTCTGCACTCATACGGACAGCGGTTTTAAAGCGATCCTTCAAAGACATCCGTCGTAAGGCCTGGTCCGTCCTTGAATTTGGTTCCGTTTTCTTCCAGATCCTTTCGTCCTCTCCAGAGGGTCCAAATTCTCCTTTTTCTTCATTAGGCGAACGATAGTTGAATGGCTGCACCCTATTGTAGCCGCTATCTGACGACACGACAGACCTTGGTCTCCCAATGTAAAAATTTTCACTTTTTCCTCTCGGGACAACTGCCTGTATTTTCCGGCCATTTCACTTTTATCACTTTATCTTATCACCACTTAGCTTAAACTGAATATCCTTTCACCGAAAGGGTTGCTTTTATACCCCCTTAGAGCAGGTCAAATAATTGCATCCCTCCCCCTACCCTACCTCCTTCAATTATGTGCATTATTGAAACTACCTGGGTGGTGCGGTTTTTATGACCGCAGGTGTATTCACAAATTCAAAAAATCACTTAATACCTAAAAAATTAACTTAGGTGTTTTGCAGCATATTTGTTATATCAAAAATAACAAAACTAAACCAAAAAGTACATTCTAAAAAATAATAATGATATTTGGTGATGAAAACTATCGTTAGGTATTAAAAAATTCAAATTCAAATATAATTTTTAATAGCTACAGATTTTTACTATATAGAGCCCTTCTGTATAAGAATAAAAAACTCAAATCATCCGAAGTTTATACAATTTTTATATAAATATAATAATAAAATATAATAATCATTGGCATAAACCAAAGAGTTGAAACTCGCTTTTTATACCATTTGGTATAAATTACCACAAAAGCTTTATAAAATAAAGTTCTTTACGAATTAAATGCTTTCTGTACAAGGATTGTAAAGCTCCTTTTGAATTGAAATTTCTTAATAAAATTCCAACAATTTTCATAAAATCATTTCAGTAACCTTTGACTTTAGTTAATTTTTTCGTTCAAATTGTTAAAATAATTCGATTAGAATAATCCGATCGAAATAATCCGAAGTTTTTTGTGGAAAAACTAATTTAAATCAAAAGTAACTGATATGAATTTGTTACAATTTTAAGAATTTTATTAAGAAAATCTATTTTAAAAAGAGCTTTCTAAGCTCTTTTCGATTTCATTTCATTCGGAATACAGATAATGGGTGTTAAAGTTGTCTAATTATTTGGGTGTTTTCTCCTATAAACTTTTCTATTTTCGCGTTTTTTTGTTACTGTATTTTATACAATAAAATAAATTAATGTAGAATAGCTGGCAACAGCTGATTAGGAAGCTAAAACAAGAAGAAAAATGTTTTCAAAAGTTAAGCATCAAAACCTGAAAGGAAAGCACAGTAGCTTTGAAATCGGAGGCACGAAATGGGAGCAAACTTTCCCAAGTCCCACTTAATTTTTTTATTGTTATTATATTAATTTTTTTTTATTTATTTTTTAATTAAGTATGGCGGGACTTTTAAGTTAAATAGACATAGTATACTATATTTATATATACACATATATAAAAAATACCGGTCAAATGCGAGTCCGACTCATGCACTGAGGGTTCCGTAGCTTGGAAGCAAACGTATAAAAAATTATTTAGTTAATTAAGGTCATTTTTTTCTTTTTTTTGACCGCATAACTAAGTTTGTTTGTAAATGATTTTTGCTGATTTCTAAAAACTGTGCTAATTAGAAACATCGTTTTGTTTTTCCTGTAATATTTAGAATCAGCTTTCGCTTTACAAACTTCGGAGACAAGGGGAAGAAATGATTTAATTTTAGACATTTTTCATCATAAGTTGAAAATTATGCGGCATAAAAGGAGACGAAAAATTATTTTAGAATGCAAAAATGAAGCCCTTTCATATGATACTTGACCTAGTAATCCCACTTTAAAATTTCGATCCCCTATTTCGGATCCTTTTGCAATACAAATAAAAATATTTTTTAAATTCAATTTTTTGCAATAAAGTTGGGACAGCATTATTTAAAACTATTCCAAATTTCAAGCCGATAGTATTAGTAGTTGCTAAAATAAGCAGCTATAACAAACGGACAACCGGACAGCCAGACAGCTGGACGGAAGAAGTCGCACCCAAATGATTCATTTTTACCATTTTGGTACGAAATAGACCCTAAAAAATTGTAAATACCTTTATTTAGTGTCAAAATTAACGAATATGTGAAATCGTTTTTTCGGTAGTGCTTAAAGATACTTTCGAAATATTTAAATATGTACAAAGTTTTGGAAAATTACGTTTTTCGGACGTAATTTTCTGCCTATCCTCTAAAGTCTCTCTGGAAATTGTGTAGCACCATAAGTCAAACCTTCTTGCCTTTATATTATAAAAATGTTCACAAACACTTTTGCATTAAAGATTTCCACAATTTTCATGAAACTTTTGAGAAAGTATGTATATTTACAGAAAATCGCATTATACACCAATATTCCTATAAAGTTTCATTAAAATCTACAAGGAGATCTCAAATTCAATTTAATCCATTTTTACTACTTTCGTCTATCATAATGAATTTCCTTTGTCTCGTACCTTTCTGTTGTATCGGAAAGCACAGGTTCAAATTCAGACATTTATTACATTCGAGTTCACAATGGCGTCCGCACGCTTCGACGACGTGTAGCAGAGAGGAAGCCGTCTTGCCGAACTTTTTCTATATGGCACGAGTCGTTGCTGACTTTTTAGTATCTCCCACCTAGGTGGCGTGTGCATGCTTACTGTAATTCATTGATATCACACTTCTCCCCTTTAAGAATCCGCCCCTCCGCCACACGACGTTACAATTGTTAGTACAAATCAGTTTACATATTTCTTAAATTTAGATTGAATCCTGGACGAACTTCTTTCTTTTTTATAAATTCTCTTAGTATACTTTCCTCGTGACATAGTTCTCTTCTTCATATCTGCTAAGTCTACTCGAGTACATAACATGCCCGGGTGAAACTTATCAGCTAAACTAGACCTTCTTATTTGAGAAAACTGAACTACCCTGTTAGATCTAGAACCTTCAATTACAATTTCGTACAAACATGGACTAATTACTTTTGTAACAATAGCAGGGATCCACTTAACAGAATTAACATTGTGATTTGCATACAACACTTTCTCCCCTTTTTCAAAAAATTCAATTACTGTAGGTTGACAATTTTGCTTGTTTACTTTTGGTTCACTAGACTTTCTGTTTTTAATAATTATCTCTCTTACTTTAGGATTTAACATATCTAAATTCGTCCTTGGTTTTACTTTAAAGACTAGTTCTGCCGGCGACAAATTGCTGGCGGCGGTGGGTGTGTTCCTGTACATCATCAGAAACTGCAAAACCTGTTCCTCAATATTTAAGGCAGAATACCTTTCATCAATTAAAAACTTCTTCAATGCGCGTTTAGTTTCTCCAACATATCGCTCCGCTAACCCATTACTTTGAGGATGGTAGGGTGGAGATTTTAACACCTTAATTTGATTTGCCTCACAAAAATCTACAAACTTTACCGACGAAAACGGAGGTCCATTATCGCTACATATTTCCTTTGGCAACCCGAAAATAGAAAAAACTATCTTTAGCTTTCTTATAATTGATTCCGCATTTGACCTGCCCACTAGGTGTACTTCAATCCACCTGCTAAATGAATCAACAACCACCAGAAACTCGTATTTTCCAAAATGAAAAAGATCCATATGAATGCGCTCGAATACGGAATCTGTCTTTGGCCAGTGTGCAGTAACATGCTTTTTAAAATTCAGCGTTTTTTGACATGTACTACACTTATTAACAAACTCTTCTATGCCCAAATCCATGTTCTTAAAATAAACATAACTCCTCGCTAACGATTTCATTCTAGAAATTCCAATATGATCCGAATGAATGAGACGCAAAACTTCATCCGTCAATACGGCTGGTACTACAAGCCTGTTTCCGTAGTACAGACAACCGCTCTCCGTCGACAGCGATAGTGACTTATTATAATAGAAAATAACATCTGGATTATTTATTTCCGACTTTGAGGGCCACCCGGACTGGACATATTGCATGACTCTGTTTAAAACTGGGTCTTTCCTTGTAAATTCCTTGACTTTTTCAAAATTCATTGTAAAATCGTGCGCTAAATTAAACGAATTTATGAGGAATTCCTCATCCTCAACTGGACTTTCGATTGGAAGACGCGATAACGCATCCGCATGACACATCTGAGACTTTTTCCTATGTATTATTTTATAATTATAGGTTGACAATATGACTGACCAACGTTGCAATCTTGCTGCCGCAACAGCTGGTGTAGACTTGTTTGGATTGAAAATCTCCCTCAAAGGCTGATGATCGCTATAAATTATGAATTCCTTTCCATAGAGATATTTATGAAATTTTTTTATTGCGAATATTATAGCTAAAGCCTCTCTATGTAGTTGTGAATAATTTTTTTCAGCGGAACTCAAAGATCGAGATGCAAAAAGAATTGGTTTTTCAAAACCATCGACCATATGTGACATGACGGCCCCCACCCCGTATGGTGAAGCGTCTGCCGAAACTATAACCAACTTATTAGGGTCATACAATTCCAGTACTGAATTATCTAAGAGCAATTTTTTGCTTCCTTGAAAAGCCCCCTCACAACTACTCGACCACACGAACTTAGAATCTTTTCTCAACAACGCATACAGGTCCTTTAATTTCGCAGACAAATTTGGTAAAAACCTGTTATAATAATTCAGTAAGCCCAGATAAGATTGAAGTTGTCCCACATCTTTTGGAGATGGAGCGTTTACTATTGCTTCTGTTTTTTTCTTACTCGGCTGAATTTTGTTATACGAAATCACATGACCCAAGTATTCTACTTCAGACATAAAAAATTCACATTTCTGCAAATTTATACGGACTTTGTGTTTATTTAGTCTAGACAACACCTCCCATAACCTATTCTTACACTCTTCTTCCGAGGCCCCTCCTATTATTATGTCATCTAGGTACCCATGCACCTTGTCTATACCACTCAAAATTCTATCCATTATGCTCTGAAAGCATGATGGCGCACTGGCAATACCAAATGGCAACCGGTTATAGACGAACAAACCCTTATGTGTGTTTACAACTAAATATTTTTTTGACTCTTCCGAGACAGAAACCTGTTGATATGCACCAGTCAAATCAATTATGCAAAAATACCTACAATTGTTCAGATCAGCAAAGAGATCCTCGATCACAGGCAAAGGATAATGTTCCAACTGAACAAATTTATTGACTGTTTTTTTAAAATCTACGCAAATTCGAATTGAGTTGTCCTTCTTTGGAACAACCACAATGGGACTTGCCCCATCTGCGTACTTAACCGGCGAAATAACTCCTATTTCACTCAATCTGTTAAGCTCTTGTTCCACTTTCTCACGTAAGTGAAAAGGAATCGTATATGCTTTGTGAAAGGTGGGCACATAAGAATCCCTTACCTTAATTTCGGCTGTAAACCCTTCTATTGGATCTTCTAGCCCACTATTAAATACTATTGGAAACTCTAACTTCAACTGACTCACAAGCTTTAAACGTGACTCCTCCGACTGTTCCCGACTCGAGGCATTCATATCTTGAAAATTATTTACCAAGGGCAACTTATTTGACTTTAAACTAGAATATATTGACTTACGCCACTCCGGTGCTAATACATCCAACCAAGACCTACCCATAATGGGAATAAAAATTTTCTGACACCTGATGACAATCAACGGGAGGGTCCAGCCACCGCCACCACCATCTGCCAACTGCACCTGTACATTAATGCTACCTGCTACTTGCACTGGTTCTCCTGTTACTACCTGAAGTTTGTTATAACAAGAATTAAGCTTTAAATGCGAGAAATACTGTAAATACTGAACATAACTTATTACGGACTGCGAAGCACCGCTGTCAACTTCCATGTTGCATTCTCGGTCTTCCAGGATGACCTCAATTAACACTCGCTGATCCTCACTGACATTACTGATGCTACTGCAAAACTCCTGTGCGCATCGTGACGGCCTTCCTTCAATGACTGCAGGTACTGTAGGTGATGACGCTCGTAACTGGTTGACCCTTGATTGAGGCTGACGACACATTTTTGCAAAATGTCCTTTCATCTTGCAATTGTGACAGACGACGTTCACGGCTGGACATTGTGTTCGATGCGATGTATTCCCACACCGATTGCAGACGAATTTTTGCGAATTTTGACGGCTGACTTTATCTGGACGGCCGCTACTATCCTGACGGCCACTGTTTTGGTAATTTCGGCTATGCGGACCCTGCGTCCCACTGAAAGCACTCCTCTGCTGTTTGTTGACATTATCCGCTATTGACGTTTTCCCTCTGACTATATTGAGGTTATGGGCCTTCAAATTACCCGACTGCTTGGCCAATGTTTCGAGGTTAAGCGCCTTCAAACAGACCTGTTCAAACGTTAAGGCATCGTCCTCAAGGAGCTTCTCCTGCCACCTCACATTATACAACCCACATACAAATCTGTCTCTTAAAGCCTGGTCCAAGAAGCTATCAAACTTGCAATCACTCGCAAGCTGTTTGAGACTGACGATATATTCCGTAATGCTTTCATTTTCCCTTTGACTTTTTTTATAAAATTTGAATCTCTCGACAATAGTCAATTTTTTGGACGCGTATACCTTCTTTAGCGCCTCGACTAACTGGCTGTAAGATTTGCTGGGGGGCGCCTCTGGCGCAAGCACTGTCTTCAACGTTTTATACGCTTCTGGACCAATCAGGGTGATTAACAACGATGGCCTTTTCTCCTCAGCACATCCGTTGCACTTGAAAAATTCCTCCAGACGATCAATGTATTCACTTATGTCCTCTCCCGGAACATAGTGCTCGATGGAGCCAATAAAATTAAACATAATTACCGGTCTCGCCTCCAATATTAACCAGAATTACACGGCCTTTTTTATCCCATCCTCGTCGCCAACTGTTGTATCGGAAAGCACAGGTTCAAATTCAGACATTTATTACATTCGAGTTCACAATGGCGTCCGCACGCTTCGACGACGTGTAGCAGAGAGGAAGCCGTCTTGCCGAACTTTTTCTATATGGCACGAGTCGTTGCTGACTTTTTAGTATCTCCCACCTAGGTGGCGTGTGCATGCTTACTGTAATTCATTGATATCACACTTTCCAATTGTGTTAAGATGTTACAAAAAAAACTGGACTTTTATTAAAATGTTAATTAAAACTAATAATATGATATTGCAATTGTATGCAAAATTTTTAGTCTATGGGTTGAAGGGTTGTTGAGTTATCGTACAACACCGTCTTCGAAAGAAAGGAAAAATACATACGTATGTTTGAAATTTTTGTTTCCAATGGACTCAGGTGTGATCGTTGTGCATTCAAAGGTTTATAAGGCAACCAATTTTAAAAATTTTCGCATTGAACTGACGCTAAAATGTCCTTGAATGATATTCCATTAAAGTATACTACATTAGTATATAAAAAAAAACCCGATTTTTTGAAAATTACAATTGGATATAACACCTATAGTTACAACAGCTCTAAGAAATTAATTTATAAAAATAATCTTTCAATCATGCCCACCTATGGGGTAAGACGAGTCCAAATCACTGTTTTATTTGTTTTATTTATTTCTACATCATAAATAAGCTAATATATAAAATATGTTTATAGTATGTACATAGTAACTAATAATTTTGTTATGCAATATATTATGTACCTATGTATTTTTACATTTTCAGAGTAGCTTTGTAAGTGCTATAAGGTATTTTTTAAATTATTTACTAAAAGGAAATATGTTGGCATAAAATTGTATGTTTTTGAACGTTAAGTACCTGTCTTGCCCCATTCATAAATCTATATTCAAATTTAAGTAGATACGTAAATGTATTTTGTCGCCAAACCGTAAATTGCAGAAGTTACAACGATCATATTTATTTTTTATGTGGCCTATTCTGGAAGTCGAACAAAATCGATCAATAAAGACACTAATTTTCTTAACTTTGAAAATTTCCCTTCGCTAGCTGGGTTGAAAAGGCTCAATTTTGAAAGACTTTAATAAGCAGTTAAAAGTATTTCACTTACTTAATAAATTGTTAATTGTATTAAATTTTTAGTAAAATACTTCTTGATAAATATAATGTAAAACAAAATATATGCAAAGCAAAGCATTTTTCACATTAAACATTTAAAGTTGCACATTATTGAATTTTGAAAAGTGCCGGGTGTCGAAAACCACAGCGTTTTACAAGAATTGAAAGCATCGCCGGCATGTCATTACACATTTTCGTTTTAATTAGTGTCAGTGCACTAATTATACCCACGGCGTCAGTAAAGACTATAGACATGTTTGTATAGGTCTTATCCTCTCACGGGCTGTCTGGCCCAGTCCCGGTAATTGTGTAGGCTAATTAATTATGCAGAGGAAATTTTCAGAAAATAACTCTTCAGCTTTGTTGATTGCCGGCGTCTTCATTGGTGGCTTTTTGTACGATGTGCGATGTGAGCAAATTTCCGCACCACCCACCCGCCGAGAACAAGAAATGAACGAAACATCCCTTCTCTGCAATGTAAGAACATTAATTATAAATTCGGGTGCTGAGATTTTAAGTGCAAATGTATTTTGCCATAGATTATGTAATTGATGATGAACCGAACTAATTTTGCGAGCTTAATTAGACAAGTGTTGGGCCAATACATATTTTATGAAATTGTATCTCGATGACTCTGCACTCGCCAAAAGTAGATAATTGAACATACATATGTACATATTTTCAAAAATACAGTACTAGCAATAAATGTTGTAATAATAACTATGAAGAAATATACGTAATTAATTAGGTTAAACTGTTTTAATTCAAATTAAATACTTCAAAAGTCCTCGCAGTTTAAAAAATCTTGAGCGGTTTAAAGATTTTGATCTTTAAGCATACAAGTGAAACGTGAAATTAGTTCCGCCTCATTCGATCTCCAAAAAAAATGTTTTAACTAATAACTTTAAAACTTGTCATTACAAAAATGAAAATTCTCATTAAGAAAGCGAAATTACTTTCAGTCTGCTGGTCGGAAGACATAAAAAAAGGTTTTTCTGCTTCTCGGATTCCACGTCAGCTCGTGCGATTTCGTCCACATATGTTGTGACTTCTTGCACTCACTCAATCCAAGATAATTAGCTGTCTTCTTGGGTTTCAGTATTCTTTATTTTTGCCGAAATTAATTTGTCACATGACATAAAAAATGTGTTTTTGAATGAGAAGTTTTATCTCATTATAGGTATCAAACACTTTCCGCGGTAAATAATGCAATTAAGAAAAAAAACAAACAAAGAATTCAAACACCTTTGACTTCATTGTAATTTGTATAGTCAACATATTATGAAAATGAACTTGTCAACCAACAATATCAAGTAAATAGAAATATTTATATGTATGTATATATATAAAATTAGTTTAATACTAGGGATTTTTAAACACTTTCGATATTTCTATATAGAAGCTTAAATCTGTTCCTCATAGAAAAACTGATTTGTTTGAGTCTCTCCTCTTCTAAGTATTACTCATCGTCATG
Source organism: Eutolmus rufibarbis (assembly GCA_963920795.1). Taxonomy (NCBI): domain Eukaryota; kingdom Metazoa; phylum Arthropoda; class Insecta; order Diptera; family Asilidae; genus Eutolmus; species Eutolmus rufibarbis. The sequence continues at coordinate 26,256,390 of OY987208.1, read as the reverse complement.
AAATTTTGCCAGTATTTTATAAATATGCATTTGTATACAGAAAAATCTGTTCTATCAAATGAAAAAAATACGGAATTATCAATGAAAAAACCCAAATTGGATTTTCAAGAAATTTAAAAGCCGTAACTTAAGATTAGAAAGGGGAAAATAATACAATTTAACAAAATATGCATTCATATGACTTTACTTCAATGTAATTTAAGCATATGGTATATTGCTTATAGTACATTCATTATAGTCCTTAAAATCAAGATATCCTATTTCTTGTTTCTAGAACATTACTTCGCTGCAACAAACAATTTAACCAAGCTTAGGCTAAACCAGAGCAAGGCTTGAAAGTCAAACTTAAACAGGTTTAATACAAGCATGAGCAGAGCTTAAGCAAGACTTAAGCCAAGCTAGAACCAGGCTTAGACTAGGCTTCTTAAGTTAAGCAAACTTGAAAAATTACAGGGAACCCAATTTGCGATACTGCAAGCTTTGGGTATCTTCAAGATCTTTGATTTCGAATATCCAAACTACATATTTTAAATATTTGATTGATTTTTTTAAATGGATGTAGATACTTTTCACCTAAGGGATTTCTACAAATGCATTAAAAGTAATTGTCATTAATCAATGAGCCAATGTTAGTTAAAAGTGAAAATGGAATTGGCAGGGAACTTGCATATAAATAATTATTTTCAATTTTCTAAAGATTTAAATTCCACTAAAATCAGGAATTAATATCTTTAAGCATTATATTCAAATTTACTGAATCATTCTGTATACTACATCAATTTATAATTTGAGGAGTTTAGCGGCTACTTTGCCTCTTTGATCATTATAATTATAAATAAAACTTGTCGCAAACTTTTGAATTCAGCCATAACAACCTAAAGAAGGTGACTCTAAATATCTAATAGCAGTAATTGGCATCAATTATTCCGTAAAATGCACTAAAGCGAACATATTATGCATAAAACACGTAATGAGACAGATCGTTAGCTACTAAATTTCAATCTTGTGCTTGGGTTAGACCACTCCACTCCTCGAATTGCATACCTAATTAACATGTCCAATTTGTTTCTAATTAATGATTCATCTCGTTAAAATTGCCCGCACATCGTTTCACCAGTTTCGAGGCAATCGCTTGTGGTTTCCTCCCAGTTTAAGTGAAGGGCGAACTAATTGGGACGAATTCTTGAGGACCACGCATCACACCACCTCAATTTGTCTACGCCGTAGAAGTCGTATGTCGCGCTCTCCACGCTCGAACAAGCATTTCGGGAAAATTTATATCCGCGCTCAGTCTGCGTGTAAATAAACGAAGATTCCAGCCGGTCCTTGGAGACGTTTTCCTTGCCATTAGTGACGAAGTAAAATATGTCTAAATTGAGCCCACACACGCTCCATTCAAGCGCGGACCTCGGCATTTTGTGGCTGGCAGAGAGGCGCGGCTAATGTTTAAAGGCAATCGTAAATAAATTTCATGAGCCATGCAAAGTCTCTTTCGGTGCCCCAATGAGCCCCCATTCGAAGTCGGAGCCACTTAAAAAGGATACCAACTCCGGGGCGATGGTGTTTTTTGATCTCAACATTTCGTGTCACATCTTTCAAAATTAATTCGTCATTAATGAGCTAGCACTAAAAAATGCAATTTTGAATTAAATGGATGAGCGAAGACAAATTGCTTGCTTTTATCTCTTTGTGGTATTTGTCCCCTTTAATCAGGACCAACAACTGCGAATTCGTCGACTCAATTTTAAACCATTTCGACATGTTTATAACTCATATACGATGATTGGGACAATCGTAGAGTTATTTTTAAGTATATTAATGGACCGTAGAAAGTCTATAAATATTTAAATTGGTGGCAATGACTGGCACTTTCCACTATTGCTCCATTATCATAAACTCGTCTCCACTCGCTTTTCGCATCGCAAAATATTGAGTTAATTTATAATCGCGAAATAAAGTGTTTATGAAAAATTTAACTAGTAAACATTTATTTTTATTTATGTTTCTTGTGGTTTACGACCATAGCGAAATTAACTGAAATTTAAAGCTTTCTACTTCAAGTCTTTAGGTCAAAGAATTCATTTAAGACATTTTATTTTGACGCTTACATATGTACATATGTTGACAAAATAATATAATTGTTTATTTCATATAACACAAAACCCCATCATTCCATAATTATGCTTTTGAGTGTTGCATGTTTGTTAAAAAACTTTTCTATAAAAAAAAAAAAAAAGAAATGTTTAAGATTGACGTCGGTAAAATTTTATGTTACAAAAATTAAGTTTTATTAAGCAAGTTGAATATTAAAATGTATAAATATTCAAAAATATCATGCCTCCTACCGCAAGAATTATGATCTTTCAGCTACCTTTTCTTTTTTAATATACAAGTTAATTTTTGTTGTCATCCTTCTTAACCTGAGTTTTAAGTGCCTAAAAAATTTGCAATTTATTTTTGAAGCTGAAATTTCCTGCATTATTTTGGTGATGGTGAGTTTAATTGCACGAGTTCAAAAACGGCTTTCTATAGTTTTTTTAAAAATAAAAAAAAGAAGTTTGCCTTATACTGTGTAGTATTTTACAACAATAACAAAAAGCTAAGTAGATTTTTCAGACACCTCCTCCCCTTCTCCATGGATACAAATATAATAAAGTAATTTTAGTGTTTAATTTAATTTAATTTAATTTATTGAGAAATCCGTTTTTTTCGATGGTACAGAGACAATAAGATTAGAATTTGTAAGTGCTAGAATTTAAAAAATCATACAACTTCAATGTTTATACGTAAACTTAGACGAAAAAAATGTGCTTTTAGATAATATTTATGTCTAGGCAAATCTACTAAAGTAAAAGTCTATTCTATTAATCATTCATTCTATCATACAAAACAGATACAATCATCAAACATTAACTTGAACTGTTAAAACCTTTCCACTTCCTACATCTTTTAGAATAAAAATCGAAATCGTTAGGTCATTTCAACAGCATTATTCGATTATAACCTTAATTTTCATAGCCTTCATAACGATTAGGTTTCAAAACCCTTCCCAACAGAATTGGCTCTCACCGAGTTACTTTTATGTTAGTCGGGGAGATGGAACTTAATAAGAAGCTGTTAGATCCCAATAGGACAGCTTCTTCTGGCAATCAGTCATGAATTATAGATTGACTGAGGAGCAAATCATCGTCCGGGTATCAGAGCTTCAGAGTGTATAAATCGTTCAATTTACCTAAATGCATTCATACCTCGGCGGGCGAGTCTTAATAACCTGCATGATGTTCTTGTTATTTATGTGCCACTCATTTATTTATGTGTACATTTTGCAGGGAATCTCTTTTCTCATTTTTCATAGAGGATCTAGCTACCAGTTGGGGTGTATGGAGTCAAGCGGGAGCCCATCAAAAATTCATTTCGCAATCTAAGCGCGCGTGAGGGCTGTTGCATTTTTAAAGACATCACAGCATTTGCTCCGGGGGATGGCTGCGATGTGCTGAATGAAACCAATAGCCGCAGACTTATTCGACCGGGGCTGAAGAGTTTGGTGTGTTGGTTCCAAGGTGTATTTTCGCTTGTACTGGGAATACACGTGCTCCCCACGGTTTGGTTACGACGAGATTTTCCGCACTGCCCTCCCTATGATGTTTTTTCGTATAATGAAAACTTAAAAAGTAACAGCAATGCAACACCTGCAATCGCATCATCAACATTATTAATTTTTGCTTTTCAACATTTTATTTCTTCCACAGAATGTATGAATACTCCTATTTCATTTGAAAATGATATGCTTACAAAACCAGAAATATAATTTACTTTATGAAAAAAATAGTGCGATGTTTAGAACCAAGAGAATAAGCTTCACCAATGCGAAACGAAATTCCATATTTTTTAAACTGCAGTCTAAAAAATGAAATTATTGTGTAAGCTTAAAATAAAATAACGTACAAAATGCGAATAACTCTCAAATTTTTAAATACATGTTCCACCTAACTCCAGTCAGCAGAACTCATTTTAGCTTTCTGAAAATTGGAAATTAAAAATTTCTGCTACTTAGCGAAGTCTGCTAACATTTTTCCTTATTTCCTTAAAAAAAACTTATTTGCTATTCATCAAAATCTAGGCGACACGTATTTTCTACTTTTGAAGGACAAACGTTTCCAAAGGGTAAAATGACCCGCTAAATTTCGCATCTTAATGAAATAGTGGTTAGTTACACACATTTACGCAAATGTTCGAATAGATCCGAATCTCACTTGGAAGTTTGATTTAACCCCTTAGAAACATCTATCCACCAAAAATATAAAAATACATGTTCATATGTATGTAGGTATCCTAACTAAATTTTGATGAGGGATAACATATCAAAAGAAGGATTAAATCTGAGAGGAATAGTTCCGACAGTTTCCTTGTAAGTTCTAAGCATAAAAAAAATTAGATTTTTCTATTTTCTTTATGTTTATTTGTTTTTCTCGAAAAAACACAAGGTTTTTTTCTTTCCAAATTTAGTAAAGACCTCAACGCTGTGGGAAAATAATTGTTTTATTTAAACCGAGTAAAGCATTTTTGATGCTAACAAGAAGACTAATTAATATTCCGCCGAGTGGGGTCTCAAAGTACCGATACATTTCAATTCAATTTAGTTTGCTAATTGTTTGATAATAAAAGAAGAGAACATTTATTTATATTATGCGTAGCTCATATACTAAAAAATCAAAATAAGCTTGCCCGGGGCTTACAAGGGTCACTTTTACTGGCAGTCAGCACTGACTTCAATAGTCAAAACTACTCTCATTGACTAATTTTAATTGCATCCTGCACGCTTAAATTATGTTCCCCTAAACGTAGGATTAAATCTCAAAAAGTTTCTTTATTTCTTTATCGGAATCAGCTAACGAAGTTTTTGAACGAACCAGTCTATAAGTGATCCAGAAAACTCTTTTAAAGTAAATGTACTTTTTTATATATTGGATCAAGCGTTATTCTACGTGGACGAAATATTTAATTTATTATTATAAATAATCACAACGAGAAGTCTTCAATTTTTTATTTACACTGAGGAATGACCAAGATCCAGCTGCAATCATTTACAGGTAGAACTTTCTGCGAATGATTCATTAGATATTGATTCCGATGATTTGCGAAAAGATATTATATCATGTCAATCTTTTTTCAAAAAATTTAACAATGATGTGGTGAAATTTCTCGAATTTATATACATATTTAAATATTTGTCAGCCGTTTGCCCTATCATCACCATAGCATTACGAATTTTGCTAATTATATCAGTTACAGTAGCAAGCGCAGAAAGGTCGTTTTCTAAACTAAAATAGATATTACCTGCGTTGAACTATGAACCAAGAAAGGTTAACAAATTTAACAACAATATCTATAGACTCGAACTAATATAATTCTGTTTATATTTTTCAACGTTTTCGATCTTTTTCGCTTTTCTTTTGGAAAATGTAACAGACATATTATATGTATATACATATATTTACTTTCAAAAGTGTTAATTGACAGCCATTTCGTAAGCATGTTGAATAAAAAATTTAAATAATAACCTCTTTTCTCTGTATATGAAAATAACAGAAAAAAAGGGTGCTTCATAGGTTTCGTGCAGAGGCATTGCCAAGAGTCGGCGTGGCCCTGGTAATACCATTACACTTCGAATTGTTCATAATCTCCTATTTTTACACATTTCATTAGTGTACACATCAAATTGGCATTAATACTAACGAGTCAGCACTGAATCGAAAAAAATCTCGTCAGTAAAAAAGACGCGCCAGGAGGCATTTACACGAATCAGAGTCAGCGCAAGTGCCAATAATACTGACCCGTGTAAACCCCGGGTTAATTTGAAAATTTTATTAATTTTTAAAATAAACCTGACTACTGTAAGATGTAAGAATTGTCATTTACATCAATATCGTTTTATTAATTTTTTTTTCTGACTATTACTCTGATGAAGTTTGATCAGCAAATCAAATAGCAAGCTCCATAAATACAATACGTCAATTGTTTAATATGCAAAATTTTGTTTTTTCAACTACCAATCCTACATAACAATCTGTTGACTTGACCCCTAATTTGTTTTCATTTCAACATTAAATTAAAGTGTAGAATAGATTGAACACTTGAAAGTTTCTCAACTTTTTTCAAGGCGAATTTGTTACGGTGGCGCTCCTCATCGACAAGTCGACAACATCAAGTTTCACCCAACAAAATGTAGTACATGCATCAAAGTAACCAGAAAGATTACGAGAAAATCCCGAAAACCAAGAAGAAATTGCCGGAAAACTAAAAAAGAGCAAAGGAAAGCCGTCGAACCCACCGTCGACACATAATCTACGGCCAACAAGTTTGAAACATAATGCGGGACAATTCCCTGCCACTCGAAGGATTCTCGATTCTCCCTATTTCTGTCTTGCGGGGACTGGTAGCTGCTAAAAGTGCGAGCAAGCGTAAAAAATCAAAAGTCGGCGGGATCTTAAAGAGCCGTGGCTTCTGCAGGGTGGAACTAATATCGGTCCCATAAATTATACACGTGCGGTAACGAGTGACACTCTCACGCGCTTGACTGATCCTCGAAGCGAGCAGGATTTTGGTGATTACCACTAATGATTAATTGGCTTTGCGTTCTTAATTTATGACAGCATTTGGTAAAATTATTCTCCAGATTGTCAATTATGTTTAATTAAGGAACCATTAATGCAATTTTAACCATACCCCATCTATGGACTTACCTTCTCAAATTTTCCAACGCGAGCTTCGCAGGCAAGCACTGAAACTGTGTCCTTCTTTTGATTCTGATTCTGGAGCGTACAACGTAAATTGAGGAGTCTCCATCTTCTGTATTTTGAGCATCCAGCATTGCTTATGATTTTCCACTTTAAGAAAGTATGCTCCGTCCTAAAACTGAAATAACAAAGTTATAGCGTGTATTTATAAAGAATCATTATTATCATTTATGTATTTTTATTGCCTATTTACTGGGATACTTCCCAAGTTCAGCTTATCAATTTCAATTATTATAAAATCCGGCAAGTGCGTGTCGGACTGTGGATAGTGCACCGATGGATCCACGGGGCGGGCGCCCCCCCCAAAAATTTTATATTTTTCTCGTATTAATTAGAATTTTTTTTATTATGAGTTATAGAATCATTAACTTGCATTTTTTCTATAAATATACTCCCCAAAAAATTATTAGAAATAGTTTCTACTAAAACTGTTTATGAGAACCAAGCAGATGAATAAAATACTTTTTAATGTATCCGGGATTTTATTTACGGGCTATGCGCAATGTTTTCTCGTTATCAGCGCTCGATTTATTGAAAAATTGTGATGAAGACATATTTCCAACTATTCACTTTTTTCTCAGAGTGCTCGTCACATTACCATTTTCGAATGCTACTGCGGAAAGGAGTTTCTCGAATTTACGAAGATTAAAAACTTGGCTTCGTAATAGAATGGGAGAAGAAAGGCTAACTGGTTTAGCACTACTGAAAATACATTACAAGATAAAAATTGATCCAGAATCCGTTATTGATAGGTATGCGAAAAAGAAAAAACAGAGGATGGCTTTTGTAATATAAATATCATAGCAATTGTAACTTTTTAAATTGTCTCATGTTTTATAATTGTTTAATGTTGAAAAGTAATTGTGTTTTTTGTTTCATGTTTAATTATTGTGTATTACAGTGTGATAGGTATTCGTACCTAAATAAATGATACTTTGAGTGGTACTGATTAATATTATTAATTTGATTAATTTTTTCAGCTATATATACAATATATATATATGTAAAGAAGGGACACATTGTTAACAATTGTTAACAATTGTTAACAATTTTGGAGGCATGCATATATCTCGCAAATGATACGGTTGATAGAAATATGTTGTATGGAAATACTTCCTCATTTGAAAATACATCTGCAACGCTACCCCACACGGACCATGCGCTCAAAAAAAAAAATAAATAAAATTATTAAGTCCCCTTTACATATTGCTTACTTATTTTAACATAAAATTATGAGTTTGTGAAACAACATACATACATTGAAAGAAAATTTAAATTTTTGTTAAAATTCCTTTCTTGTTTTCGCTAATTAAGGCCAAAACTGTAAATACATACTATAAACACCTAAAAATACCTATGATTTTAACCATAAAGAGTTTCCTCTAAGAATTTAGTTTATGCTGGTTTTAATTCGAACTTAGAACCCTCTCTTTTGTTTAATACAGTCATTGGAAGTTTATTAGGTGACCAGTCATATAAAAGTTTAAAATTGTATAATAATAACGATCATGTTACACTTGTTAGAAGTGAGCTATTATAAATTAATAAATGAAAAACTCTTGTTGCTCCTAAGCAGAAGACTTATTATTTTTGCAGATGGAGCTCGCTTGAAAAAACCAAGTTAGTGTTTCGGCTATGACCTGGCGTCCCTGCCACAGACACTCGAAAGGACCATCCGCAAAAACAATAATTCTTCTTAGAAGCAACAAGAGTTTTTCATTTATTAATATAGTAATAACTCCCACTTTTTTGTGTATATAACTTACTACTTCAGTCCCATTTTTACCGACTTGTAAAAGGTCACCTTAGTATTTTGAATTTGTATATTTTCTAAATATGTATACATGTGTAACTTCAAGGATGAGCCGGTTTTAATGAGCAATTGTATTGAAATTAAGAAACAAGGGTCCGTCGTAGAAGAAGTCGTTTGTGAAATAAAAATGATTAATATTGTGATTACGTGGGGGTTTCTGGGGTCACTGATTCTGAATGTGGAACCAAATTTTTAGAAGTGAAAAAGGCGGATCCGAGCCACTATATACTAAATTTTGGGGTGATTTGTATGACATTTACTCCTATATGTATGTATTTATTTGAAATTTAATAAAAAATAGTATGAGAAAAATTTTGAGATCAATAATCTCAAATCTGGTATCGAATTTCAAAATACGAAATGGCGGATCCAAAATTACATTATTTAGTACGCGATGAATTTTAGTTTAGACGGGTCAAATGTGCCCCAGACCCGGCGCAAAAAACCTATCTCAGAGAATTATCAGTGGGTATTAAAATTCTAAATAGTGTTTATATTCGATATCCGTGGCTAATGTGTTAATATTGATATGTTTTTTTATTCGGCCTGTGTAATATTGCTATGTTTTTTATTGTTTTCTATGTGTATTTATTCCTTTTTTTGGTAAAAGTAGAAAGCTTCCACAGTTTTAGTTTCCCATTGTTTAATAAACACGAGCTCTCCATAAAGCAGAAAATATAACGTAAACGTACCGACAACATTTATAAGAGGTTTTTGAATGAAAGTTATGTTTTTCCCTTTGAAGACAAGAAATAGTGAATAGTCAAACAAACTGAGGAAGAAGAATAAGAAGAATGATTATATGTATTATAACTGATGAAAACAAATAAAGTAAATCCTCACACTGGTCAATTTAAACGGCTATAGTACATTTAATAAGTGTTAATGAAACACTGACTATAGGTCTATTTTTGAACGTCTATCAGTTGGCCTAGATACTAAGATGTTTCTGAGCACCCCACATGTTCGATAAAGGAAATCAATAGTAGATTAATTACAAATAAAAGGAATTTTTAAAAATTTTTCGTTCGTTTTTCTATCTTCTACCATTTCTTCAATTTCTATTTTTACACTTTTTGGCTGATTTTGATAATGAAGTCTCTTAACAGTGGTTTTTAAACTCGATAATCTAAAACTACGGTAGACTTTTCTATTTTGGCGAAAAACAATTAACACAAAAACAAAAATTCGCCAAAAAGCAATATTAGGTACCACGTTAGCCACTGATATCGAATATAAAAACTATTTTGAATTTCAAAACTCATTATACCACCGATAATCTGAGATACTTCTCTTTTCCGCCGGACCCGTCTTCAGATGCCCAATTTTGTGATAATCCCTAATAAATGCCATGTTAAGGAATTCTAGATTTCAAAATATAAAACTATTTCATACTTTTCAGAACTTGTGAATTTTTTAATCGGATTGTATTACAAAATAATAATATTAAAAAAAAATATTATTATTATACACATAGTAATAGCTTACAACTTTACTAGTCAGATAGTAGATATTACCAATTACAACTTCAGAGTCCAAATTAAAAATTTCCTTTTAATGGGCTTTAAGAGGATTACCCATCTATTTGAATATTTTTAAACAAAAATCGATGTTTTTATAAATTTTGTTAGTATATACTTTCAAATAGTTTGTAGAAATTTATTAAAAATAAATTGTCATTGGTCTCATAAGCTATTAAAGGTCATTGCGTATGGCTTGCGTCGGGTTAATTAATAATTAATAAAATTAATTTTGTTTTATTTTTATTTTGTTTTATTCTATAATAGATAAGTTATCATGGCGCCCATCAAGGAGTTTTAATTTTTGGGTTTACAATCTATAAAATTTAATAGTTTTAAATATATAATACATACATTACATACTTTCGATGGAAGAGTTTCTCAGAAAACTTTACTTCACTACTCTCACTACTCTCTTATTTATAATCTGTGCCATCTATTAGCAACATTTTTCCCTCATCCAGCACTCGTTACGAATAATTTTGCGGACTTGAAATAATAATAAAATTTCTTCCATCGCCATTGTTTTCTTTTCATCCCGCAAAGTCCCTGAGTAATCATAGGAAATTAGATCAAAATCGCAAAGAAGCAAAGACGGTGCAATTACTCCTTTTGAAGGCGTCAGCAGAGCTTCTTTTACGGGTAAATTGCAGAAAGCAATTTGGGACCCCTCTGCCCGCAATGGCCCTCATTGTTCCCCTCCTCCCCCCCACCAGCAGCCAGCCTTCACCGCGGAAACACGTCGTAGTGATTTTATCTTAATTCAGCATCATCGTCTGCGCCCCGGGGGCCCTCTGTACACTCTCAAACGGTAATAATTATCATTAGAGAAGCTTCTCCCATGAAAATTTTCCGGTAGAGGGAGGAGGGGTTAAAATTACAAAAAATTGAGAACAACTCTCATGTGGGGGGAGGGCGCCGGAAAATCGCTGGGTAAATACTCGACGGCTAGAAAGTTGCTGCCGGAGGGGGTGGTTGGACCTCCGCCCGCCCTCCAAAACGATCACTTTGTGTAAACAACAGTTTTCGTCAAGCACAAACTCAAACCATTTATGAGAATTCACCATTTATCCTCCATTTATTCTGGCCCAAACATAAGATCCCGCTGCGGCGGTGCGTGAGTGCGACAGGGACAAACTATAAAATTAAGAGCCTTGCAAATGTACTGCGAAATAACAACTTTGGTAGAAAATTTGATGTTAAAAAGGGGAGGGGGTAGTGGGGGAAATCTGAGCGAGGTGGAGGAGGTACCGCCACCTAGGTTAAGCATCAGCTCAGCTTCCTGCTGCTGTACCCCATACACATACACACACACGCACACGACCCTAACGGAATCTTCGTCTGAAACGTGATATCCTTAAATGCTGGCAATCACCCCAACCACACCGCCCCCTATGTACCGGGGTCTTCTTAAGGTGGGTACCGCTACAAGACACCGTCGCCATTATCCCCGTTATATCCTTGACAAATTGGTTTCCCCTCGTTCCGATTGGTTGCGCACGGAGGCGGGTCTTACTCCTTGATTTTCATCCCCCACCAGAACGAAAAAAGTTCACCGGTCTCGATCATGCGTGATCAACGGTATCATCTTGAAACCGTACAGCCGACGAGAAGGGTAGCTTTTACCCCTCCGTATGTACCGTAAACGTCTGTATATACAGCAGAATGACAGGCATTTACGGCAATTAACACTTTTACTGTTTGTTTTCCCCGCTTTAAGGCACTCATGTACACCAGAAACTGCGGTTAATTTTATTCAGGACGCGTCCCCTACCCTCTCTCTGTTTCTCCCCCCACCCCAAAAACTCCCTTGACGTTTGCGAATTTTTGACGTGTTTTAACACCTTTAATGGGGTGACAAGACGAGGTGAAAATTTATTTTGCAGCAATTATTCGAAAATACGCTCTGGGGAGCGATATTGTCTTAGCTAATTGGTATTTGGATGAAAATGAACAGCTTCGCTGCGAGTGGAAGTCTAATTCGTTATGACCTGTCGGTTCTTAAGCCCGAGAGTGTGGCTGCGAACGTAACGAGGTGGCAATATTCAAGCTCACCGTAAATTTTTTATATCCAGCACGGCCTGCACCAAGTAAATGCCTCCAGCACCATAATGGGGTTTCTGATTTATTGCAGGTGACAGCCACGATAAGCTCTATTAGATTCTGCGCTCCGAAAACTGTCCATTGTGCTTCCTACCCCTAGGTCGGATGTGGAAAAACCACTGTTTCAAACTCATTAAAATTTCCGAAGGACTTTGCACTTTTCTATTTTCCTATTTTCCTTATTAAAATGGTAAGTTAAATAATTATAAATATGTAGATATAGAATTAAGTCAACAAATATATTCTAGAAAACTATATAAAATGACGATCGCCATATTAGATCAATAATATAAAAAACTCTTTTTTCTAAAGCATACTTTAATAATTTTGGAATTTTCCGTAACTAAGTAACCTACTTACAATATAACATCCTCAGATTTAACTAGATGTTTCAGATCAGCGTGAAAAACAAACTAATTTGTATAGTACAAAATTTATGTCTATACCAAATACTTAGATAATGAATTTAAAATCAATGGACTTAAAAGTCTCCAGTTATTAATTTTTATGAGATTTCAATACAAATTTATACATATTAAGAATGACCGCCATTTTAAATTCTCAGATTCGGAAACCGCATATTTTTTTAAGACCTAAGACATAGCTTTTGTGAATTATAAAAGAAATATTTTCGTTAGAATGTCTTCAAGCTCTAGAAGTGTAATATTCAAAATAGTGATAAAAAGTAAAACAGAAATAATATCTACAAATCTATTAAAAACTCGTTTGGAAGAACTTCAAGCTTAATTTCAAATTAAAAGTATGATTCACGAAGAAGGTTTAGGTATGTATTATTTTATGAGTATTTTGTGTACATTGGCCGAACTATGATGACATTTGTCGATTAAGTCGGAAAAAATCTTGCCTCTCGAAAGCAAACATGTTTTATTTTCCGGACTTTACAAATATCGCCCGCGAACAACTCTCTTATGTCTCTTCTGCCTATATGTGTGTTTGTTGGTCTTTAACGCTGAAACTACTGAACCGATTTTGCTGAAATTTGTGCATAGAGCTAACCAATGGGCGGAGAACAACATAGCGTACCTCTTATCCCGGGAAAATTTCCATAAAAACTTACATCCCCTATTTTTTACGCCCTTTAGAGATAAATTTAAAAAAAATCATCAAATACCACTTTCTCTTTCTTAATTTCTAACTTAAAGGCCAAAATACTAATTTTCATGGTTTTATCTTGAAAAATGAAGTATTTTCATACAAACTTACATTCCCTATTTTACCCTCTACCTTAGAGGGAAAATTCCATAAAATCTTTTCTTAATGAGTTGTTATGTCACGAAGGAAACCTACTGTCAAAATTTCATGTAATAATCAGTCTGTCAGGACAGGTCCTTTTATATGTATGGACATGTAGCTATAAAAAAATTCAGCTTTGGGCAACTATAAGCATAATCATAGTTGACAGAGTGAATGAGTTAGTAATTTAAATATATTGTTGTAATACAAATAAAATATAGGATGGATATAGAAACAAAGGTGGCGATTTCCACTGTTTTCATAATTTAATGGTATGTATGTATATCGCTTATATTATATTTTTGTCTTACCCCTTAAAGAATTGTCTTAAAACATTGACTAAATAGCTTAACTTTTAAAGATATCTCAAGAGCAAATTCGGTTTATGTCAGTATATATTTATCTAATTTCAATTTTTTCTAATTTCCACTTTAATATTTTCAACTACTCTTAGAACATACAATTTAAATTTCAACTATTAATAGGTTAAAACTGAAAATATTAATTAACCATTTGGAACTCAATAATAATGCAATAACTTTTTATGTTGATGTTAAAAATACCTAATTGAAAATGCAAAAGCATGTTTTTACTAAAAGTTTTAGTTTAAAAGATTTTTTTAATGAAAAATAAATTATTATATATAACAATTAATGATTTCTTATTCTTTCTGAGTTCCATTAAATTAACAAAGTTGAGCAATAGAGTTAATATTTTAAGACAATTAATTTCTTAATATATTGTACAACTAACTTTTTAGGGGGTACGACTTTTGAGCCATCCTAATGTATATGAGGCTATCAGCGCAGAAGTGGTGTAACCCCAGACTACTTCTTAGGAGATAATGAGGAATTAAAATGTGGTTAAATTGTTTTTGAATTGCATTTATTTTGTGAACATTATTTCAATTGTTTTGCCATCTATTGATAATTCTAAAAGGTGGCTTACGCCACTATTGTATTGAAAGATCATAATTTAACGAATTTATTTTACACAAAAACCCTACCCAACAAAAATTGTGGGTTACACCACTTCTGCGCTGATAGCCTCATATAGGTATAGGATATCAAAATCGAATTATAAAAATATAATATATGTGTTATATTAACAATCCGGATCAATTAATCAATTAATTTAATAAAAACACTATAGAAAATAAAAACTGCAGTCCTATTATTTTAATTTAAGCTTTAAGTGATTGCGAGAACATATATTAAATATATTTCTAGTTCTTCTAATAGAAATTGCAACTATCGGACGACTCAGTATCACTTTAAAGGCCTTGAGTGAATTTTATATCGAATTATTTTTACGCCCCAAAATATTAGCGACCTAACATTACTACAAAATGGCAGCATATGGTGTCACAGTATTTAATGAGTATCCAGTGATTGAGAAAACAGAAAAATTTAGAAACGATATTCAATTCCTATTTTACAACTTTAAAAATTTGTTATTTGTGTGCTTATTTTTTTTTAAAGACGAAGATATTATTTTTATAAAAAGTTTCATTGAGCTCACTGATGCACAAGGACACATGAATCACCTGGATGTAGAAGCGGCGCTATTAGCGCCGCACGAACGATTTGGGAGAGATCAAAAAGAGTCCCGACTGGCTCCATATGAAACCTCCAAATTAATTAAACGAAAATGTCTCCCCCGTATTTAATTAGTCGCAAACAAATTGTTTTCCAGCTTTATGTCATTAAGTAGAAGCACTTAGCAACTGTCCGTGTGCGAGGCCGTCGGGGGTGAAGAAGGAGGGGGAAGGGAGGGAAAGGGGGAAGGATACGGTCTTCTGGTTACGTCGAACCTGACCGAACCAGGCAATGCTTTTAGCTGAAAGCGAAGCAAAGCGCCCTGCATGGCTCGAGTGCGGTTACGGAAGAACAAGATGAAGACACACCGAGCCACCCCCGCCCGCGAGGCAGTGATAAGGATACAAAATGAAATTTCATGTAGGGACCGTAATTGAAGCTTAAGAACTGAAGAAGAAGAATAATGTACTCATTCGGATACATAGAGAAATCTGAAAACGATGGGCGAGCTAAAAATAGAGCACCGGAGTCAGAGAGACGAAGCAGAGCCACTTGTGCAGGAGAAGATAACGCACAGAGGACCATTTAGCCCCCGGTGACAGGGGAAGCAAATTAAATCATTAGCCACATGAAGGCGGAGTGTAGCTCACCGGAATTGCGCTTGTAGTTGAAAGGAGAAAATATATCCGTTATGTAGGCTATTACTACCACACACAAAAAGAGGCGGTTACTGTGAAAATTTTCGATCCAATCCCCCGCCGAGGAGAACGCAAATGAGGGAAAACCGCCGAGCCGCCTGGCTTCTGATACTGGATGCTTCCTCTGGTGGTGTATCTTTGTTCTGCGTTTTCCGATCTCGACGGGTCTATCAATGGTCGGCGGGGTTGAAAGAGGGTTGATGTTTCAACCCTGATACCGAACAATCAATGAACAGCGACAGTCAGTTGTCGTGCTGAATTCGTCTAAGCAGGTTCTGTACAATTTTTTTCTCATACTAAAAAATTCTACTGTTTTTGTGAGGTGCGAGTGTTTTATTTTCTTATTATTGTTTGTATCGAAAGACCGCCGGATTTTGGTGATAGTGTCGCGGAATAAGAATATAAGCGTTTCTGAAATAGAGTGACAGGTTACTAAGTGGGTTTTGTTTTCTTTGTTGTTGAAATCGTGGCTATGAAACATTAGACCAACCTTTGTGAACTATCCACGGTAACATGGTAATGATGCAATCAGTCAATTCGGATATGCACCCAGGCCAGCTAAGTCCCAACTCAAGTCCTAGTTCCCCGAAGTCGAACACCTCTCCAGACTGTTCGGTTAATTTTAAGAAGATTGAAAGTATGCAACACCTGAAATTTGATGGTATGTTGATGTCGACTCGTTATCAATCCGATGAGAGTGGAAGTGAGAAACGACTTGTCTACTCTTCGAAGGACCCTGTAGAACAGGAAATCAACGGAAAATTTGCGATTGAGCGACTGAAGCAGCTAACCGATCATAGTATCAACAGATTAAGTCCATCTGATGAAACCGACACGACAACCTCGAGCAAATTCTCATTAGAGCACAAGTATAACAACAACAACACGACAACAAGCCCCAACAGCATGGGATTATCACCTCACAGGAAGTTGATGGAGGCCGAAATCAATTCACGCAATTTGAGTCGACACGGCTCGGGACATCATCAATTTCCGTTGAAACAATCTCAGCCGAATCACCCTCATCAGCAGACCCCACAACAACAGCAGACCCAGCCGTCCCCCCGTCAATCCTCGCCGCCAACACAACCGCAACATCAAGTTCAACAAATCCATCCCTCGTCCACAAATGGTGGTGGTGGTGGCGGCGGGGGCGGAGGCGGCACAAACGAAATTGATATCGAAAGGATAAAGCTGGCCACGGCGGCGGCAGCGGCTGCCAGGACAATGACAAATGGCAGGGATCTCAGCGATTACGGGTTCCGAATACAGTTAGGCGGGCTCCCCATGTCAAACTACGCCCGCAGCGACACCAGCGAGGAGCTCATTGTTGACGGAAACGAGGATAGCACTTCGCAGGACACACCGCCGGTAAGCGGCCGTTATTCTAGGCCAATGGAATCATGTTTACAGTTATGACCCTACCTTTTGTGATGTGTGTGTCTACTTGTTCCATTCTTTTATTACAGTAACAATGATTGCAGTTTAGGAAACAAAACGTCAATTTTTCTAATAACAGTTATTAAAACTGTTTATCAATTTAATATGGCGACTATACCGTTGGAAAAATGTGGGTTTTAGTATACACTAGTGCAATTAAATCTCGACACTTTTAGGTTTTTTGCTTAAATTTCGCATGTATTGACAATTTTCACATTACGCTCTACCCAGGTGACCAATCGAAGAGTTTCGAGGTATTAGGGGCCATTTTAATCATGATTCCCACGAATAATTACACTTATGATTAAAATCACTTTTTTTTACAAATCCGACGGTTCATGGGCCCGCGAATCTAATTTTAAACTCGTTTTTAATTAAAACGTCTTGAAAGTCTGTTAAAATCGAGTGAATAATTTTCATACAAATCTATAACATATCAAAATAATTGACTTTAAATTTTGGATTTTTCTACTTTTATGGTAATATTGTTTTCAATGAGGCAACAATAGAGTCGACTCTATCTTCTTTTTATGACAATTTAAATTTTCTAAAAAAAAACGTTCAGTTTCGATGCGTTCAGTTCAGGTAGATGTGAACCATTAAATGCAATCAAGTAGCAATTAAAACGTAACAATTGCACCCAGTCGTATATTAAGAAAACGACATAATTGTATTTTTTAAATTTAAATATCTTCCGTTTTATAGAGATAGGAATCTTTGTGTAATTATCTATGTAAATCGTTCTGTCCGCTAGCTCCTTACTTCATAATATTCGTCATCTCTTACATCAATTAAATCACTATTCGTATTTAAAGCAAAAACATCAATTTTCAAAAGTACGCTTACTCATTGAATTTTTCACATGAAATGTCAAAAAATACATCTAAGTGAGGGTTATGTGACCAATTTTGGCGACCTAGGTAAAACGACCACTTAAGCCCTAATCTACACTTAACTTATAACTTAAAACCGAAAAATGACTAAGTGACTTAAGTGGCGATCAAAACTTAAGCTCGCACTGTGAAATCGAGCATTAGTAACTTTATCAAGATCTTCTCAAAACACAATGCCTAACTAAAACAATGATGAGACTATTTGTAAATAACATCAAGCCCTTCCTCGAGTAGTCAATGCAACGAACCCTGTGATTAGTTGATTAAAATCACACAACTTTTTGTGTTGCTAATAGAAACATAAATGTCAACCCGAAAACTGGCAGGTGTTGGTAATTTATAGGTTTAGTTATAGTTTAGTTTTACTAAAAAATTCAAAATATGTATTATATCTATTTTGATATTTGATAGTGGAAATGTGTAAAGTCGAAACTACATACATATTAAAATAAAAACATTACGGTATCAACGTAGCACAGCAAAATATAAGTTTTTATTAAAGTGTTCAAAATTAATTCCAGACTTTTGCAGATAATGATAATTATAGATTACATTTATGACCCGAACTCGAGATTAAAAAATCTTGTAAGTATAGGTACTAAAATATAGAAAGATAAAACAAGGCCAATTAAGGGCTAAATTGGATTTATCACTACTACTAAGGTAGTTATGTAATTAGGTGTACACATGACGGATAAGAATTAATTTTGACTGCGCCAGACGCTC
Source organism: Eutolmus rufibarbis (assembly GCA_963920795.1). NCBI lineage: Eukaryota > Metazoa > Arthropoda > Insecta > Diptera > Asilidae > Eutolmus > Eutolmus rufibarbis. The sequence goes on along the minus strand of OY987208.1, from coordinate 26,237,608 downwards.
CCGCCGAGCCCGTTGACAGTCAACTCAATATCTGAACCAAAGTTTCTTTATCTTAATTCCTGTTAACTTTTTCTGTATAAAGGTCGAAATCTAAACCAATATTTTAAATTGAGGTTATATTTCTGAGTTACTAGCTTTCTCGCATCTCTCTATATTTTCACTTAAATATGATACTTCTCAAATCTCCTATTTCTTTAAAGGTGAGGGCGTATAAATGATAATAACCTTTAACTGAACTTCCAAAAGACCCCATCGTGAAAGTTTCATCAACATCGGTGAAATCGTCCGTCTACTTTAATGTAACAATTTAAATTTAATGTAATTAAAATCTTTTATTTAGCTCACTTTGTTGTCCTGCAAGTTACTTTTGAACCATTTCCCGTTATCGGAATAGGCTGAAATTTTGCACACGTGTATAAGTCACGTGACAATGCAATATAGTATAATGTAAAATCTTTCTAAAACCAATATGGTGGACTCCTATAAGATGGCGGAGTACGAAACACAATATGGCGGACGCCCCGTTTTAAATAAAAGCTTTTCTTCAAAAATATTACTGTTTTTCCATTTACTTGTTACAATAATAATTTAATAAATGAGAACAAATTATAAATTAATTTTATTTAAAAAATGAAAACAAATTTTTAGATTAGTATTAATATTCGAAATCAGCGACCATGAAAACTCCCAATGCTATAATGCCATAAGTTTGGTAGACTCTATTTATTATATATAATATAATATATACATATGTAATTTAAAATGCTTACAAAAAATCGTCCAAGGTGCCCTTTTCCGATGTTGTTCCTTTTGTGATAAGTTATTGCCTATCATGAAATCATCCCCTAAAGTTAGCACTCTTGTCAAATGATTTTCGTATTTTATGCATTTCTATGGGTAATTTTTATACCGCTCTAATTATAAAATATTCTTCACTAACGAATCCTGGGGGAATTTGCGGTCACGATAAAAATTATCGACTGAACGGTTGAGGCGAAAATTTGGAAAAAATTCAATTTTCAAATCGGAGAGATCACGTTTCCATTTAAACAAGTCCCATTTTTCTGGTACACGAATAATTTCAAGGAAGGACAAATTGAGATTTGTTTGAAACAAATAGACCTTTTAATTTTAAACACGACTTTATCACTAGGTTTACGGAAGAGTCATCGTGGCCACCTTCAATTTATTTTAAATTTATTCTATCTAAGGAACCTCACACCGTACTGTATGAAAATATTCCGATTAGATAAATGTATATAAAGAAATTATTTGGAGAGAATTAACATACATAAGTGATCCCTTATTTAATCTAGTGTTATTGAAATGCATATGACCTGTTTAGTTTAAAATGGTATTTTTAGGGTTCCGTATCTCATAATGGAAAAACGGAACCCTCATAGGATCTCTTTGTTGTCCGTCTACCTATCCGTGCGTCAAGGCCCTTTTCTTAGAAATAGCTTGAGGTATCAAGTTGAAATTAATATCGAATTCTGACACTGCTTGTTTCTAGTTTAATACAATAAAAAGATACGACCTTTCAAAGTGTAATTTTATACTAAAAGTCCCACTCACTGGCTGATTATCAAGACTTGTAGGGTACATCCTGATGACCTACAATCTTGAAATTCTAAGAAAAACCTTTTGGCACAAGTGAAGGAATAAATCCGAACATCACTAATTTTTCATGTTCAAATTGATTATTACGTGACAAACTTAATTTTTTTTCTAGGTTTCAAATTTAATTGACAATATAAAATAATTACTTACTAAGTTTTCATGCTGGTTATAGCCTGTTTATAAAATTTTTATTCCGAATCGAAATGAACCTGTAAAAGTTTCACTTCCCTATAAACGCAGTTAATACTATTTCACGATTAATAGCCCTAGTTCACGAAAAATTACTATAGTAGCTTTTACTTGTCTGCATGACTTTAGTCTTTAATATGAACAATATTCAGAGACGCAGGTGCAAAGGCTTAGGCCTACCAAGAAGCAAATTAAACTTCTAAAGCACGATCATGCTTCCTATCAGGGTACAATTAACTTTGAAATCCCGAAAATTGAAATGGAAGATAGAACAATTGAATATATAAAATGAAATTGAAAATCGATTTGTAGAATGAAAATAAAGCTTTTTGCTCTTACTTCCGCTATAAGATGCCTTATTACTGAAAGAAATGTGATAACTAGAATCAAACCCAGTCGCAAAAAGACAATGAACAAAATATTAATCATTCACTTTAGGAAGCATTCAAACATCCATTTTTGATTTACCACAGACTTTAATATCTTAAATAAGCGCAACGTGCTATCCGCGATAATATAATTTATCTTTGATCGTAATGAGCAATAATATTGAAAAACAAAGCTGTGTTTTCCAAATTTAATGTTTTAGAAACGCTTGCTTAAAAATATATGTATATTGAAAATCTAAAAACAAGTTTTTAACTTCAGATCAATTACTCAAAAGTCGATAACTGACTTTTAACAAGCCGATCACACAATTAAAACTTCCTTTTTAGACCGGTTCAAATGTTTTAACAGACAAAAACTACTGACATAGGGAAAAAAGAATTTTGTACAAAAGAAAAGAAATTTCTCTTTTAAGAATAATTTGTTTTTAAGTATTTGCTTTCTTGAATGAAGTAATCAATTTATGTATATTTTGAGGATTATTTCTATTATTTCAAAAAAAGATTCCACTGGAGGCTTCTTTTAATTAAATTTTTATTAAACTAGTTGAGAAGCCCGGTTTCACCCCGGGTATCAGAAGTACTATATTTACAATAGTTAAACACTTATGAAATGTTCAGCCTTTTCTGTTATACTATAGATTCGTTTAAACAAGGTAAGCCCGTTCTGAATGACTCATGCCGAAATCTGTTGGTGAATTACAGAATTATTGTTGTTAGCGACATCTATTAGTGCGTAACAGAAACGACAATTTTGAAAATTACTGTTTTAGCCATATCGATAATAATATCTACTTTAAAACAATATTTCATGTACAGACACCGCCCTGTTACAATTTTATTATACATAATATATAGCTAGCAGACTTTTTCGTTCACTAAGTAAATAATACATATTACGAAAAGTATTAGGTATGACCCAAATCTAATCCACAAATTTAAATTTATATTCAATTTGTAGAAAGAAGCAAAATTTGTAACAACTAAAATAACGCACCAAAATTTGTAGTTAAAATAGAGACATTTTAATAGCATGCATGTACATTGTACATATATGCAAATTTGGACTCAAAACTAATTATCAGTATCCAATATAAGCACATTGTATATGGGGTTTAAAAGATGCATTAAATTCAACATTGAAAAAAAAGAGTCCTTATTTGTATAAAATTAAATTATGTTTCTTGTTTTTTAAACAAAATTTGTCTTTTATATTGATCCACATGAAAGTCGTCTAAAAATAACCATATTCTTCTATTCATTATTGCTGCCACTCACAACGATTTTTTTATATGCCATTCTATTTCTGATAGAAAATTTAAGCTTTCGTGTTTAATTCTGCATTAAATGGCGACTATTTTTAAATCAACTTTTTAGTGTTTATTTTAATCTGTAATTGTTGTAGCCAGATTCATATAAAAAAATTCTAACAGGGATTTCCGCGCCAACCAAGAGTCTCTGTACTTCTATCCACGTAAAAATCCATAATCCGCCGGATACTTGCAAGCAATACAAAGCTAAATAAGACTACTTTAAATTACTTTAATCTAATGCCCTTCGAGACCTATTGAAAATTACCATTGCTGAACTGAATCAAGAATCTGCTTAATAAAACTGGTTTAAATAGGATTTGTATGCTTTTAACATAAAATACGTACATATGTACTTCTTAGCGCCAGCCAGTAGCAGACAAATATTTTACTCTAAAGAAAGTGGAAAGCAATTTTGAATAAATAAATGGTTTTAGGATTTTTATTAAGGAGAAATTAGTCAACAATGCTTTACCTTCCAGAACTAACTAAAAAGAACGTTTGCACTAAAATATAATTTTAAATTTTATTTATAAAAATCGTTTGAGCCGTTGAGCGCCACAAAAAGTCTATAGACATGATACATAATTTAAAAGTCTCAAAAAACTTTAAATTTCAATGTGAAGTTGAACATCAGTATTTAAATTCTAAATTTTAGCGTTGCTTATATATGATTTAAAAAGCAGCAACCAGGAGAAATATGTAATTTTCAATAGGTTTAAATTTAATTGAAAACGATTAAGAAACACGGAGGCTATCGCATAAGTCTAGATACGCGACACTTGAATACTTGAAATTTGCAAATCGCATCATTTTAAATAGGTACATTGGAGTTCAACGATATTCCAATTAAATAAAAATTTGTCCAGTTAAGCAAAGCCAAAACCCAATTTAACAGACATTATTGACATTTTGATAAATAAATTAAACTGCAACTGAAAAGCTTATTTTACTATATTTAAACTATTCTGCAAAGTAAAGAAATTTTACTCGAAATAAATAAAACGTAGATTTTTTTTAAATAAAACATTTTTGCAATTAAATTAAACTTCATTTCTGCTTTTTAGAACTAATGTAAGTTTTTTCCGGTTTTTTAAAAAGTTAGTTTAAGTTACTTGAAAATAACGTCTAGTTGATTTGAATAAGTTGAAATCGATTAGGAAAAGTATCTGTTTGATTGGGAAGAAAATTTCTGATGATGGTTTTAATTGTCGGTTTTTTTTTTTTAGATTTAGAGAGTACTCATAGAAACAAAACTATAACGAATACCAAAAAAAAACAAAACGCGCATAAATCACTAGTCATTTTTGTTAAATGTAAATTATATATTCAATAGTTTACGACGGTTTATTGTTGATTTTAAAGCATAAATCGATTTAATCTAGTTTTTGGATCAATTATTTATATCTTTAAATAATATTATGTATATGCTTACTTTAAAGTAAGATGAATCTTTACAATATTATTCCTAATTGATAAAAATCTACTTAAAAGGTATATTTACCTTATTTCAGGTGTGTCCAGTTGATTTAACGCGACCTGTAACAAGTACCTCGACTGAAAAAGAAACGTCCAAAAAGTTAGCCTTCTCCGTCGAAAATATTTTAGACCCCAACAAATTCACCGGCAAGAAGGAGTCCTCGCACCACTTCTCATCGCGGCAGTGGAGCTGTAGCAGCGGCTACGACCGGGAAGACACCAGGGAAAGGCTGGAGGACGAGCAGAGCGAATCAACGTCCGGTGAGTCCCATTCACTTCTTTTCAGCCCTTCCAAATAAGAAAACGAAAAATGCCCACGGTCAGCGGTTATGAATTGTCCACTGGAAAAAAAAATGCACATTAGGCAGAAACGATTCTGCACTTAATGCAATTCGCAAATTCCATACCTGAACCCGGCGACCCGGCCACGGCCCGGTCGTTCTTAATTTCCCAGAGCTGCCAGCCATGAATCCTATTTCAGTCTGAATTCAGATTGCAGCGGGGGTCGTGAGGGCGGCTCTTCTTTCTGCATTGAATCAAGTGCGATGGAAGTTCGATTCGGTGGAACCATTTTCCATTAATTTTCCTAAATGGTACGGAGCATTTGGTTTGTTTGACAGCCGTACGATATCCAACATTTTTTCCTTTTTTACATTCTGTTTTCCTTTGACGCTGGGCAAAATTTCAATTTGAATCGTCTCTTTCCTTTTTTACCAATCCGCCCCTTTGTTTTGCACTCCTCAAGTGGGCAGGTTTGATTGATGTTTTAATTAAATTTGTTCACGATAACAAAGGATCCCTCAAATTTTATTGGAAAATTTTTTGAAAACCGATAATCTCAAAATTTAAGGCATGTTTATGGCGGAAGGTATTCGCTCCTTTATTTGAATTTATTAAGCCAGGCGGAAGTATTATTTAAATTTGTTGCTAAAAATCATAAATTGTTAATTTGGTCAATTATATTATCAGTAATTCACATCAATACCATTTTCTTGTATTTTATATAATACTCTTTTTCTCATCCGGAATTTTGAATAAATAATTTTATGTTTACGGTTTACTGTTGATTAAATCCACCATTTTGAATTCTTGAACTAACGCAAAATTTAAATGCCACTGTATGATACGTTACATATATGAACGTCTATTTCAAATCATTTCAACTTTTTCCATTCATTTCACCTTACATCTGTAAATTAAAAAAATTAAACTTAGTTTATCTCATTATTTTCAAAGGGCTATTACGGAAAAGGGGAGTTTTAAACAATTTTACTAACTCAGACATTCTGGTTTTATTTATACACTTTTACAAGACTTTTATTCACGATGGACACTTGAACTACATATACTAATACATGAAGTGACATATTTAATCACGAAAAGTCCCTTTCTGACATGTTAAAAAAGATGCATATATTTGTTTTGATTTATTAATTCAGCAACTAAAAAAAGCTACTTGCAAGAAAAGACATTGAGATTAATTTATCTGAATTTATGGGCCCCTGAAGAAAAAGTGTTTAAAGTATTGACTCGTTTGTAATTTTTTTCCTCAAATAAATCAACTCTAATAGCACACATATTGAACAGAATTAAAAATTTTGGAATACTATTTATTATTTTATTTTGACGACATTCATCAATATTCTGAATTTCTCACACTTCTGCTTTAAGATTTTTTTTAAAAAATCTGGCCAAATCGCCTGCAATCAAATAAAGATTATCGGCTTAAGCGCCGATTAACTAATTATTCATATGATTTATTCTCTCTTTTTAATGTGATTCTCTCATTTTTTAATTCTTTTTACATTTTTTCATTTGGTTAACTATTTAATTTATTCATTAATTTTCGTAAATTAATCTAAACACCTTATTAATATTTTCTTGTATTTCTTATTTGTTGAAATTATTAAAACTGCAGACCTCCATCCCCTTCATAACTATTTAAAAAAACGGAGAAGATTTCATGATCACCTGACAATTCTATAGTATAAAATAGTAATTTTATCGTATTTCATTAATGTATTATACATATTTGGATCAGGAGCCATGAAATAAGACAGTTGTTTTTTGGTACCACCACTAGAATGTTAAATTTTAAGGTGATTAGTCTTCATAAAACTCAAAAAAGTGAGCGAAAAATTGTAGTATGTACTAATCAATTGAATACATAGTAATATTAAAAATCGATAGTAGTCTTAAAATTTAGCGCACGACTGTATATTAATCGTGTAGTGCGATTGTCAGATAGGCTTGATAAACGCGATAAAGTGTTTTTAGCAGTATTTTAAAATTTATTTTAAAGTCCAGATATAAAGTAAAAGATTTTGTACATACAACAAAAGAGTAACATGGACGATTCTAACAATAATTCGGAAACTTAAAAATGAATTTTAAACAGCCGTTTTTGTTTTATTTACATATTTTAATTCTATAAGTACTGTACGTACATAGTACTTTTAATGCTGTGAAAATCTCATCACGATAACTACGGGCTACTTGTCATCACAGACCCGCTCTTCAAAGAATGAAACTCAACATTTTCATTGTAATTTTCAAAGATATGCACTATGATCGAGATGACTAATTTTCATAAAAAAAAAGCATCGTAAGTATAAATTTGACACATGATTGAGTATTAAAACTTTAAACACGCTCTCAAAACAGCAACAACGCGGTTTAGGAAATGTAGAATTTTCCTACAATGCCACAATTCTGTAGTGTACATACATATGTAAATATAGTATTCACAAATATGTAATTCTGAAGATCTTTCCAATGAAGAAACCAAAAACTTCACTCTGAAAGGTATAGATAAATATTTGGACAATGTTGGCGACACTGATAGAATCTTACTTTTTAGAGAACAATCCCCCGCCAGAGAGAGAGGGAAACTAGTTGAAAGAAAATCTTCAAAATTAATTATCTGGCTTTGCAAAGCAAGAGCAAACAGTCTCTAATGACATATTTTTTAAAACTATAAAAGACGATGTTAACATAATATTATATTTCTTCTTGATTTTTAGTTTTAGTTTTGGTTATTAAACTTCAGATCATGATCTTGTTGGTTTTTATATGATGTTGAATTTTATTTAAGTTTGTTTTGAAATGTTTTCACATAAATATAGTTATATAATAAAAAAAAATTTCGAAATGAACACCATAAAAGGCAGTTTTCTCTTTTCAAAACCGAATCACAGTTTTTGTATTAAGCGATTTCCCACAACGCGGTATTTTCAAGGAACGTATTTATCGCGTTGTAGGAGGTTTTTCTATATTATTCTGTAGACCCATGGCCATCATCCCTAGCACAATTATATCGTTATTTTGAAAATTTTATATTTTTTATAACAAAAAGCTATTAAAAAAGGGCAACAATTTCGTTACTTCGAATTTAAAGAAATATCATTCTTTCAATTTCAAACAAATCCTATAAATAACCTTATTTTTCATGCAGCATTATAAGAATACCGTCGATGTCGGTTCTCAAGAAGCAATTTTCAGAAAAATCCAAATATCTTTAAAAAAAAAAACCAAATGTCTGTTTCTAGAACATATGTAATTATTATATATTCTACCAATTATAAATATAAAACGAAACAAAATTGCACTTAATTTATAGTTAGCAAAATATGTTCCTCAAAGTTACCCAATTTTTCGGGAATCACCCATATTATTATAATGCATATATTTAAGATTAAAATATCATTTTTGGAATTACCGCAAATTACTTAGTGATGATTATAATTAAATTACTCTCAGTTTTCATCCTGAATAAAATCTATCAGCCAAAAGTGTTAATCGATTCAATTTGTTTAAATAATCAAATAGAAAAAAACATTTAAATTACTGCAAGTACGACGAAGCAATAAATATGGAATAATTAAAAACCAGCAGGTTTAAATTAAGCCCTATGTAATAAAAGTTATCTACATTAACAAAATAAATGTGCCACAAAAGCCTGTACAAACTCAAGAAGGGAACCGAAACTCCCAAGGGAAACAAAACATTAAACTTTGAGTATCATCTTTGTCATAAACTTAATTACGGAATCCGAGTGTTAATTACCATCCCCAGATAAAACTGTGATTGTCGTGCCATCCCGAAGGGTGTATTTGTCGTCTCATTTTCATAATTCGACTTGCTGCCACTATATTATATGAATCAAAGTGCGGGGGCACGACAGGAGTATCACCAGGAAAACCCATGTTCCGGGAGCACCCTGCACCTCCGGGATCTAGTTGTATGTGTGTGTATTACACCCGCCTAATAGGTGTATGTATTAACTTACACATAGCCATACTAAAGCACTTCGCCAGCCGCCCGATTTAAACTCCCATTTTGGGGGTGGTTGATGATGTGAAGATAGGATTCATTACGACCCGCAGCTGCGTCCCGCTCCAACGAGGAGGCGCTTATAAACCAAAATTTCGAAATGATGGCGAAGGGTTGAATATTAAGTCTGCGACTATTTAGATGGATACACAAACACAGTACGGGTCCTGGTACGTGGTACCCACCCTGTATAACCGCAACGGCTATATGCGCGGTAATTAACTGCCTTGCTAATTAATCGGGGCGCAATTCATTAGAGACTGTAATGGTGTCGCGCGCGGTTGTTAAGCCTACAAATTAGCTGAGTCTGGGGGCATTTATAATTCAGCTCACTTGTAAATGTATAATTGAGTTAGCTTGGGAGGAATCCAGCCAGAGTCTCGGCGGATTCGCTTTTACCAGAGCTTTGTCCAGGATATGTAGGTACAGTTGGGAAAAGGTAAAAGCTGTCGGGTGTAAATTAGTTTCAATAGTTACACAGGCCAACCTCGGCTATAGATGGTATTTGCAAAGCAATTTAAACATTTTTACAGACACAGTTTAGATTAACAGCGAAAATAGTGCGGATCTTTTTCACGGAGTCATGACTTTAGAGGGTATATGTACTAAATTCTTGTAATAGACTGCCACTAAATATTGTAAAAAAGGGGATAACAAATTATAAACTAATGAGAATTGATGTTAATTTGAGATAGATAGGGTAAAGTGATCAACAGTGGATTAGTAATTTTTAGTAGTCCTGTAAATCACGATATTATTGTCGAATTGTTGTGTTTTTTTTTGAAAACCTGACGAATTGCTAGGAAGTCTACAAAAAGAAGTACACCTAATTCTGTTTTTACATGGTAGATACGTTCCAGACAAAACCGTGTAAAAAAAAAACGTGTAAAAAAACACATGAAGTACATAGAAAAAAAGGGGATTAGTTCCATATCCTTCAACCCTGTAAAAAATAGTTCAAATAAAATGATTCATATAAAAAAAAACTATTATGAGTCTTTATAAAAGCCAAATTAAATTTTTATGTGCATCACTTATTCGTATCGGTATATAAAGTTGCTCATTTCGCTTATTTGGAACGTTAAAATACATCCCACAAAACTTAACAATAATTGGTATCTTATTTAAATAATAAAACGTCTGGGCTGTGTTGGCGGTTTTTCTGCTGAGGCCCTGGTAGCGAAAGGGTTAAGCTGCTATGAAAATACGTTAGAAATGGGAATTCCCTAACTATTTTATAAATAACAGATAGAACAACAAATTTCTAAAAGGTTACGGCTAATAAAAATATTTTTCTTTAAAATTTCAATCAAATAGCTTTTTTTAATCGCGCTAAATCGAATGAAATCGTGTAAAAACGGAATCAATTTTTTTTTCTAGACCGTGTTAAATCAAAACCGCGTAAAAACAGAATTGGGTGCACCTAGTTATAATGTTTGTTTTTAAAAAGAAAAAATGGCTTTTGATCCACTGTGGACCAGGAGTGGTACATAATGAATCATAATATGGTACACACTGGGTCAAATAGGAATAGCATGTACAATATCAAAACTACGATTTCCAATAAAATATACTCACGGTATATAATAACGAAAAAGTAGTCTTTATTCGCATACATAACATCCAGAACATCCAGAAAAGAAAATTAATCATCTTTATTTATTATGCCGTATGTTTGCCTTACTTTTATTTCCAGGCCCGTCTTTCTGCCCATTCTGTAGGATAAAAAGCTATAATTACATGACGAATTTCCAAACCGCTGTTATTATTGCTAGACTTGGCCTATGGTATATGGTGAATCATGATCCGTTGTTTACCACAAAGGATATAATCCAGTGTGTAACACACTGCCATTTTGAATTCAAAGTAATATGTATTCTAACCATATAGTTTAGCTTAAGATCACAATTTTACCGGTATAACATGGCCTAGTAACCACTTTAAACAAATAAACAAAGATCTATTACGTACGTTAGCTCAAAACGTATGGAATTATGCGAAAAGTTGTACTCACGTTTTCATTTTTTCAGAACACTAAAATTACATAAAACCTCCTAAAACGTCTAATTATCAACGCAGTCAGGAAAGTACTGGCATATGAGACGCGTATAACTAACGCACTGTTATGTGTATATTTATTTTTATAAAATATCAAGATATTACCGTAGTTATATTAGTGATTCAGTGTATACCCACTGATCCACTGAAGACCACTCTCCCCTATATATTTTACTTTTGGAAATTGTAAGTTAGATAGATACAATTGAATTAGTACTTTAAGTAAGTGGTAAGTGTCATCAGCGACTCCTTCCAACTTTTATTCAGAACTTTTTAAGCAGCAAGAAGACTCTAAGCGAATTCTAAACAAAAAAATTAAAATGGAGCACTTCTTTAAAAAGAGTAACTTTCAGAAAAATACATTATATAGCTACGCTTAAAATTTATTTATGTGTTATTGAAATTTTCCAATAACTTACATATTGGGCTTTAGTAAAAAAAAAAAAAAAAGCATAACAAATACCTCACCACATTTACTCATTTTTACAAAAAAGTATAATACATTGATTGAAGCGCTAAGTACAAAAACGATCTGAACTTTTTTTTGAATATCAATTCATTTCCATATATTTATTTATTATTTAGTTAATTCAGTGTATATAATATAATCTTTACAGACTATTGAATTGATTAATAACTAAATAATTTTACATTAGACACGATTCACCGATAAATTAACATTAAAATTACAGACAGAATTGAATTTATTAGAAAAATACGTAATCATGCTGACCATAAGAAGTTCTCTGATAAAGAATATATGGGAAGTTCCACGAAAATTGGGTAACTAGAGGATGCCAAGTTATAAATCAAGCAAATTATTGTTATAATTTTTTACAATGAAAAACTGAAGTTCATAATCGTCTCTCATTGTAACTCAATTTGAACGGTCATTTATATTAAGTTTAGAAGAAAAAAAAACAAATGCTAAAAAAGTCACTCCCTGACATGAAGCTATCCCAAAAATATTCCTTCAAAAATTTATATCAATTAAATATTCGTTTTTATTGTCTATGATTTATAACATTTTAATTATAGCTCTCCAAGATGGATGGATGAGTTAAAACTAAGCAAGTCCTATATTGGGATAATGCTCCAGTTACGACAAGCTAAGGGCTTATTAAAACCTACATACATATGTTTATACCGACACCACCGTCTTGAGCAAAGCGGATCTCAAGCTGCTGGTGGGTTACTTATCTGGCTATCATAGGGTTAGACATCACCTTCATAAAATAGGTCTGTCAGTTAAGACAGAATATCGACTATATACATATGTCTAGAGGATGAGGAAACAATAGCTCACATCTTGTGTGTGATTATTCGGCTCTTGCGCGGATTAGAAATACGATCCTCAGCAAGAAGTTCTTAAGCTCGGCTGAAGTCCGTAATTATTCTGTGGGCGATGTTCTGAATTTCCTTAGGGTAGCGGATCGCCTACTCCACTAATGGGACATCTAGTCTAGTCGCAATGCCCACCATGCGGGTAGCCTTCTACTACTGATAATAATAACACCCCAAGATCCATAATAACTTAATCCTTCTTTTCTGAAAACCCAATGATAAAACTAAAGCTATTTTCTTAAAACTGCGGACTAAAGAAATGGATGCGATGAAAAGTTAATGTTTTATACATATTTAGAAGGATTTAAAGCAAGGCCATTCAAATTGCACCATTTATTCAATAGTGCGAAATTCAATTGCAACAAGGAAATATCATCTGTGATCTTTATACATATGTACATATGTAGAAGGGAAAAGTTTTAAATCATCCGCACATACCAAATAGTGCAAAAATAAGAAATTACTAACCACATCTATATATATAAAAATGAATCCCTATTTCCCTTGGTCACGCCATCACGCGTGAACGGCTGGACCGATTTCGCTAATTCTTTTTTTGTTGTGTGAACTGAATATCGTTTAAAACAGATGCTTCGGTCGGAGTTATTTTATTGATAAAAAATATATGTAAAATAATTAATATATTATTTCTTACAAAAAGGATGTAAGAAAACTGAATTTCTTAGTGCACATCACGGTTAGGTCAGAGCTATCACGCATAATATTAAAAGTTAAATTTAATATGGAGTTTTGGTAAGTGTTACTAACATAACGAGTGATATACTTGGTTATAAAGAAGAATACAATAGTTTTCTTTAATTTACAGTTGAATTTTCGTTTTTGACAATGCCAGCAATTAGACGTACAAACTTAAGTCGCAGAACTCGCAATGCTGCGAGTCAAAGATATACAAGAGCAAGTCAAACTGACGAGCAACGCGAAGCGCGGAATGAAGTTGAACGGAATCGATGGAATCGAAATCAACAACATAGAAATGTTGCGTTTAACTTCTATCGAGCTGCATTCAATTATAACGTGGAAATCGATTACAGTTCACAACAAATCGTTTCTATTGGACCAATGAACGTTGTGTGCCAATATTGCAAGACACTCATTTCCAGACAATAAAACAAAAAGTTCTGACTAAATTTCTATTTTGAATTAAAATTGCCATACCAAAAATTAAAAATAAGTATTCTGTAGATATTGGTGCAAAGTTATCATAAATCTGTTAAAAGGCTGCAAAAAAGTAAATACATAAACTCAATCACTCGATAAAATTGCTTAATTCTTTTGACAATCTCGTAAGCTATAAGAAGAAATTTATCATAGCGCTTTCTTGCAAGTAAAACCAAAATTTCACCCTTACAATTCGGAGGGTCGAAATCTCAATTCGGTAAACGGAATAATAAAGTGCTCTTAAAACCAGAGCCCGATGCATAAAAGGGGTTTGGCAAACCTGCAAACTAACCCTTCGAGAAACCTTTACGTCTCTCCGAAATTACATCAATTTCATCCTTGAGATCCCGCGCCTGCGAAAACGTCCCCTGAGGAATTTGAAGGTATTAAATCCCCTGCCCCATCTTCCCATGCTCCACGAAATGCTCTCAGACATTGGAGGAGAAATGAGTGAAAAACGAGTAAAAAAATAAAAATTCAAAGTATTCGACGAATATTCGCGAAGATATTCGCGACACTGCCCAGTTTTACGGTCATGTATGCATTTTTAACGACTTAATTTATTGATGTTTGCGAAGGCAAAACACATAGCGCAGAGCGGCAAACCACCAGCGCCAATAGTCATTCCGTAAACAATAATTCAATTACCCATGTATACGTAATTAGGTGCAGGTTATTTCCACCTGTTAATTAATCACATAATTAGCATCATCGCTTCATTTAATATTTAAAGCGGCTCAATGCACCGTGCCACGGATGGGCCTACACTAGTTCTCGATGTTCCCAGTAATTTGATTTTGCGATTTCGTGGGGGTGCCGCGTTTGGGTGCGGCGTGTCTGCTTCAAGGTCCAGAGTCAGACCGGATCGATAGGGGGTGAAATTAAACTCATCCGAGGGAACGTAATCGGTGTCAAACCACTGACAAGTGTTCATTGAGTTAACAAAGCAGCGCGGTAGTTGGTCGCAACTGATATCAATGAGCTCGCACGGCGGGTGGTTGGCTAAATGCCCGCCATCGAGTTTCGTTTATGCTCCACAAGCACGCAAATTTCAAATTTGATGGAATATAGGAGAAAATAAACCATTCATTTCACACTGAATTAGTATCGCGGTAACATTGTTTTTCAAATCTAATTTTTAATTTTTATCGACAATTATTCAGCAAGTAAGAAAAAATTGGTAAAAACAATTAGTATACAAAACGAAACTAAGTTTAAATACATAGTATATTTTGATAACTGATCAAAATTTATACACTGGATAATTTATTATCAATTTACAGATAGTTTTTTCAATGAACTAAAAAGAAACCTTGAGATAATCAGAGGTAACTTTGAAATATTTTAAAAGCACTTAATTTCAAGTGGTATGTAGAATAAAATATGTATTATCCATACTGTCTTAATATAAAGTTTTCGGTTTTGTTGAAATATAATTTAGTGAGTATGTAGTTTCTAATAAATTTTAATTTTTTTCCAGTTGAAATATTTTAATTTCTAAAAGACTAAACGTACACACACATATGTATGTATGTATGTACACATCGCCCTGAAGAGGTTAACTTGAACCATCATATTTAAGAGATATTAAATAATATCAAAATTTAATAACTGAACCAGTTTTAGGATCTCTCCCTATTTATCTACAAGCGTTCGCTATATTTAACTAGATAAGCATTTCCAATTGGAGGTTGAGTCTATTGCAAATTTAATAAAAGTTCTTATTTTAAATCGTTATGGCTTCAGCACATGACCTGTGTTTAGCTGAGATAATAATTGATTGAATTGAGTTCTTCAGTATACATATCCCGGAAGAATTAAGCTCTTCTTATATTGTTTTGGTCTATTAAGGCACAGCTTTTAGAAATGATTGAGACAGTTTAATTCCCGTTTAAACCTAGATTGCAAAAACCTGAGTTTAATAACCGAACTATGAGGCCTAATCCAGAATCCGTCGTAGAAATTCCGAACACTAAACAAATGGTATTTAACGCCCTGAAGCGAGCTGAACTTGATATTGCTGTTCAAAACTGTATCACCTCTCTATGGTGACAGCAAACTTAACTTTAGTCAGATTGTTATGGCCCTTCTCCAATGCAGAGACCAACCAACCAAAATGCTGAATTGGCTGAATCCCGTGTAAAGTACAAGTCCTTGCCTGTAGTTGTGCCTGTCGGCTGTTAAAACATCCTTGGGCAAATGTTTAAATCTGGAAGAGTTTTTGCAACTTTTTGAGCGGAAAAACTGCTCAATTTTACTTTTAGTGCTGAACTGGAATTACCGCACACATTTTTACAAGTGCCTGGTGTTATAATTAGTGCAATGATGTCTTGACAACCGGTGTGACAGCCGTGCCTAGTACAAAATAGTTGCTGAATGGGTGACTATTCCCCTTGGTTAAAACGCACACATGAAGAAATTTAGCCAGGTTGACCAAAACACGAGCGAGAGAGAAGATAACGCAAATAAGAATATGGAACGCGATGGCGCGATTTTGGGTGGTTCGTGGTTGGTTGGTTTCTGCATTGGAGAACGGGCATTAGGTACCATTTTTTCGCTTTAACCTCTCCAACGGATTCGGAATAGGCCTTTATGTTCCTAACATAAACCTTTCGTCATTTTATAATAGGTACATAATAGCAGTTAGCAATTCAAAATAACATGCGCTCCACAACGATTATGCATTTTAAATCAAGTGGAATCCCAAAAGATAGAATTTTATATCCAGACCAGAATGCTCAGAATGGGCTTTTCCAGTTTTAATAAATATTAAAGCACACCAAAACCCTCGAATAATTTTTAAATTTCTTTGATACACAAATATCCTGTATAACTGCAAGGTATTTAAATCAGCGGTTTTTTTTTGTTTTTGTTTAGCTAATTAATTGTATCAAATTTTTTATTTTGGTGCCCGCTTGCTCAATTGTTTGCTACAGCATCTTTTCTAATAGATAAACACAGTCGTCAATAATTTCAAACAATCGATGTAATTTTGAGATATAAGTGGGAGTAAAAAATGTGTTTGTTTTTCGATACCCGCTAAGCCTACAAATTCAAACTCATAAAAATTATAAATAGTAGATCTCAAACAATAAAAATAAATAAGATGAAAGAAAACCTGCAAATGCTCGTCTCAACCGCTTATACTTAACATTTTAAATTTTTTTAGATTCTTTTCCAAAACAATAATGCAATTTCATTATTATTTATAATTATGTTATAAAAACAACATAAATTTTAGGCATAAAAGGGTTAAGTATTAAACAAATGCTTCAAGCAGTTATATGAACTTTTAGTGAATAGCTTGTTGGGTGTAAAATTTTTAGTGCGAAAAAACTTCTTATTTTCGTAAACATACTAATTTGTTTACTATCGAACCGACATTCTCATAACTTTTACTAATAATAATTAATAGTAATAGTATTTAGAATAATGGACCTTAGGCTTTTAAAATCTCTTCAATACGGATAAACATTTTTCAGAAACGATAGAAACTTTGAAGATGAAAAAGGCTCTATTAAAGGTCAAAAAGTTTTACGGGTTTTCTATATTTCATCAAATATTGCGAACCTATATTTGAAACACTGATAATAAAATCTGAATATAAAAATCTGCTACTACCAAAACTGGTGCCCTGCAGCGTATAAAAGCGTTGGGCAGGTAATGAAATTACTAATCAGTTGGCACGTGGCCATAAAATCAATATGCCTGTCATCGGTAGCAGTTAATCTTCTTGAGATTTGTCATGACGCAGGGATTTCTATTATCAAAATATACCAAGAAGGGTGCTCTGAATTCAATCCCTGAAACTTAATCCAATTCCCCTACTGTCCCCTGTCCAAAATTCGTGTGTCGTGGCATATCAAATTCACACACTGAGATTGGAAATAAATTAGACTTTATCTAGCAGGTGCTACGGTTCACGCGATCTTATTACATTAACCTTCTGAGTCCAATGTTTATTGAACAAAAATTTCTCTCTAATTTTTTATGCAGCCCAGGACATTGCTGAGATGGACCAGGACGAAATTTGTGATGAAACAATGGGAAGCGATATCGACGATAGAACCAGTGAAACAGACTCAAAAAAAGGCAGTAGCAGAAATTCCCGAGGGAGCTCGGCCGATGGTAAAACGCAGGGTGGAAGCTCCAAGCCAAGACGGGCCCGGACGGCGTTCACGTACGAGCAACTCGTGTCACTGGAAAATAAATTCAAGACCACACGTTACCTCTCAGTCTGCGAACGCCTCAATCTAGCCCTAAGTTTAAGTCTTACGGAAACACAGGTAAATCGTGTTGAGAATTCCCTAGAATAACGTCATTCTAATGATTTTGAAAAATCAAACAGGTCAAAATTTGGTTCCAGAATCGACGCACGAAATGGAAGAAACAAAACCCAGGAATGGATGTAAATAGTCCAACTGTGCCACCACCAACAAATGGGAATTCGTTCGGACCCGGCGCGTATGCCGGTAGCCTTCTTTACCCGCATGCAGTTCCATATCCACCCTACGCCCCCTACTTCCACCCCCTTGGGACGCATCACCTTAGCCATTCGCACACATAAAATCTAGCCTTTTTCTAAAAACGGCCCAAGATATTATCCCAGCAAAAATTGTGATGACGTGTATTTCGTCGTTAGATTTAAGTTGTGCAAGCAGTTGCTTTCGGCCGGGTCAGTGCAAATTATCCCAAGGACAAAATAAAAATGTTTGCCTACGTTGTGTCGTGCCACCCATGTAATTAATTCTCCACCTTCCTGTCAATTAAGGACAACTTCCAGATAGTCAAGTTTCGTTTCTGCCTCTACCTAGACAGAAAGGACCTCAACATGGAGCCTTCGGGATGAATCGGTTAAAGTGCAATGGCCTATCCTTTTAATTCGAAACTTTCGAATTCAGCAATAGTTAAGACTCTCTTTTTGATCTTCAATCTGTCTAGGATAAGAGTCTCTAAATACTTCGTTTTAAGTGTTTTATAATAAACTTTTAAATAAATTGTAAATTATGTAAAAAAAAAAAACAAACTCTACTTTAAAGCCAAATAAATTTTAAGAAGATATGATTATATGTTTTTAATTCCCTTTTATGCAATACTCACCTCAAGTGAACTTAAATTTTTTACATCTAATTGCTACATCCTTCTCAGTGCATAGCTATGTTTTGAAGAGGGGTATCACCAGCGGGTAAGTAACATAAATTTATTCAAGACTCTAATTCCAAATTATCATATGTCCAATCAGAATTATGATGAAACGCCATACTGTTGAACTATCATCATAATTTATTTACCTAAAATAAAATAGAGATGTATCTATCAATTAAAGTAGTTTAGAGAAAATATTTATATTTAAAGAAAGTTTGTTTATTTTTAATTTTTTTTTTTTTGAATAAAATGATAATATTGGACAAAATATTACATGACCTTTTCATCTGTGAACAAAAGGAAAATAAAGAGTTCGAATAAAAATTGCATACATAAATAAGATTGTTCCCTAATTTACATTGTAATAAAAGCATAACCATTGGTGCCCTTAAAAAGAAAGATAATTTGAAGGTAAGTGCATACATTTATTTTGAGAAAATTCATTATTTTTAAATTTTCTTATGAACTAAATACTTGATTACGTACATACATATACCTCTGCAATGATGTTCTTGATCTTCTGTATTTGTCATTTACTTAGTTTTTCTATTTGATATGATATTATTTATATTTATCTTTAAATAAATCTCTTACTCAATGAAAGGCAAACCTTAATTAACAAAGCGACTATTATATTTAAAACTTTGAAGGAACTGTGAAGGAAAATTTCATAAAATTGCGATGAGAGAGAAAAGTTTAACTAATTAAAGAAAACTCGCCAATTTCATATACATATTCTACTAAAGAGTTACGCTATAAAGGTGCTGACATTTCTTAGAAAGTTTTTTTTTCACCGGAGGTTCTAAATTACTTTTTAGGGTTCCGTAGCAAAACAGTCATTTTATTCAGAGACTATTAGGACTATAACGCTGAAATTTGATACACGTATAGATAATTATACCCGATACAAAGCTATGTAGTACTAACACTTTGGAAAACAATAAATATTTAAGACTCCCTCCCCTACATGAAAAGTGGGGATGAGAAAAAACGATTACTTACCCCATCGAGTGGAGTATCGTTGAAAAGAGATTCATTATGAAGTTTTTTAAACCGATTTTCAAAATTGTGCTTCCTTTTTTAAATATTCGACTCCAAAGTGAACATTTTCCATTAGGTTTGTGTGTGACCAAGATATCACCCTGAACGCAATTTCGGCAAAATCTGAAAAAATGTAGAGTACTAGCACATAGACTGAAATTATTTTTAAAAATAACACGACTTACTAGAGTCAGATAGTTTACAGACCAAGTTATGTTTATTTGGACTAAAACAACTATTGGGGAAAAATCGCGCGCACGTTTTTTTCTGTATGCACAAATATGCATATGTGCATGTATAAATACACACATTAAATTTATGTATACATGCATATTTACATTATTATTTTATTTAGTATTGTATTATTTATATTTTATTGTTTATAGTCAGCTACGAAACCCTACACTAAGCATGGCCCGACATGCTCTTGACCGGTTTTTTTATCGTTCTTCCTGTTTTATGTGAAAAGGTAATCAGTCGGTTGATTTTCAGAGAAATTGAAACGTATTGCCAAAACGACGTAAGATTCACATCAATGTGACGAATTTTAAGACTAATACACTGAGAACAATTTGTATGGATTTGCATGGTCCGCTGGGCAATAATATAGTCTTGACATCTATAATTTTTGCAATATTGTACTAGAATTTATAGTTATAGTTCTGACATCCTTAAGATAGCTGGACATCTCCAATAGATTGCGCTTACTAATAAAATTTATTCTTTCGTTAAACGCATTTGCATCTAATTGTAAGTATATTTAAGAATCCCTTGACCACATAAAGGTTACAATTCCCAATATTTTAGAATCATTTGACTACACAAAAATAACGATAGAAGTCGCAACTATAATATATGTATTGTACATATGCAGATGTAAGCTTCTGGCATTCCTATTTCGCTGGAATTTCCGTCCTGGTAAATTGCATCCGTGGCGAACATCGATAAGTCATTACATTACTTTGTGTGTTGTGATCTGCAAAAGCGGAAGTGTTTTTCGGTGTCAAGTATTAATATAAGTAAAATTGTATACGAAGCAGAAAAGGCTTGTAAATATTTCGTTATGTCAATAAATAAAGTAGACTTTGATAATGATAAATTTTATAAAAAATGATTCAGAATTTGAAATCTGATGTCGGTTGTTAAGTTACATTTAAATATGAATTAAGAAAAATTTGGAGGGGGTGAACCCTGAATGGAATAAAAATGTCGATTTCAATGTCCAAAATTTAACTTTAGCCCTTCGTTCTACCGTTTTTTTGTATAGAAAGATCGAAATTTGTTTTCTCAAAAAAAGCTTCCTTGTGTTGTGGTCTTTTTCAGAAAAAAACCGCATTCGAGTTCAACGTCGCGTTCTGAAGTTATTCGTGGTAGAGTGATTCAACACCAGTACGATTTTTCTTAACTTTTTAAAATTTCAAGGAGCATCCGTGAAAATAAGTAAAATTTTATTAAAGTTGGTATAACTATAAAATGGTTACTTCTTATAAATTTAGTTAAAGAGGCTAAATTTAAAGGACACAGTTGGCATAATTCTGGTCGCAGTAACTATATTTTGTACTTACAGTATGAATAGTTGCAATGGTCTATTTTATATTGTCCAAACATTTATAAATATATTAAGTGGTCACAAACTTGTATAAATGTGGTCAAAGTAACTAGACTTTAGGGATGCAGCAGGTATAATACTATACTAGTTGCAACAGCCACATTTCATAGTCGCAGTAAACATATGGTTTCAAGGGCCTATTTTTTATATGTAGTCCAATTATCCACATATTTTATTTTCACAAATTAGGTGAAGGACTAGATTTAAGGATTTAGGGATTATTATTCTAGACATAGCAACTAGAGTTTATAGTCGCAGTGAGCTTCATACAGTTCCAAAATCAATGGTTCTAGTAGCCTTTTATTATTAAAGATGTCTAGAATTTATAGTCCGGATAACTATAACACAAAAGCAAGGACTTTATATTTTCATCAATATAAATAGTCAAGAAAGCCATTATGATAAGACCTTTTACCATGTTTGTCGAAGTTTCGTTAAGTTTTGATATACACATACATATGTAGTCCATCGAACTAAACATATATAATAGTTCTTCCAGAATATAGGCTAGAAATTTCTTTCAGTGTCAAAATTAAGGGTTTTAAATTTTATTAAAACTACAATTAAATCTAGATATTTTGTGATGACTGAGGCAGTGAGTAAGTGATATTTGGCTTTTGTATCTTACAAGTACATGTATAGATGTATTATAATATAAATTAAAAAGCACTGTAAAATATGTATCCATCGATGAAAATAAGTGTACCAATGAATGTATAGATACAAATAAACTGTACTTGTATAGATAATAAATAAACTGATTAAAAATCTCAAGTAAAAGCAAAATGCTAAATTCAAATTATCTTACATTATCAGAGCTACAAACACAAATGTATTTCATGCTTCTATTGTCTATTCAGACCCCAAAAATGCAGCAAAAAGACCACTGGTAGGGAGGAGAGGAGAGGTGATGCGTTTTCCGCATTTCGTTGCTGAATAAAATAATTGTCGTGAGTAATTTAATACACAGATGTCACAGTTATCACACTCTCCCTCCGGGCGACAGCGGAGCACTATTCCCCCATCATCAAATTGTAATTTATCCTTCGGCCCGAGCATCCCTAGTTGTCGAATTATATTCCTTTGCGTATTCACGCGGCGAGGGTGAAGGTCCTTAAAAAGAAAAGGACTCGTAATCGAGATGGGAAATCTGTCATAAAAATGAATGGAGGCATTTTCCAGGCAAATACTGCGGAGAGGCCCCTTGGGGCCTTGTTTATGTCAACGTTCCTGATCTAAACGATTTACACAAGATGTCCTCAATCGAATTCACTTTATTGTGATTAGAGCGGTTGTTTGTTTGGCTGTGGCCGCATCTGAGACTGTTTGTAGTAAATTGACAGTGGGCAACTTTAACTTTCGAAGGGGTGATTTGCTGGTACCCCACACACATGGCGTTCTTTCAAAATGAAATTAGTTTCGAAACATGTTTAAGGTCATTTATACACCAAATTGCGGAATTATAAATTATGTAATTTTTTTTTCCATAAAAGTAGGTACCTTTTAATTCTTCATAAAACTCTGTGAGAAGACCATGATTCACATCAACTAAGTATAATAAGATAAGTAAGAAAACCCAACAACCCCATAAAAGTCTTTCAGAACATTCCAAATAATATAATAAGCAATAACAAAATATCCATGATGCATCTTGTATTAGATGTAAGGGATGACACTAACGTTTAAATTTTATACTCTTGCATGTATAATAATATCTCGGTGTTTTTCTGTCTTCGGTTACTGTAATTTTCAAATACAACTTACTTAAAATTTATCAAGTAATCTGATCTAGCATTTGCAGCTGATGGACATTTTACAAGGGTGTGTTCCATGGGCATAGCCACGGTGGGGCAGGGAGGGGCGATTGCATCCCCCCCGAAATTATACCTACAAAAATTAAGATATCTTCTTGACAGACCTGGAACCCTCGTAGGTTACTGCTGAAATAATATTGAATAAATTCGAATATACTGTCAAAATTTGAAAACTCAAAATAGCAGACCCAATATGGCGAAAGATTTTGTTGAAAATTTAAAGGATTTTAATGTAAATTAATATGTAAAGGAAAATCGGCGACACTAATTTTGAATTTACTACCAAAATTTGGAAATTAAAAATGGCGACCACAATTTTTGGAATTCTACGAATTTAAGTGAAATTTCATACTAAGGCACCACTGTTTTTGAATTAGGTACATATGTATATCAACTCGAAGATTTTTTTTGTTTTTGTTTATTTGCTTGTTTATTGCTCAATCACGACGAAACGATTGGTTTGATATTTTTCATTTTTTGTCTGAAGGTACTACATACTTCAACTTAACATATAGACTGTTTTTATGGACATAAAGTTAAGAGTTTCAAAATAGCGGCTAGCAATTATATATTTCAATGGATTGCCATGAATTTGGTATTTGGAGTTTTTGGAGATAATGTTTGCGATTCCGCTTTCAAAATTTAGAAATCAAGAACAAATATGGCGAGCAAATTTTCCACGATTCAAAGTAATATCATGAGAAAATAAATTAGAATAGTTGATTTAACATCCAATAATTTATTATTGAACATTTACATGTGTAACGAAATGTTTAGGCAGACGATAATTTGTACAATGAACAGGCAATCAACATAACGGTTGCAGCTTTAATGTTTTTCAATACAGCAACGATGAAATAGCGAAAAAACATGAATATCCTTATTTATTTATTTATTTAACATCTTAACAATGGAAACGTATAAAAATAGAATAGGTTGTCAGCCCTTCTGATATAGACAACACAGTGTAAAACCGTCCAAAACTCATTTTGCTACCACGGTCCATATCAGAAGGGAATATAAGTAGTAGCTTCCGTTGATGCGGTTTTCACACATTTGAATTAATCAACATACTCATGCACATGCTTTATGTTCTCAGATGCAAACTCACTAAATTCTCCATTTAGAAATGTTTGATATCAAGTGCAGATCTACACATCTGGTTAAGAAGTCAGTCATGCAAGACAAACATTAGGAACAACATAGTCTTAATCAAAGTGATACAAAGTGTTATCGTACGAATCATTTAGTCCAAAAAAATCATATATCTAGATACATTATTAACTTCAAAGAAACAGGGTTCGTTTTGAAAATAGTTTCGCTCAGTCAGGTCGAATTAAAATTACCTCTAATTTAAAATTAGCAGAAACTTTAATGTTTCTTAAACCAAAAACTTCTACAAAGTTCACACAACCAATTATGAATTGCATAAAATCGTTTAACAGCATTATTAACTTCAAAGATATAGTACCTTTAGGAAGAAACTGTTCCGCTTAACCAAATTGAGCTAATTACCCTGCGCATAAGTGTCCTTAGTTTTGGATGGGAATATTTTGAAAAAGTTGTAAAAATAGCTCGTTTGATGAAAATTTTAGCAACATACATTGGAATGTTTATTTGAACATGATAAGTGCTCCCCAGACCATGTGCACACCCATGGCGGCTTAAATCAAAGGGTCGATTTTTTATTGTCATTAAACCCGGTGGATTTATCTGGATAATTAGGAGCCGGAAAATGAAACATGCAAAGATCATAACGCGTTATGTGAATACTTCGAAGCGATGAATGCGACTTGCAAATTGGCGGCGGACAAATCCCCTCCCGCAGAACTGCACAAAGTAACTGCCAATTATTTGGTTCCGGCAAGTGAACATCAGATGAATCAAATGAGAATAAATCAGTCGCAAAAAGGGCCATCGAGGACACCTGCGACGCTCCATGCAAAGGATGGACGCCGGATAAAGGTGAAGGTGGGCGTTCTGTGCGCAACAGCTTTGTTGGCCCCTAAGCCAAGCTGCCATTCAGCGCCGCTGGAGCCCGAGGGCTTTTCATGCACCTGGCTGGAGGACGACTACAGCGCCCGGCGCCATAGCTACGGCTAAAAGGACAGAACCATCCGGATAAATTATCCAGATACAGTAGCAATCGCTTTTGTCGGAACCCCTTTTTCTCAGAATTTGCCACAATCCAATAGCGATATTCTAATAATTGGAATAGTGACCTTTTGGCTATTTCGAGGTTTTCGAACATGCGTACACAGCAGCATTAAATGAATTTTAGAGATACAAATCGGAGTTAGGGTGGCCAAAACAAAAATACCAAATAACGAAAGATTACGGACAGGTGATTTAATAAAATATGAAAAGACTTATCTAAAAATTAAAAAAAAGCGGACAAATGCGAGTAGGAAATTTCAATTCGATACCTCTAGCAGTTCCAGAGAAAGGGTCTTGACGGACTGCCAAACGGACAACAAAATGATCTTATAAGGGCTCCGTTTTTTAATTTCAAATTTTTACCTTTGGTTCGTCGAAACGTGCAATGATAAAGTATGAAAAACCTGAAAGAAGGAGACGCCACAATTGACGGGTAAAACGAACTGAAAATGAAACTGAAAAATATACAGCGGGGTTTTTGGGTGCGCTGATTTGAAATACAGTATGTCAATCAGAAAACTCAAAATGACGGTTTTTGGTACTAAATTTAATTGAAATCTCGTAAACATAACTATAAGGAGACGTTTAAGCCCACTGTTTTCAAATTCTCACAAAATCGATACGAGATAAATTTCGGATCACTAATTTTACATTCGGCTCTAAATTTGAGATATGGATGCCAATTATAAGCATTGTTAACTTAATTACAACGCTCTAAATAATAATTTTTGTAATCTTAGCTTGAAAAAGTGATAACAAATAGAAGAGGAATATAAAATAAGTAGATATTAATCAATGTAAAACTCGATCTAAGTCTCAAAAAAAAACTAAACAATAATAACACAGCTCCACAAAAGAAAAAGCTTCTGATCCATATTTTCGAATATGATATCCTTATGTTAAATTATGCACGTTACGTTATATTTAACGAATCTGCCATTAAAAATTCGTGGACCCTCAAATCGCCTCCAAGATTTAAAAAAACCTAAAAAATTCTAAAAGAAATTCAGCAAACCTTTCTGTCTGATGAGTGATGACTTGTGTAGAAAATAAGGTCTCAATTAAAATTAAGGAGTAAAATCCACTACTGAGAGTTACAAACCACACTGTAAAAGAAGGGATTTTCCTAAAAAAAAAAAAAAAATAAAAATCGTAAAAAAATTCTAATAAAATTTAGAAAACACTTCTAGTCGGTGATTTGCGTAGAAAATAAGGTCCTAATAGGTTGAAGAGTAAAATCCATTGATTAGGGAATGGGAGGAAATCGCCCTTAAAAAATGAAAAATCTATATTATTTCTAAAAAAAATGAAGCAAACGTTTCTGTTTGGTCATTCGTGTAGGTCATAAGGTCTCAAGAGGTTGAAGAATACAATCTATTACAAAGATTCAAAAACCACCCCCAAATTTGGAGGACCTAACTTTTAAAATTAAAATAAACGTAGAAAATTCTAAATTAAATTGTGAATACGTTTCTGTTTTGGTATTTTTTACGAGAATCGAGTTCTGGATTATTTTAAAATCAAACCGAAAATTCATTTCTATGTATGTAGACATCGAAAAAGATCGAAAAATTTTGAATAATTTGTACGAAACGTTTTCTATATCAGAATCTTAACAAACTAGGAAAAATGTATTAGACTAAGACACATAATTTTACTACTAGCAGAAATAATAGTTCTATTGAAAACAAAATGTTCAGACCGCTTCATCTAAAATAAACAGCGACATTAAATCATCATACCTAGTACTTCTCTAGAATTTTTTATATACTTATTTTATATAATTAGTGTTCTATTATAAATAAAAAAACAATAGTAAAAAACAAAAACCCGATTGCAGTGATCTCAGATTACTAAAAAGACAGGAGCAAGATATTTTACAATTAAATCTGTGAGTGTGAGAAGAGATGCTTCTGATTTTATTCAACACGGCAAACAATATTAGTTTATAATCATCTGTTATACATACTGTTCAATTTATGACTCCAAATAAGTTGTAGTAGTCGGGACCCATAATATTGGGATTGTAAAGAGGAAGTATATGGCCCTAATCTCAAAATAACACAGCTAATATCAAATTTTTTATTTAGAACATGAATAAAATGATATTAAGGTTTTGATTTTAGATGACTATCCGTACGAAACAAAAATCTATAACAGGGGTACCTACTACCGATTATTTTTATATTTGTATTTAATCACATGACATATACATATATGTATTACTTAGTAACAAGTTAAGTAACTAAACAATAGAAAGCCGCCAAAATCTAAAAAAAAATGTTTTTTCCCAGTATTTTCTATATGATTTCGAAATTGCAACATTAATTGGTTCTGTAGGTTTTAACTAGTGTTGCGGAGAGATGTACAAAAAAAGTTAACTAATAGAATTTCGATTTTTATGAACAAACTTTAAAAAAGAAAATAAAACTTGCCTAAAAATCCTCAAAAGCTGCTTTGTATTAATTCAATCCTGGGAAATTAAACGGAGGATGGAAACGAATGAAGATGCCTAACTAGATACAGAGGATTTCGAACGGAACAACTTAATTTATTCCCTGTCGGTAAAAATTTGCCCTTTTCAAATTTTAATTTAAATAAATTATTCCACCTCTTCAATTATGAATTGCAGTGTTGTCAGCGCCAAGGGTATCTGAGGGGATCTTTATTTTCAGGGCTTTTGCGTCGGGAGCCCCATCCATCCCTACGTTGTTATGCATATCCGACTTTTCCGCATACCTGGCTCTGATCTAAAGCTCATACGTATCTAATTTGAAAGGAATTGACAAAGTGCGAATGACAATTGCTACCCCTGGTTCTGTAAAATAATCCCGCCATCGCACGGGTTTTGTCGGTGTGACTGGCTCCCGGGGCCCAGGAGACACACGACAAAATAAGTCAAGTGTGAAATTTTAAATTTGGTCTTCACTTTGACAACAAAAACATTCAATTATGTGAAACGAATCTGTTAATCCGATTAAGCGCTACGTCGTTTATTCTGAATGGAACCTGGCTGCGAGTTACTATATTTACATCAGGAGAGTAATAGACCGCTGTTATTTTAACATTAAGTGTAGTTACCTTAGGGTTCTAATTTATACTTTTCTTCCCCGGGGTAGTATTTTATGAATTTATTTAACAAAGGGCGTTCTCATAATTGCACCGTATAATATTTTGATCGCTTTATTTTCAAATTTATTTTTAAAAAAAAGGTCAAACAAGCAAAAATAGTTGCATTTATTTCGATTTTTTATCACCCCTTTGCAGATATTTTATTGATCCTGATGGGAGATGCTGCTCAAACCAGTTGAATCAGCACAAAAGTGTGTCTGATTTGGTAAGAATAAAATAACACGTGCCGTAATTTGTACGCTAAGTTACGCATAGCGAATTGGGAATACGGAGGGCATTTTAACCACAATTTAAAGTGGATTTAGTCTTCCTCGAGTTCTATTAATTGTTTGGAATCAGTAAGTATTAAGACCGTTCAAGTAAGGGACGTTTTAAAAAGAAATTCTATCAATTACCTGATAACTTGAAAATAGTATTAGAAATATACATATATGTATGTATATAGATTTTGATTTACTGAGGAAAAGATAAAAAATTGGAACCAGCCGCTTCGATCAAATTTTAAAAATAATAATGTAAAGGAATTCCATTTTCAAATTATAAATTTACTAATTTAGCTGATTACTTTGCATTACTTTGCAATCAATTTCATAAAGTATAATGCAATTATACAAGATGGCGCAAAAGTTGTTACCCGATGTTCTTTGGCTGTTATGTTTTTTATGAATGAAAGCTTTGGTTCTGCTTTTGGATTCTGTTTATTTGATGTCTTAAATTTTTTTTCATTAAATCAAGAAAATGATATCGGTCAAGTGGCCGCCGTCAAAGCAGAATTGACATTTGCCGCCATTTGCAAAAATTATAGCATCTTCATAGGGTGATGACTTTTGCCTCACCTTGTATGTTTAAGTCAATATTGTGATGCAAATTAAAAAGGCGTGACATTGACGAAGTTGGCTCGTTCAAACCATAATTAGAATTGTGATAAGGAACAAAAAGCAAATCATAATTCCTCAAGGAGCTAAAAGGGATTGATTTTTTAAGTATATTTGCTCCAGAGAATTAATCGTACCCTGAATGCAGTCAAATGCAAAACCAATTCTGGCGTTGTTTCGTCTTTTCTCGAGGGACTGAAATGAAGAGAGCTTAAGCCTATGAGTATAAGGCGGTAATGAATTAGGGTTAGCCCAGGGGAGACCCCGAAGAACAAAATGCAAAAATCTGTGCTGAACAGCCTCAATGCGATAAATGTGGACCGCATAAAAAGGCGACCAAAGCGGGCAAGCCTACTCAAGTATTGGGCGAACAAATGTACAAAAGAGAATTTAAGTAACCTGCGGATCGTCAAATTCGTTGGACCATCTTTTAACAAACCCCAAAAGTAGCATTAGCTTTCGCTACGATAGCGTCAATATGATCTTCAAAGGACATACGATTTATATTTATAAAAAAAACTAGCTGATCAACCCGGTTTTACCAGATATACTCGTATATGTACGATTTCTGAAATGCTCAAATTTAAATTTCACACGGGGCATGCCGGCCGACCGCTAGTTTCGCTGCGAGCGATTAATAATTTTAAATCTGTGATATCTTCTAAGATATTCATTTTAATGATATGCTGTAAAGATCAATTTTGATCTACATTAAATGCACAACGTATCTAATGTATTTAATTGGATAAGGATTAAAACTGTATTGTTTAAAATATCTTCGTAAATAACCCATTATTTTTTAGTAATATGTAAAAGATAAAAATGGTTACTGTGGGTTATCCTTAGGAGATAGTGTAGAATATACAAAATGTAAGTAGGAAATAACAAATACACTAAAAGAGTACAAAGAGTTTACAAGAATTGCTAGCCAACAGTTAGGTCACAGTGTGAATCAGTTACAGGCAAAACCAGAACAGTCAGTCTAGCCTAGCTCGAGCACTTGTCCAGAACTTGTACTGCAAAAGTTGTACTTAATAAAGTTTAGTATGAAATAAAAGCCTCAGTGTGTTCTTTGTTAATGACACCAGCCCTTCAGCCTAACTCAGATACTACATGGCGACGAGTAATAAAGTGCATAAAATTTTGTGATATGGATTCACGCAGTTAGACTACGGTGCACAAGTAATGCATGCACTGCACATGCAACTCGGCAAAAAGATAATCTAGGAAAATCGTCTAATTGGAAGTGCGATCGGCAGAGAAAAATAAAGCAAAGGATTCGATATTTCGGAAAGTTAAGTGCCGGTGAAAGAATTTTATACTGATGTGAATGGGAATTGCGAAAAAGCCCAAATTGGAAGAAAAGAAACCACGTGGACGACCTCCTAAAACAAGAATTGTGACAATATATAAAAATATGGATTATCTACAGAAAGTTGCCCCCCTAGTGCTAGACGGTAACATCGCTGAGCAATGGAAGGAATTTAAACAAAATTTCGATTTTTTCTACACTGCTGCTGAACTAAACAAAAAGAGTGAAGAAGTTCAAGCAGCCACGTTCATGAATGCTATTGGAAAAGAAGCAGTCAAGTTATTTAACAGCTTTAATCTGGAAGACGATAAAAAGAAGAAATACACCGAAATAGTGAAAGCTTTTGAAGAGTTTTGTGCTCCGAAGACGAATGAAGTATACGCATGTTTTCTCTTTCACAACCGGAATCAAGGACTACAAGAGCCCTTCGACAATTGGCTCATGGACTTGAAGAAATTAATCCAAGATTGTGCATTTGACCTCAGAGAAAATAGAGATAATAGGATGTTGCGGGACCGCATAGTAATTGGAACGGCGGATAAATTTTTGCAAAAGAAGTTGTTAGAAACAGAAGGGTTAACGGCGGTGAAAGCAATTGAGATGGCGAGATCGGCAGAAGCTACAAGGAAACAAGCAGAGGGTCTTCAAGGCAGAAAACAACATGCAGATTTATCAAAGGAAGTACACGCGATCAGCAAATTTCGGAATACAGGAACGGGCGCAGTACAAAAAACTCTATCAACTGGTAATAATGATAGGTATTCACATAGGCAACAGGTAACAACAAATAAAAATAGTAATAGAAATCAAAACAGGCAGACAGAGAATAAACAAACAAATTATAATTTCGTAAAAAATTGCAGGTATTGTCTGAAAGATCACACTAGAGGAAAATGCCCAGCGTATGGGAAAAAGTGTCAGAAATGTGGTAGAGGCAATCATTTTCAAGCGGCATGCATGACTAGGAACATAAATGAAGTAGCAGAGCAAACCGTAAGTCAGGAAGCGTTGTTTATTGATTCGATTTTGGGAAATATTCATAACGGAAAAAATGCATGGATGGAGACAATAAAAATTAATGGAATTAGTATGCCGTTCAAGCTAGATACTGGTGCAGACGTTAATATAATCCCACTTCAGCTTCTTTCCAAATTAGGCAATTATAAATTGATAAAAAGAAAAATTAAATTAGAAGCTTATGGGGGTTCCCAAATTAAAGTAAGAGGTCTCGCACGGTTCATTTGTCATGTAAAAGACAAAAAATCAGAACTGGAATTTGTCATAGTTGGGAATGGTAAAATTCCATTATTAGGTTTGGAGGCATGTATAAAACTAGGACTCATTAAACGGGTTAACTCGGTCACAACGACGCAATATTCGTTACCGCGAGATATATTTATTCAAAAATATAGTGAAGTTTTCGAGGGTTTAGGGCAATTTCCAGGTGAATATCGCATAAAATTGAAAAAAGATTCACACCCGGTTTCAAGACCAGCACATAGAGTTCCAGTCGCTCTACTTCAACCGCTGAAGACAAAATTAGGGGACCTATGCGAAAGGGGCATTGTTGAAAAGGCTTCAGAGCCTTCTGAGTGGACCTCTAACCTCGTTATCGTAGAAAAACGCGATAAGAGTTTAAGACTTTGTTTGGATCCAAAGTATTTGAACCAAGCCATTGTTAATGAACCTCATATAATTCCGTCTTTTGATGAAATCTCAACTAAATTAGTGGGTATGAAATACTTCACTGTATTAGACCTAAAAGAAGGATACTGGCAAGTAAAGCTATATAAAGAATCAAGTTTATTGTGTACCTTTTCAACTCCGCATGGCTGTTTTCGTTTTAAAAGATTGCCTTTTGGGATAAAATCAGCACCGGAAGCCTTTCAAAATTTAAATGAACAAAACTTCTCAGACATAGAAGGAATAGTTGTTTATATTGATGATATTTTGGTTTGTGGAAGAACGGTGAAGGAGCATGATAGCACTCTAGAAAAAGTAATGAAAAGAGCAATCGAAAGGAATATAAAATTTAACAGAGACAAACTACAATTTCGGCTAACTAAAGTAAATTATCTAGGACACATTATTTCTAGCGATGGAATTCAAATTGATCCGGACCGACTACAAGCAATACAGGAGCTTAGAGCGCCAAAAGATAAAAAAGAGCTCCAGAGTATTTTAGGAATGATTAATTATTTGCGCGCTTTTATTCCAGAACTATCCGACATATCTCAGCCACTACGCGAGCTCTTGAAGAATCGAGTTGTTTTTAGGTGGACTCCTGTACAAGAAAAATGCCTTAATGAAATAAAAACAAAAATTTCTCATGCACCTACCTTACAGCCTTTTGATATATCTAAAAAGATCACTCTCCAATGTGATGCGTCTAAATTTGGGATCGGATGTTGCCTCATTCAAGATGACAAGCCAGTGAGTTTTGCATCACGTAGCTTAAGCAATGCGGAAATTAACTACGGACAAATTGACAAGGAGCTTCTGGCAATTGTATTTGCGTGTACAAAATATCACAAGCTCATTTATGGAAGGCCTATAACGGTAATTACTGACCACAAACCATTGCTCGGGATTTTTGAAAAAGAAATGGGGCAAATTAGTGCTCCTAGGTTGCAACGTATGAAATTAAGGCTCCTAAAGTATGATATAACAGTGCAACATATGCCAGGAAAATATTTATTTATACCAGACCTATTATCAAGGAATTTTCCAGAAAAGCCAAGTGAGCCTGAAATAAAGGATTTGAACGAGGTAGTACATAGCATCAATGTAAGTAACGAGAAAAAAGAAATTTTTAAAAAAGAGACGGAAAAAGACCCAGTTTTGTCAGAGCTTATAAAAGTAGTAGAGAATGGATGGCCCGAAAATAAATCCCGACTAAAGGAAGAAATAAAATATTTTTGGAAATTTCGCGAAGATATTTTTCTGGAAGATGATATTATATTTCTAAATAATCGTATTGTTGTACCGACCTCCTTGCAAGAGGAGATATTGAGAAAATTACATGAGCCACATCTAGGAATCGTAAAAACGAAGGAAAGAGCAAGAAGTCTTGTTTACTGGCCTGGTTTAAATGAAGCCATCGAAAATCTTATAGCGAAATGCACAATATGCCAGAAATATAGGCACGCAAATATCAAAGAACCACTGATCTCCCACGACATTCCTGAATTACCTTATTTTAAGATTGGCATGGACATAATGGAAATAAACAGCAAGTCGTTTCTCATTGTTGTTGACTATTTCACCAAATATTTGGATATTATTGAACTCTCCAAAAAGACTGCAGAAATTGTAATCAAAAAGCTTAAAGACCTATTTTCTATTCATGGAATTCCCCGAATAATTGTAGCTGACAATATGCCGTTTAATTCGTATTCTTTCAAGAAATTTTCAAGAGATTTAGATATAGAAGTGGTCACCTCAAGTCCACATTACCACCAATCAAATGGGTTGGCAGAAAAATATGTCCAAGTAGCTAAATCTTTTATTAACAAAACTGGTGATGATAAAGGAGAAATGTGGAAAGTACTACTAGAGTACAGAAATACTCCTATCAAAGGATCAAATGTATCGCCTAGTGAATTACTGTTTGGGAGAAAATGTAGGACTCTAATACCTGCAAAATCTTCATTGTTTAAGAAACAATTATTTAAAGAGATGTCTAGCGTATTAAAAAGAAACGGCGAACAAAATCGAAAATACTATAACAAATCTGCAAAACTAAGAGCAGAATTTCTCCTTGGTTCGAAAGTTTGGGTCCTCGAGGGGAAGATATGGAAAGAAGCTGAGGTGGTGCGTAAAGACAAAACGCCGCGATCTTATTGGATAAAGTTTGAAAATGGAAGTACGGTTAGAAGAAATTCAAAATTTTTAAGGCTTCGTTATTAAGAAGATCAAATATGCATATTGCTTGAATTATCAAAATTATCGAAAGTACTACACTCCTCCGCGACATGGCACTTTCCTCTAATTGAATTGCAAAAGTTAGTCTGAGTCATTTCTATTAGATTATCACATACTATTATATTAGATTAAACATTTGAATTATAAGTACAAGGACTCATTGATCACCTTTTGTAAAAGAGGAATTATTGAAGTTAATTATTAATCAAAAAAAAAAAATTGAATTATTATTATTGACCGAATCAATTTAGGGGGAGTTGTAGAATATACAAAATGTAAGTAGGAAATAACAAATACACTAAAAGAGTACAAAGAGTTTACAAGAATTGCTAGCCAACAGTTAGGTCACAGTGTGAATCAGTTACAGGCAAAACCAGAACAGTCAGTCTAGCCTAGGTCGAGCACTTGTCCAGAACTTGTACTGCAAAAGTTGTACTTAATAAAGTTTAGTATGAAATAAAAGCCTCAGTGTGTTCTTTGTTAATGACACCAGCCCTTCAGCCTAACTCAGATACTACAGATAGACATATACCATCCTGGACTTTTCTGTAGACCTTTTTAAGATATGCAATTCCGTAATACATTATTTTGATCTATCTCGTAAGGGTTAGCCAGCGTTAGCAATGTAAGCGCCCAAAATATGTTTTTTACGACATCATTACAAATCTTTGAAATTCTCGGCTTCTCTCTACTATAATATGCATGTATTATACATATAAACCTTCCGGAAGAAATTCTCTAAACGAT
This sequence comes from Eutolmus rufibarbis, assembly GCA_963920795.1. Classification (NCBI taxonomy): domain Eukaryota; kingdom Metazoa; phylum Arthropoda; class Insecta; order Diptera; family Asilidae; genus Eutolmus; species Eutolmus rufibarbis. The sequence continues at coordinate 26,201,955 of OY987208.1, read as the reverse complement.
AGTGAAAACCGTACGTTCGGAAATTAAAATAAAAACTTGCTTTTAAATAACAGATGATGTCATTAATATGGAGGTACCTAAAGGCAATTTTTCAATAATAATAATATGTAATTAATAATTAATTAATAATAATTAATTCAGATATACCGCAATTCAAAAATCCTTGATTAACACTTTCATGGCCGCACGTCTGCGCAGGTACACTTCGCCAGGGGCCGGCAATATATTTAAGTAATTAATTAAAAAAAAGCGGTTTATAAATTCAGTAAAAAATTCATTTTTAATATAGGCTACTTTTTATTCATGACTTTCAAAATGGCGGACCCAAGATGGCGGCCAAAAATTGTAAATTTCAAGGGATTGCCGTGAAAATTGGTATTTGGGGGTTTTTGTAGGTCCTCATTGCGAATCTACGCTCGAAATTTGGAAATCCAAAATGGCGGATCCAATATGGCGGCCTACAATTACCCTTTTTATCCTTTTTCCCAGTGTCACATATATTTGCATTATGAATTGTTGATATCATTCTAATGTCCCTCTTTTTATTAGTTTTAAATAGTTGCAGCAATATTTCCCCCTGACGAGCAAATTTAGTTTCCATTATTTTTAATTTAACTATTTTTAAAAATTCTGGTAAACCTCGATGTACCCTAATTGTTCCGCATATCCTGATTTTATCTATCGCTATCGCTATCTTCATTGTCCTCGACGTCACTGGGAACGTCAGAAAAATTATCAGCGTATTCATCCTCAGACGTTTCGTTTTCCATTCTACACGAAGTATTGCAACATAATAAATAAATTTTATAAATCTAAAATTAAAAAAAGACTATAAAATAATAATTACCTCAAATCAAAGACAGCTATGAAAAATAAAAAAGCCAATTATTCGTATTGTGTTATCAGACTATCGGTGGGTAACACACACGTTTAGCGGGCGAAAATAAAGTTGTTGAAATTACTTACAAAAATGCAACAAACAGTAAGAGTTTTACAATACGACTGAACGAATCGAAAGAATTTCCGTTCAAAATTCTGCCAGTTATAAAACGTAAAGAAAAGGACCTCGAACAATTTTCTAATAAAGCAATAAAATTTCTGGGTTCTTTTCTCTTATTCATTTATTGCACCAGGAAATGCACACGCGTATCTGGATTGTTTTTTAGGACGAAAAGCAAGACAAGAATCTACCTGCACAAAGGGTTGTGAAAAACAAAATATTCATTAAATGAAAAAAAACAAGCATTGGTAAGTGCTTTACTAACATTTAGCGTACATTCTGCATAAAAGGTATTAATACCCGACCCGCGGATCGGCGCCAGTCTGTGGAAAAGGTACACAGAGGGTGTGTTACCGGTCAATAACAATCGGCGATAGCATCGCACACATGTTGTGTGATCGGCCACTAACAGTTGTTCCGGCTATCACACACATGTTGTGTGAGCGGCCATGAAAGTGTTAAAAGGATATGATTTTGTAACAACGTGCAGGTCTTTCAACATTCTACAATAGGTGTATGTAGCTTAAATGCGAAAATGTTGCTCATTCGCAAGTTTACAAAAAAGAAAATACGCTCATAATTTCGATATAATTTTATTGAATTGAACTAAAACTGAATACAAAAAAAAAACACTAACTTTTACATATTTTTAACGCATTCAGTGGAGCATTGGGAAATAATAATATATACAAAAAATACAAGTTCCCATCCAGTTATTGAAATTCTCGTAAGGAAAGGGTTACGTTTTATTAATTGATATCTGACTTTAAACAATTATTTAAAAAACTTTTCTGGCATTTTTAATGTTATATTTTGAGTAAGTCAATTTTATTCAATTTAATTTTAAAATCGATACTTTTAAACAGCAATTAAATGAGTTTATTCTTTATTCTAAAGATAATTTTTGTTAAATTTGTGCTCTGCAATTTTGCTACTGAGCTCGATGCTGAAATCCTTAAAAAACGTTCATAACAAAACACTGTTAAAATAATAAAATAATAAAATTCAGTTACCATATAATCAAAATATCAAAATTAAATTCAATACCAATGAATATTTATCAGCTAAAAAAATTAACCCTTAAAAGATATCATGGATGAATTTTTACCCCAAGTGAATTTCGTTTAGTAACTTTGTTCGTTGTTACTACGGTTATGTTACTTTGAATTCATTAAAAACAATTATGCCCCTACTTTTAATATAGCATTGAAAGTAATAAATGCTTAATAATATATTTGTATACTTAGTATAGTTTGTAAAATGACATTATATTTATCTTTGTTAAAATTCATCAATTCGTATACCTTTTAAGGATTAAAAACAAAATGGATATCAAAATATCCGCAGGACATTTTTTCTTAATACAGAACGCTTTGAAATTCTTAGATAATAAAATACGTTGTACTCATATTAGTTCAGATACATATGAATATTTTGTTTAAGCGTTTGAGCATCCTAAGCTTAAGGAGTAATATTCTCTTGTTAAAGAAAGAATGAAGAAATTTAATTTTGAAGTGCCTATTAATTATTTTTTATTATATTCAACAGTATAATACAGCCATTAAATATACAGACGCTGCTCCTAAGGGCTTGCAATAGTAATGGAGTAAGATTCTGACAAAAAATTTCTCACGCGGAAAAAATAGGAAATGCGACGACAAAAAATAAAAATCCTCGCTGAAGGCCATACTAAGGAAGGGATGGTGCGTTTAATAAGGGATTCAGATTCCTCCAGAGAAAGGACATCGAGTAAATTCTGTCACAATTTGCAATTGTAAAGGTTTAAGGAAACACTTAGACGGGGCAAATAGGGTGGTCGCTCGGGCTAATCCTTACTCGATCTCGTATTTACATGAATTTTGTTTGCGCTCACTTAAAAGGGTTGGCTATGTCGCTTTAATGGGTTTCAAATTGAATAAGGGATTAGTTAGTCGATTTTCAAATTAGGTACTTAATGCTCTAAGAAAGACTCGTTCTTAAACAGATTACTTAATAGAGTGAATGGCATGTAAAATTCACTTGAGATGATAGAATACCTAAATAACAACTCGAAAAGTGTTCAAATCCGTCTTGCCGTGAGTACAGTCAAAAACAAATTCCAATTAACTATAAGGATTTCAAAGACGAGCACCAATCAAGGGATATTTCAAGAATTATTCAAATATAGACAATTTATTTGACAAGAATACGAAATGCTTACCAAGGAAAACATTGTAAACTAATATATTTAAGCAGGAGTGGAATGAAAATTGAGATCCTAAAATTAAACTTAAAATTAGCTAATGTGTGCATACGCACAGAAGCGAATGTGATGTATTATTTTTTTCCAGAATATTTATTCCACATTTTTATTGGTCAGTACAAAAATATCAATAGCATTAGTACAAAAATCATTTTTTTTTATTAACTTCTGAGGGCGTAATAAACATTGTTCATCAGAACTGAGAAAAATTATAAAAAATCTGAGAAGCGAAGAAAAATCTTTAAGAGTTATTGCCAGTTTCGTATTCATTAGGAATGGTTAGGAATGCATTAAAAAACAGGCAATCCTGAGTGCAAGCTTAACATCGATAACTCAGTTATTAGAAGGCTAATGGAAAACAAAATGAAAACAAATCATGCTAAAAAGTGCCCTTTTCTAGCTAAAAAGAATATTAAAGACATAATAAGATTTCCTACAACTTATTGAATATGGCCTGCTAGTTTCAAAATTAGACTTCTTGAATGGCCCGCATAGTCCGCAGACCTAAATCCCATAGAAAACCTTTGGGGACATGTTGAAAGGGCACTCAGTAATTCATCCAAGATATAAAACAAAGCCCAACTCTGGCAAAATGTCCATACAATTTGGCATGAAACACCAAATTCACTGTGGTAGAATCAATGCCGCGGCGGTGACAGCCGTCTTAAAAAATTAGGGCAGCACTACTAAATATCTACTGATAATAATCTTTGAGCCAACTTATAATCATTGTTATATTTTTTTTTGTAATGTTGTATTATGATTGTAAACTTTTATTTCTTTTTAAGTGTGTTTATTTTTTTGTACAGCTAACATCGTTGAAATTTTAAAGTTTTTGTTCAACTTCTTCAACTTTTTGAATTCTATATATATGTTTGGTTTTCTTAATTATGCATATTTTCTTAACATTAAAAACAATCAATTGCATAGATATGTACATACATATATGTTTTTAACTCCTAGTTTTTTGTTCAATTTGGTAAGTAAAGTTTTTAGGTATGCCTGTGCTTATTATTTGGCACAGCAGTGTATGTAAGTTAAGGATATAAGCAATTTTTTAGGTTGTATTATATATTTTACGATTTTTTTGCAATCGATACGTTAAACAGTATAAAACAGAATAAATTAATGTAAATATGGAAACAAATTATTTAAAAAATTGAAAAAGAAAGGAAGAAGAAAATTTTAAATTCACACGCTTATCCAAAGCGCACGCTAAATGTTAAGAACATATTGGGAACACACTCTGCTTTTATCTAATTGTGTTGTAAAACTATGAAACATTTTTTGGATGTTATTTATAATTTAAAAAAACATCACTTATTGAAAGAAGTAATATGTTGAATAATACCTTTGACTAATACCTATATAAATTTTTAATTAGCAGAATAGTTATGCTTAAAATTGCAGCTTCACTATTTTCGAAAAAAGGGAGGGGAATTAAGTTCCTAACTTTTTAGAATTATAGTTCATAGTGAAAATTTGTACACATATTTCAGTACGCAAGATTAAGAATCTTATAAATGTAAAAGAAAAATGGTAAAAAAAATGAAGATTCAAATACACAAAATGCATACAACCCTAACAAGAATAAAAATAAAATAGTGTAAGAGAAATTAATAATAATAAAATAAAATTCAAGCAAATTCACACAGATGTAAATATTGTAATATGTATGTATGTACTATTTGGAAATAATAGAAAAGCAAACAAGCGCCATTAGTTATTTGGAGGTGTTTTAAATGTACAATTTTCCCGAAAACACTACTGGATTTAACTAGCTGAAACTGCATCAGTAGGCAGTTCTACTTGGAAGGCAAGGTAAGAGCGCTCACCATATTGTGAAGAAAAGCCAAGGATAAGTAGTTGGTTGTGCCTACATAGATGAACGCGAGAATTGGAGCTTTTCAAATAAATAGACCGGTTTTTTATGTTTGTACAAAAAATAAGCTAGCGCAAGAGCAGATAGGATTTCAAAATTCCTGGAAACGGTTAGTCAATTCGACTTTTTCGGTTTAACAGCCTGTTTGTTATCCAAAACGCTTTCTTGGATTCGCCTTAAATCCTCATTCATTCGATAAACATAATCCTCGATCAACCCAATAGGTTTACTGGCGAAAATCTGAATGTTATCAGTGTATACTTTGTGTATTGAAAGGCCGAGATCCGCTAATACAATTTTATTCAAGCACTACAAATTCCGCAGGCAAGAGATAAACCAGAGAAAACGGTTTAACGACGGACGACAATGGTACTACTAAGCATGTGTGCTAACTTCAATAGAGAAGTTGAAACAGTGGATGGCTGTCAGGTCATGATATAATTCCACTTTTTGGATCAATAATATAGAGGATAAAAAATAATGGACCCAGGATAGAGCCGTGCGGAACGCTCAGACTTAAGATAGCTGGTTTTGATTCTTTGTCTTGAATACTTACAAACTGTATTCGATTTGGAAAAACACTGTATAGTAATTTAATAGCTGGTGACGACAAATTTAATTGGTTTTTAAGTTTAAGGTACTATTCTACTCTAGAGCGTCAAAAAAAGGCCTTTTTCAAACTTTTATTTATCAGCCGCTTTATTAAGTATTGGGATGAAACTTTCACAACATGTAAATGGACCCTTTTCCCTTTTCACGTACAGTAACTGTCGCAGTTTATGAATTATGATAAACAGAATACAAAATTCTTAACGAATATTTTGAAACTCTTAAAATAATTCCTAAACAAAAACATGACCCTGAATGCTAAGGTACTAAAATATTCCTTTTTTGGGTACCAAATTCTACACTCAAAAATTTATAGAAAAGTATTTTTGGAGTTAAATATCTATATTAAATTAAAATTTTATGTTACCTTTATTCCTTTGAAAGAAATTCGACTGTCTGAGAGTAATTCTGTAAAAGCTCTGTTAGTTCTCCCTTTTTCTTCATCTGGAACCCTAAAATGAAAACAAATGCTATTAAGAAAAATAGTAATATAAAAGTAAAACTTAAATCATTTTCTACCTCAATGTTTTAAAAATGTAAATTGTACTGGCTAAATCAGTAAGATTGGTCATTGCCACATCTAATAGAAAATTTACATCTTGTACGTTAACTACACCTAGACTCATTCACACATAGAATGAAATTGTGATGTGTTTTATATATTTATATTAAAAGAGTACCAAATGAAACCTTGTTGCAAAAACAAATCAAAAGCAAAAGTAGAGACGAAGAGATTTCGCCTCCAAGACCCATTTACTTGCACAACCGCTGCGAATATATTTTAGCTCTAATCCGATCGAAGTTAAGTACGTACTTAATGTTTTTAACTGAAAAAACAGTCCAAGAGCCGGCAAACCATCCCGCACCGTCCCGAATCCACCGTCGTTCCAACGACGACGGCTACAATCCACTAGAAGGGGATCCGATTCTGCGGTACAGCAGATCCTTCAAGTTGTTAAAATACGGGGGTGTGAATTTAAAATTTCATTTGTAATACATACACGTCGCACCCCGACTCACCTTGCCCCCGGACGGGGAAAATAAAGAGAAACTTTAGGCTGGTAATGGTACATGCGAGTCCTGAAGGACTCAAGGAGCAAATGGGCAGAAGACTTCGTTATGAGGAAAAGTGTAAAACTGAGGCGGCATACATCCACTTGTTCGTCTTTACCAAGGTTTATGCCACCCTCGACTCACATAATCAGACTTTTGAACGTAAGCAAAGTGGAGTTTGGGAAAAGTGTCACATGTACCTCAGCCTGGCCGGGCGAAGGATGAGAAAAAATTGAAAAGTTTTTCATCCTTTTTTCATTGGGATCGAAATACATTTGGCCCTTCCGCTAAAAGCCGATTTGACATTTTAAAAATTATCTGGTTACATTAGCAGGGTACATAAAACAGGGATAAAGTCGGGAAATGTTTGAAAATTTTAAGAACTCATTGCTACCGGGGATTTGCTTGATTAGTATTCAAAAACCTTTTACGCAGAGGATACACAAAAAGGGATATTTAATTTAACTTAATTAATACGAACACATATATTTTTTATGCAGGTCAATAAAACTAATCGGTAATTTTTTGTGTTATGATTGTAACTCCGAAAACGATTTCTATTGGTTTTTTTTTTGGTACGAATATTTAGATTTTTATTTTCTCCTGAGATTTTACATGTTGAACTTCAAAATCTGGTTATGACCTGAAGACGAAAATTTAATAAAAAAAAAAAAAAACGTGCTTGCATTTTAAAAGAAGAGCAACACCAACCTACTTTTAGAACGAATACTATATACATATATACGTAGGTATATTTTACATTATCACTGTAGATTTATACATTTATTTCGAAAAATGGAAGTAAGCGAAAAACAAACACTATCACCAAATTTCGATAATGCTTAAAATAAATTGAATATAACTGATGCCAAACATTGCATATAAAAACTATTATGCAATTTAGATACTACAATAATTTGCTTGATATATTCTTAATTTTTAATAAAAACTATTTGAATTTTGCAAAATAAAGAAATAAATCGTTAAGGACATAGCTGATTTCAACTTAAAAATCAAGAACAATCGTAATAAATTCCGCTGAGGACTTTACGATAAAATAATATTAATTTATAAATTTAAAAAAAAAAAATTTTTATATTTAACCTTAGCCTTAAAAAACGTTTCTTTATTAAAATTTTCAAATCGAAATATTGTAAGCCGGAGTTATTAGTTCCACCAAATCGACAAAATTTTGATTTTATAAATACTCTTTGACTTTTAATAAACGACGGATTCTGTTTGATTCCTTGTTTAATGTATTTAAATTTCTTTTTTAAAAAAAGTTGGAATCAGCTTATTTAACTGTATTTTAAAAAGTAATTAAAAATTCCAATAATAGCTTTTCAAGCAAACCAAATTTTGTTCGAGTCGTATGAACAATGGTCAATATTAAATTTTGAATACAGAAAAATATGAAACTATTTAAAAAAAAATATTAAATTAACTCAAAGCCAACAACATGAACATAGAATTTTTCATGAATTTCATAAAAATACGTTAATAGTTAGTGCCTGTTCTTAAGAAATCAATATTTGGAATTGTTAAACATTGAAAGCCTGAAGACTGAATAAAGTTGAAAATAAGTTCACTGGATCAACAAATTCAAGTTGTCTTACATAAAATTACGAAATGGGGTTATCAATTTTTATCGGTATTACTTCTTTATTTATTGAGAATGAAATTGCTAAAAACATCGACTACTCCTTCTAAAAAAAAAATTGGGAAATAGAAAGGCTCAAAAAGTAAAATAGTACTTGCTTAGTTTTGTAAAACTACATATGGCTCGTTCTACTTTTCTACCGACAATGACGTGTCTCCTCTTGAAAAAAAATCGGTATTCGTCCAAAATTGCAGTTTCTCAAATTTTATTTTCACAAGAGTTTTTTGGACCATACAGAGATTATAATAATACTAAAATCACGTTTTTATTGTTTTTGGTTTTTACAAAATCATTGTGACAGAATAGTCGAAATGTGTGACAGAGGTGTTTTACATACAAATAAAATGCGTCTCTTTGCGCCGCCTAATGTTACAAAATGATCTCGCTTAAAAAAATCATATAGAACCCTTTAATATAAAATTATTTATTGAACTTCTGAAATATTATCATTCAATTAATTAGAATATAATAAACGTAAAGGTTCATACTATTGAAAAAAAAAAGTATTTTATCGTTGTCTCCGGTTTTGTATGTTTTTTCTTTACACTCTCTGTCACGCATTTTTCAAAACGAAAAACGCTTCTTACCTGTTTGACCTTCAACACTAAGCAACAGTACGGTGTCCTCTTCCCCCTTGGCCTCACGCCTTGAGGCCCCACCCGGGAGCGTGCCGAGGGGGTCGCGGAACAGAGGTGCGTGTGTTTATTCGGCTACCATTCCGTCACGAAAGTTACTACTTTGAAATTTTATTATAATCCCCTTTTATATATGTAATATTTTTATTTCCCAGTAAAGCTGTCATATTCACCTACTTTTATGAACAAGTCGTAATTTTGTAAACGCTAAAATTCTCGAACAATGTTATTTTACACTTCTGTTATGAGGCACGTCTGTCACAAAATTTATCACTCGGATTGTCGGTAGAAAAGTAGAACGACCCATATGTGTAGTTGAATAAATTAGTAAAGAACTTAAAAAATTAATAAATCTATTTTTAATAATTGGCCTGATGCCGTGATGTCCTCAATGACGAAAAATGTTCCACAAGGCGCCAGACTAAGGCCAGTACTGTTCTGTATGAATCCATATTTCACTAATAAACTCCGATACTAAAGACTTTTACACGCAAATGTCGTAAATATTTCTACTCTAATGAGATTGTGAATATTATGTATAAACTAAGTATATTATACTTATTTGTTTATTATTCCGACACCTAGTCATAATACTGTGTGCTTGATCAACGAGCGCTGAAAACACAGCAACATCAAACATGCTAACGCCTTCCCCTCTATTAATATAATTTGTTCTTTAATAATTGTTTTCTATTCTGTTGCTCATGTATGTAGTTTTCCGGTGCTTAGGTTTGTAATAATTCATTTGGTGCAACTCTTTAAACAGAGCTAATTGCATTAATAATTCAAAGAGTTTCTTGAAGACGAAACGTATAAAAGCATCCTTAGTCAATTTTTCTGTCAGCACGACCAATTTAAGTCGTTCGGGAGGGAATCTTGTCGCTATTAAGTCTAAGTTTAACGCCGGAACGAGGCTTTGATTGACACGAAAGACGATCTGCCGGCCTAATCATACTTTTCGTTCTTTTTTAATTAAGTGAACATCCGATGAAGCGCTTGTGATCAAATCCCGCCCCTAGTAATATTTTTATCAGTTGTTGAGGAAATCTACTCAGCACCGTCCTTGGATAAATTGCCTGCGAAAATCATAGTGATGATTTTAATGGGATTTTTCAACTTTTGATGCGTGGGTTAGGTTAATGAAACTTGAGGAGGGGTGACAATAGATATAAAAGTTTAAATTTAGAAATATTAATAGCATGAAAGTACAAAATATGTAAAGTAATCATTACTTTTTGGTATAATTATTATTGCAAACTACTATTCTTTAGAATTAAAAGTTTCAATTCTATGTATTAGACTTCAATTAGTAATGAAAATTACCAGTGTTACTTAAAAGTATGGTTTTCAATTCCTCATATATTATTTATATTTAAAAGTAATTAAACAGGAATTAACTAAACGATTTTAATGTCTTGGCATTGGAAGGAAGCTCAAATTGATTAGTTTTTACATCAGTTTTTGATAAGTTTTTAGAAAGAAAGAAGTGGAATATATGTATGTATATGTACATAATATCATATTTCATTACATGGAATTATAATCACTTTGGTTAAGTATGATTATTAATTGAAAACTAATGGAAGTATTACACTTAGGGCCTGTCTCGTTTTGACAGTTTATGACGTCAGCAAACAAGCTGAACTTGTATTACAATTCAGCGAAGACAAAACTAACCTGTTCGAATTCGTTTGCTTAGCTCGATATTTGATATTTTAAATTAATCAAATAAACCAATAATGCACGATTCGACAGTATTCAAGGAATGCTCTTACAGTTTTTCTCATTCCGTCTCACGAAGTCAACGCAAGCCTTGACTCGCTCATCAAGCTAAGCAATCTAAAATGTTATACTACGTAGCTAAGCTCACAGCATAGACATGAATTCGAATAGAGCTTTAGCTCGGTGTTTCGTCACGAACTGTCATAACAACGACGAAGACAAAGACCAAGGCGAAGACTTGGATTCGGACAGGCTCTTAGAATGGGAAATGAACTTTCTAAGTCTTAACGACAATACAAAACTAAATTTTCTCTTATGTTTTCATATTACATACGTAGAAATTTTAACGATATGAAAGTGTCTAATGTATAAATCGAAACAGTAACGAGTACCTAGGCACACATCCTTTTAGCTTAAATGAATAATTAAAACAAATTCGAGTTGCCGACACTTAATTGCGTCATCCATAATCCAGATGATCTCCGAATAATCAAAGGAGATTGTCGCCCTTAAGTAAAACCGAAATAATGGAACTGAGAAAGCAACCGAGTGTTCTAACAATCTCAATTCCAAGCCAAACAAATTATCTGTCTTAACAGAAGCGATGTTGAACAATTAAAGCAATCTGCTCCGCACCGACCGCGAATAGCAATTAAAGCATTCTTGGAGGTGCCTTCTTTAGGGGGTGGTGTAAGATAAGGTAACTCGGGGGCGCACTATACACACAACGAAGCCACTTTCTTCTGATAATGAGAGCTGCGAATGTCTCCGGTGTAGACAAGGTGTGCGAGCCGGAATTGGTGTGGTCTTATCTTAGTGCGGGTGGAAGGTATAAAGGTTGCTATATACAAAGAAATAGATCCCCACCGGTCTCAGGTTTCATTGGTTTTCACTGTGGTGTTCCCGGAGGGTGAACTATGGAGCTGGCTACAATTTCATCTTTTATTCCTGCTCATTATTACAGCAGTCCTGGAGCTGCTCCCTGGAGAATTCCGATGTAAATGTGTGTGACTCTTGTCGGTGTACCTCTTATTACTCAACTCTAGAATGAACCGAGGAGAAATTAGCGTGGGCAGGGAGAATGCTTTTGAAATAAAAACTAATTTTTTTCGTAATAAATGAAGACAAGAAAGGATTGCAGGTTAGAAAACGTAAGGTTAATACCCCCTGCAGGGTTTGTCTTCTCAGTTCTAAGCCACACTAACGCTAGATATCTAACCAGAATAATTATCTCCAGTTATCAGCTTATTACAACTTCTGACCCCAAATCGCACTTACTTTTACCAAGATTACCTTATTAAGCAATAGTTACATCATGTTACATCATTGGCAAACCTTTTTCCGGTGTGCTAATTTCATGGAATAATTAATAGGCATAATTTTCTTTCTGGTTGTCTAGCTACGCTATTCGCCTGGATCAATTATCCCGGTCAAGATAAATAGCAAAGACATCTTTCTCCTGTACAGAGTTTGTACTGTCGGTTTCGTTCGATATAATTAAAGTCATTAAGGTAACTTAAGCTCAGAATTAATCACTGGATATAACCAATTAAAAATTAACTCGTACTTTCAAACTGGGAGCAGTTTTCGGGTGCCATGGTGCTTTTCTACTAAATGGGCAATTATTTATTCACAAAACTCATTTCTTTAGAAAGGTATAAGGGGATTTGCTTGCAGTGACAATACATACGCACATAAATACACAGTATATATACTAATAAGGTAAGGCTTATTATGTGAAACAACAGAATTGTGTTTACAATTAGTTCGGCTTGGAACTTGTCGGAATTTAGAAGAGGATGACTTAATGAATATGTAATTAAGATATTTGGAGACTGAGGAAAAGACAAGAAACAATGCATGATATCAAGAAATATAAAAATAAAACAGTTCGTAAAAATAACCCATTATATTTTCAGGTGTTTTAAATTCACTACTCTAGTTTAACTTTTACCTAGGGGTTGAAAGGGTGCAAATAGACGCATACAATACAATTTAGTCATTACTTTTCGTTTTAATTCAGCTTCAGTGGAGTACGCTCCACTATTTTAAAGATCAGAAAAGATTCATAAATTACACCCCACCAATTTTTGGAAAATTGTCGCTATTTGTTTTTTAAATATGTACATACTAGTTGAGTAACCCGGTTTCACCCGGTGTATCAAAAATACAATGATACTTAGTTAAATACACCTAATTCTGTTTTTACACGGTAGATACGTTCCAGACAAAACCGTGTAAAAAAATACATGAAGTACATAGAAAAAAAGGGGATTAGTTCCATATCCTTCAACCCTGTAAAAAATAGTTAAAATAAAATCAAAATTAATTAGAAAGGGGAATTCCCTAACTATTTTATAAATAACAGATAGAAAAAAAAAATTGTAAAAGATTAATAAAAATAGTTTTCTTTAAAATTTCAACCAAATAGCTTTTTTTAATCATGCTAAATCGAATGAAATCGCGTAAAAACGGAATCAATTTTTTTTTCTAGACCGTGTAAAAACAGAATTGGGTGTACTTCTAAAATGTTGGTACTTCAGCGAGATTAGGAAGTTTAAAAGTATTACTAAAATCTATAGATGTGGTATAGAGCCGTCCAAAACTCATTTTGCTACCACCGTCCATATCAGAAGGGCTCATAATATATTCTGTACTTATGCGTTTCCATTGTTAAGTGTTAAATAAATAAATAAGGGAATTATTTTTTTTTATTATTTCGTCGTTACCTTACTTTACATTAAAGCTGCAAACCTTATATTGATTGCCTATTCATTATAGAAATTATCTCTGCATAAGCATTTCGTTACACACGTAAATGTTCAATAAGAAATTATTGGGTATTGAAACAACCATTCTAATTTATTTTCTCATGATATTACTTTGCAAAATTTGGTCGCCATGTTGAGTCTACTATCTTGATTTCTAAATTTTGGAAGCGGTTTCGCAATCAGCATCTCCAAAAACTCCAAATACCAATATTCATAGCAATTCATTGAAATTTACAATTGCTGGCCGCCATCTTAAGTCCGCCATTTTGAAGCTCTATCAGCAATAACCATTCACATAAACAAATAAACTTTCGAGTTGATATGTACGGGATTCAAAATCGGTATCATTAATACGAAATTTAACTTAAATTCGTAGAATTTTAAAAATTGTGATCGCCATATTGAGTCCGCTATTTTGAATTTCCAAATTTTGGTAGCAGGTTCCTTTACATTAATATACATTAAAATCGTTTCAATTTCCAAAAAATCTGGGGCTATATTGGATACGCCATTTTGAATTTCCAAGTCTTGATAATAGATTCGAATTTATTGGCCTGAAAGTACCCTTAGTACTAATTTTCACTTAAATTCGTTGAATTTCGGAAATTTTTAAATTTTGAAAGTGGATTCGCAATCATGAAATTTACAATTTTTGGCCGCCATCTTGGCTCCGCCATTAAGCCCGCGAATAAAAAGTAGCCTATATGTTAAGTTGGGATATGTAGTGACCACTGAAAAAATAAAAATGATCGGACCAAGCGTATAGGCGTGATTCAGCATTAAACTTCCGCTTTTATATACATATGTAGGTACATATACATATACAATACAGGTATATATGTAGGGATACTACTCGTATGCAAAATTGTTGGTCTACTCACAAAATTGATTTTTATAACCCACATCATTTGTTCTATATGAATTTTTGTTTTTTGTTTATAATGGAAAAATGTAACTTATTTAGTTTTAAAATCATGAACACGTTTTCATTAATAAATATTTTTCTGTTAAATATATTCTGATTTATTGAAATATGGTGTTTATTTTTATGAGTAGACCAACTACTATATAGTGCATTTGGGTAGTACATAGCTACGTACTTCAATAAGCTAAAGATGATTTTATTTAATGGAAGTGCACAATCGCCTAAAACTATTGAAATTTGAAATTTTCACCTTTAAAATAAATTTCTATAGCTTTGAAAAATTGCAAATTTTTTATTATCTCAAGCCTGTGGCCTCGATATATGCTTTAGTTTTATTTATCCATGTAAATATTGTAAATAGTCTGGGCAAAATTTAAGCAATTAAGAATTGCTTTGGGTCCCGGACTCCATTTTTCCATGAAAATGGCTCTTTGTTCTGTATAAAATTTGACTATCAATTTAATAACTCGGCGAATGGGGCTTTGTTCTTTGGGCTGCTGAATAAAAGTCCTTATATTTTAGCCTAAGACAACCCAGATGCAATAAGAAACTGACCTCAAAAAATCAATATATGGTCGCTGTTATTTTCATGAAAATCTGATATACATATACTCATATATGTACATATGTACATTGTACATACATACATATATAATTTCTTTGCGTTGCGGAATTTAATACTAAAATTAAAGGGCTTTTCAGAATTATACCTCTTTTAGCATTGAAACACCTCTGGGAATTACCTTAAATCCGACTAAAAAATACTAAATCTTTTTATCTCAGGCTCTGGACCCTATGGCAGAAAATATACCCTAAAGGTAAGCTCTGATTTTATTTTTCCCATAAATATTAGCATATTTCCATAGTATAGGCGAAAAATCAAAAATAATTTTCCGTTGCGTGAAAGCATATAGCTGAATAAAACGCACACAAGTCGTGTTTTGTGTTTAGACAAGTTTAAAATGGCAACTGAATATTTTCTTACATTCCGTTTTGAACACGCTAAACAACAATATCAAATTTACTGTGAAACTTGTGAATTTAACCTTTTAGATTTGACGATTCCCAGATGCAGTGATTCCATAATCCTCTAACCAACCTTGGAACATAAAAAGTGTAGACTTTTATTAAATCTATGTTACATAGATTACTTTCTGTTCCTTTAGCTCCTGAGGGCAATAACTTACTTAGAGTTAAAAATAATAATTAAAATTGCAAAAAAATAATGGCTATAAGTGTTATCTATAATTTATTAAAGATCAAGTCAAAGAATGAAGCTAAACATCTCCTTTATGCACCGCGTGATACTGCAATAGAAGAAGAATGGAAAAAAGTCTCATTCATAAATGCTCACCATCAAAGAAATAGAAAGTAAAATTAAGAATATTTCAGCAATAGAAGTCTTAATAAGGAAGATGTAAGAGGTAAATTATTTAAAAGTGGCATATGAAATTAAATATGACGAATGTCAATGTACATACATATGTATCTACATATTAAGGAAAAAAAAAGACAAATTAAAACTGCATGGATTCAAGATACATGTTACTGGACCTAGAGGTGATAAACCACATTCAGGCCTTCATCATCTACAGGAAAAATTACGCTCTAATAAATTGAACAACGTAAAATTATTGTATAACCTGGATGGAGGAGCAATATTAAATGAAGCAAACATTTTTTAAATTATAATAGAAAAGCTAAGTTTTTCCGTAAAACTTCTTAAATGATCAAATAGATTTTCTAAATAACAGTCCACTGATAGATCAAGTAAATTTTTTTTTACAACGTAGTTAGCACAAGAGATGTTAGGAGTTAGTCGATAGTCTAATGATTTATTTCCAAAAATATTTGTCCTAGAAGGGAATTTTCAAGATTCTTTACTACGAATTGGTGTCGCTGATAGCGATCAAAATTCCCGTCTCCTAACACTTTAACTACCATGTCCAATCACATATGGATGACAGCAATAGCTGAATACGTGGCTGAATAAAATCTGACAGTTAAAGTATTAAGGAATTGCATAAAGTGATTAAGTCACTAAGTATTGTCATTGATCTATTCAAAATCCATAAAATAGCAATTTTTATTCTTGCAAAAGTAATATAACTTTCAACATTTATAATTATCTCATTGATTAAGTGACAACAGGAAACAATTCGGTATAAAATTCCCATCCGAATCATTAAAGCGGCCGGTCAGAGACAAATCAAATTGTTCTCAAACTCTGAAATTGGCCTTTGTAACGAGACGAATACGCCCTGAGGCAACTAATTAAAACTTTTGCCGCCAAATATTTAGGTACGCGAGGAAGGCTGGCAGCGGCACATAATCTTCAATATTCCCAACCAAAACAAAATGGCTCGTCTAACACTCTCGCCATTTAGCCAGCTAATTACAGCACTAATTACTTATCGCCTAAATTATTAGGCATTACATACCGACGCCACCGAATATTCCGCTTCGGCGGGACAAAGGAACGCACACCAGCGCCCAATTAAAGCCAGTTTGAGCTGAATCCCGTCTAAGGGTGGGGGATGTCGGCGCCTCCCCCCTCCCCCCCACCCCCGGGCCGCACCACGAACAAGTGTCAATAGCCCTCCCAAATCCTCGCGGCTGGCAAAATAGTCCTCCTGATGGATGTTGTCTGTCTGCAGGGAGGCATCATTTACGCTAACCCTGTACATGGCGGCGTGTTTTATGTGATCCCGCATCGCTCCGGCGTCCTTCTTCACTCCGCGCTCGCACGCAAGTGTGTTGGGGTGCACACTCCCCGGCGGAGCGCCGGGCTATCAGCTTCATAAGCTGGTGGCTGTATAAACAGAAATCGCTTATCGCGAGTACACAGTACATGGCGAGCTCCGCCCTCATCTGAATAAACGAATCTATTGTTCGCGGTTGTCATAGCTACTCCCGCCCCTCCCGGAGGAGCAGTCCGCCTGGCCTTGGCCAGAAAATGAACTATTGCCGCAGTGGAGCGCCGCATCCGGCAATCTTTAAACACTCAGAACCACATTTTATAAGTGGTCGAATAAAATAGAATAGAAGATCGAAACGAAACGTCTTCGGATAGTTGTCGAGTCAACTCGTAAGATGTATTTTCATTGGCAAACTACTTGCCTGTTAATGTTTATTGAG